>WOXC01007251.1:30000-508397 GCA_011680675.1 Gymnobelideus leadbeateri | reverse complement strand
TACTCTTTATTCACACCTGAGACCACAGAAGGAAATATGAACTGGTCTCAAGCCCAAATAGCATTCTTGGAGGAGCTTAAGAAAGATTTTAAAGACAAAATTAGGGAGGCAGTGACCAAATTGGAAAAAAAGTTTCACTGAAAAAAATAAATCTTTAAAAAGTAGAAAAATCAGGACACTAATGCACTGTTGGTGGAGTTGTAAACTGATCAACCATTCTAGAGAGCAATTTGGAAATATAAATCGTGCATACTCTTTGACACAGCAATACCACCTTTTAGTGTGTTTGCTAGCACCTGAGATACAGAGAAAATGTCAACTTACATTTGTAAAAGGAACTTCCAACTCTGAAGGTCCCCTATACCTATCAAATTATAGATACAGTTTCTGTCCTGAACCCCTTCCTTTGTGAATACTGATCAATAACTTGTCTGGAGACAAGTTATATTCTGAGAGAGTTGCTGAGGACACTGGCATGTTATTTGTGTATTCTCACAAGTCGGGATTTATGTATCACTCTGCCAGAAACCAAATCTTGCTATCTATTCTTATTCCACATTAATTTTCACCTTATATCAATTCCAGGTAACATATTTTTTTGTAAGAAAGATAACCCAGTGACTGAGGATTTTCAGACTTGTATGCTGGAGACACAGGTGTAGAAGACTGACCATGAAGGTCTCTAGTCTCGATGAAGTGAAGATTTACAGCCTGAACTATGGCAAATCCCTCCCTGACTGACTTTCTGACTGAAAGAAGAGCACATTGCAAAAGAAAAATGTTGATACTAGCAGCAGAATTGAATTTATCCAAGATTTTGAGATGCCCACAGTTAGCACCACTACTGAAGTGTCAAAAGATAGAGAGCATATTATAGCAAATGGTACATATAAGCCATGAGTTCAATGTTATGACACCTATCAGTTATTCTTGAAATTTGAAAGGTGCTTAGATTCAGATATTCTGAAATTTGACACATTATCTGATGACTATTCATGGATTGTCTTCCTACACAATGACAGATAAATTGAATTTCATTCACAATCAAGTTTTTATTGCAAAATCAGAATACCCACGTTTGGGAGGGATTTTTCTTATCACTATCCATCCTGTGATTTTAATTTTGTTGGTGCAAGTTCTTAAATACCCCAGTTAAATTTAGAACAAGGACAGTACCTGAATCCTCTCCAAACAGATTCTACAGAAAACAATGTTTGGGAAATAAATCCCATGTATGTCTTGTTTGCCATAGGCACAACAGAAGGTAGAGTTGAATGATGGGACTCTGGAACTCAAAGTTATATTGGGCTCTTAATCTATATTTTAAGCAGTGTCATAGCTGATACAGAGATAGTTTGCCTATAATCTTAGCCCTAAAATTTAATGGTGCTTTGACCATGGCAGTTGAAATACCTACAGGGCAGGTTTTGTTGTATGATCTTCTCTCCAATAACCCATTACTGGTTAAGGTTCACCAGCATGGTCTAGCTATTAAATCAATCCAGTTCTAGAATTCTTTAGACTTAATATTATCTGCAGACTCTTGAAACATCAAAATATGGAACAAAGACACAGGAAAATATTTACTTCCTTGGAATGTGAACATGATATTAATGATGTCTGTCTTTATTCAGATTCTGGAATGCTTCTGACAGCCAATGAAACCCCTGAAATGGGCATCTATTAAATACCTGTTATGGTTCCTGCTCCTAAATGATGTTCATTCTTAGACAACTTGACTGAAAAATAATAGGAGAGAATCCAGAAAGCACAGTGTATGATGATTATAAATTTGTCAGCAAGAAAGACCTTGACAATCTAGGCCTTATACACCTAATTGGATGCCCTTTTCTCTGTGCACATATGCATGTTTTTTTTTTCATGGATTTAAGACTTTATCATAAGGTGAAATTGAAGGTAAATTTGTTTGCTTATGAAGAATACAGGAAAGACAGAATTAGACAGGAAATAGAAGAAACTCATGCACAAAGAGTCAAATTAAAGAAACTGCAAATGGTTAATGAAGAACTAGCACTAAATTTAATTGAAGAAGAGGAAGAAAATCAGAAATCTGTTAATTGCCAATGAGGACCTACCAAGAAGTCATGTAAAAGTACATCATCAGAGCCATGATGACAGGGATAAAAGATGGGCCAGTCAGATACAATGAATTTTTAAAAATTAATGCAATATCAAGAGACCTAGAAGAAGGCCCCCAGCAACTCATGTTCGGTGGACTTCCATGAAAGTCTTACAGGAAGCTATGAACAAAGTGTTACCAGATGGACAGGCATGAATAAACCTATCCACGTTGTTATCCAGTTATCCACACTTTTAGTATTAGATGAAGTTCTTAGGTCAACACAGAGATGAGATCTTAGTATTGGAGTATCTATTTGTCAGCTCCCTCTTCTTCTTCCCCTAACTCCCTTGAGGAACTCCTTTTTGTCAAGTAACTCAGAAACTTATAGTCCATCTTTATAAAGGTTAACAGATATCAGAGACTCAGACTCCCTACTTATAAACAAACTTTTTTTTCCAGCTCCCCTATCTATGGAAGCTAAATGATCATCAATAACCTTAGCAGGGCTGGTATCAAGTGGCAGCCATTCCCAATTCCCCCAGCTGCCACTGCTTTCCCTCTAAGTATCTTCCTATGGTATCTTCTATAGAGTAATTATTTATATATATGCTATCTCCCCATTAGATTCTAAGATCTTTGAGGGGAGGGAGAATTTCTGCTTTTTCTTTGTGTCTATGTGCTTAACAAAAGCCTTGATCCATAGTAAGCACTTAATAAATATGTTTGTGGATTGACTTATTTGATAATATAGTTTTTTTATACATAGAACAAGGCACAAAAAAGCTAGACCAAGACTCTAAGGCTTGTTGAGCCTTGGCTCTCTCCCTGATCTTCAGATGAGGAAGGGAAAATCTGAAACAATCACACTTTCAGTTCTTGAAGAGAGACGGTAGAGACTTAAAGAAAAGCATAGAAGAGGGAATTTCTCATTACTCCTCAGGCTAGAATTCATGTCCTCAGTAACTCAGAATGCCTTTTTGCCTCTTGGTTCCTGGTTGCCATCTCTATGCTTTTGAGTGTTGATTATGTGAAGAAGAGGGTCATGGTTGCTGTTCATGATGGCTAATAAAATTAACTTGCTTCTAAACTGGATTGATTGTGGTGTCCATGCCCTTCTAAATGGCCTTGGTCAACATGGCCTCTCCTATCTCTCCAGGAAGTCTGAATGGCAGAAGGAAGAGAGAGAGAAGTCTTAGAGTAAAACTAGAATGTTCTTACACTATCAAGGGGCTTTGCTCCCTCTCACAAATGAAACGAAACATAACAATTTCCATCTTCTTCTATCATCAGAAATTGTTCTGCCAGTCTCTGTTGGTGATTCATCTCCAGGATCTCTTTGAAGATAAATGAGGGGTGGAGCTTTATGGATCTATTTCTGCTTTGTTTCAAGGGAAACCTCCTACCAGCTGAGGGGAAGACATTTCTGGAAATGACTACAGTGTAAAATAAAAAAGCATCCATAAAACTTTTTAAAAGGTGCCCTTCTACCCTCCCAGTAGGGAATTACTGAGAAGAGATTCCTGCCTCATAGAAATTCCCACGTGAGAGATGTCTAGATTGATAACCAGGAAAGTGCCCACTTCTTTTGCTAGTTTATTGACAGGTATTCATTAATTATAATAACACATTACATAGCCAAGGATCTTTCCATCCCCAAATTTCAAAGTATTTTTTTCAAGTGCTAATGAATTCTTAAAATATTCCAAGGATGGGAGTAACTTTTGATGTCCTCTCACATTGAATCTGAGTTTGATGTTTAGCAACATAAGACTTTAGGCTCTGGGCCCTAGGATGTCTCAGTGAAGGGAAGCCACTCATTCACAAACCCCATCTAAAGAGGTTCATTCCCCACTTCCTGAGTGTGAGCAAAACCAAAGAGTCCAATGGCAAATTGTGGGGGAATTCACAACTGGAATCCCGACTTTTTTAAAGAGGAAAGGAAGCTAGGGCATATTTCTTTGCCTGATATTAACTTTAAAAATAGGGGCAGACTCTGGTTTTCAGGGGCCTATGTCCCAAATGATTTTCAGAAACTCTCGGACAATCGAAAGTGTTGACATGGAATGGAAGACCCTGAAAGAAAGTCAAGGAGGAAGATTTCAAAATATGAAGAAAACCAAGGCCATTGGTCAATTTGATTCAAGAAGCACATATTAAGTGCCAGCTACATAATAGGAACTGTGTTAGGCACTGGAAATACAAACACAAAAATTAATCTTTTCTTGCCCTCAAGGAACTTAAATTCTAATGAGGGAAAATGACATAAACACAGGTAAGTAAACACAAGATAAATTAAAAATAAATTAATGCAATAAATACAGAGTAATTTATGGGGTGGGGCACCAAAGAAGGAGTCAGGGGCAACTGGGAGGATTCAGAAAACGTCTGTTATAGGAGGAGGCACTTAAGGGTAGGAGCTGAGTTGTGCCTGCAAGACAGCTAGAGATTCCAAGGCAGAGAGGTGAATGGGGAGAACGTTATAGATAGAGATGCAGGTGGGATGTCCTGCCCAGAAACACAAATAACAGAAAACAATCCTGTACTGGCTCCAGAGCTAGCTTCGTTCTATGAATTCTGAATAGTGGGGAAAAAAAAACAAACTTCATTCCTTTTAATTAAATGAAATAAATCACTGCCAAAAATGTATTTGTTCTAACTTTATCAAAGAGTCTATAGATATTACATATCTGGTACATAGGAATAACTGATTATTCTGTGTGTGTGTGATGAAAACGTTTAACATTTAACTTCATTCCTTTTAATTAGGGGGAACAATCACTGCCAAAAATATATTTGTTCTATCTTTATCAAAATCTATAGAAATCAGGGCGGCTAGGTGGCGCAGTGAACATCGGCCGTGGAGTCAGGAGTACCTGAGTTCAAGTCCGGCCTCAGACATTTAACACAAAAACTAGCCATGTGACCTTGGGCAAGTCACATAACCTCAAATTGCCCTCCAAAAAGCAAAAAACAAACAACAACAAAATCGATAGAACTCACAAGGGAATTTCTAGGTGGTTCAGTGGAAAAAGGGCTATGACTGGAGTAGGGAGACCTGGTCCAAATCTGGCCCCCCCAGGCACTACCTATGTGACCCTGGGCAAATCACCCTGTTCGTGTTTAGTTTGCTTCAGTTTCCTCATCTGTAAACTGAGCTGGAGAAGAAAATGGGGAACTGCTTTAGAATCTTTGGCAATGAAACCCCAAAGGGGTTCATGAAGAGATGGACAAGACTGAATAACAACATAGACAATACAGATTTAGTACACAGGAATAACTGATTATGTGTGTAATTGTGTATGTGTGTGCATACAGATGTATATACATATATGTATGCAAAGATATATAATGTACTCATATGCGTGTACATATATACATATATATGTGTGTATACACACACACACACACACACATATACCTACATATAGTGTTAGGAAAGAATCAAATGCTCCCAAAAGTAAACTAAAAGTAATGAGTATTTCTTAAAGATTAAAAAAAAATCCAATTCAGAATGGGAAGGGATCTCAGAGCTTACTTAATCTAAACCCCTCAATTTAATAATAACAATAGCCAGAATTTCATTAGCATTTTAGGATTTCCAAAGGTTTGGGGACATTATCTCATTTGATCCACACAACAACCCTATAAAGGAGGTGTTATTCTATTTCTAATTTTACAGATGAGGAAACTGAGGCAGGTTGAGTGACTTGGCCAGGGTTACTTAGTAAGGAGGTGTTTTTTTCAAAGACATCACATTTGAATCATAATTGAATGACTATCATATTAAGTTTTAATTTTTTTATCATTAGAAAGCAATACAATTCAGATACCACTTTGTGATTTTTTAAAAAAAAGGTTTACAAGCAGATTAAAACTACAGACCAGGGTAGGTGGAATTCAATATTCTCTTAATTGGTCAAGGAGGTGTTTAATTCAGGATTTGAATGCAAGTCTCTCTGACTTCAAATATAACATTCTAGTCACTGCACTACCTTTGTTTTTCAGCCATGTCTGAATCTTTGTGACTCCATTTGGGGTTTTCATGGCAAAGATATTGCAGTGGTTTGCTATTTCCTTTTTCAGTTCATTTTATAGGCGAGAAAACTGAGGCAAAGAGGGATAAGTGACTTATCCAGAGTCACACAGCCAGTAAGCATCCGAGGCCAGAGAAGGTAACAGTCTTGCACCTACAGCTGGGATTCCAACCCATATCCTCTAACTACCACCCTCCCTTAGCCCTCTAGGCACATTGCCATATATATCAGTGTCTTGTGCCAGGCCTAACCTCTCCCCAGATTGTCTCAAATGTGCCTCTGTGAGTTGCAGCCATAGAATTCTGCTTTCTTTTCTGTCATTTACAGAACCTCCCTGGTCCTGGCCAACAGTGACGTCTTTTTGGATTCTCCCTTGATGTGTCCACCCCCCTTGTTTCTTTGAGAAGTCTTGCCACCCAGGCTTCACCTTAAGGGCAAAGAAGCTCATAAGCTAGTAAGCCAGTTTGCCTAGACATACTTGAACTCACTTTTTAAAAGATTATTCAACAGGAAAGAAACCAAATGAGACTGGACTGAGAGAAAGAGGCAGAAAAGGTGTGTGGGGGCGGGGGTTGGGTGGGGAAGGGAGGGGAGGAATGGAAGACAAATCCTACAGGCTTTTTTTCAAAGTCTAGCAAGAAAACTTAAAAGTAGGATTGGTATTTTCAGGATTCTCTTTTGCAGAAGCTGAGAATATTTGGAATCGTGCCCTGTCAACTCTATCCTTTCAAGGGAATGCCTTCCAAGTCTAACACACTTCATTTAAGTGTCTGGCTTGATCTTCTAAAGCTCCAAAGGGCCTCAGAAGCCCTTTGGTCCAATCCCCTCATTTCACAGATGAGGAAACTGAGAGTTAAATGACCTGCCCAAGGTCACATAGCTAGTAAGTGTCAGAGGCATGATTTGAACTCAGTTCCTCTGAGTCCAGAGTCAGAGTGCTTTCCATAGCACCATATTCATTAGGACCCTGGGGTGTAGCACAGCAGAGATTGAGAGTCTTGTGTATGTAGAGGCTTGTTATGTAAGATCTTTTATACACATTCATCTCTTGCAGGTTTAATAGAGATTAAAAACATTCACTAATTCAACAATATCCACTAATTTATTTGACAGGAATTTAGTAGGTGCCTACTGTGTGCTGGGAATATAAAATCAAAACCAAAAAAGGATTCTCCACTCTGGAGGTGGGGGAACATGGATAACTTGTACATAGATAAACAAATACAAAATAACTAGGAATAATGTGATGAGGAACACTTACAACTGGTGGATCAGAGAAGACTTTATGTAGAAGAAGGCACTGAAGCTGGACCTTGGATTCCCAGAGGAGCATACAAAGCATGGCACAGCCTATGCAAAGGTGCAGAGGTGGGAATTTGTAACACCATGGACGGGTCACAGCTAGTAAGCCAGTTTGGCTAGACATACTTGAACTCACATTTGAAAGGATTATTCAACAGGACAGAAACCAAATTGGAAAAAAATTCAAGCTATTAATGAAACAAGACTCCTTCATCATCTTTCTACTGGCTTAAGAATGGGCAGATTAAAAAAAACAAACAAACAAACCAAAGAATGGGCAGATTGAGAGGCCACAGTAATTCTTGTTCACAGGCTTGCAAAGCTAGCTGGGAGCTCCTTACACAGGATGGAACTCTAGCATAGATAACATTAACATTGATCACTGACCTTTCCTCAAACAGTGGAGAGAGATGAGAATCACTGATGTTCTTCGATATCCTGACAGGGGAAAAAATAAGCAAAGAAAATAAAATGCAAAGCTGCTTTATCAGTACAGTACAAACATGGGCAATTATGCAAATTTGCCTAGGCGGTAAGCTCAGATAAATTACATCTTTCCAAAATCTTAGCAGGTAAGAGGAAGTCCTGTGCAACCAGTTGCTTTGCTGAAACAGGCCATTTACTAGGATGGAATATCATGTTAGGAAAGTGTGGGTTGGAGGGGTCTCAGCTTTTAAGTGATATGATTAAAATGTAGAGAAAAGTCATTTTTACATACATTTCCATTTTTTTTTAAAGTTTTTATTGATGTTTTTTTTTATATCAACATAGTTTTCCCCAGTATCCTTCCCCTTCTCTCTCTTAGTTGACTTAGAAAGTCATCCATAAAACAATATTTTTAAAGTCAAAAAATGAAAAAAGAGGGAAAAAAATCAGTGAAAAAGTCTGAAAATAGTTGCAATGTGTAACACTTGAGGACCTCCCACCTTTACAAAGGTACAGGATAGGGGAGGGCTCTCAGATCTCTCTCTCTTTTTAATTTTTGTGGTCTTTATTAATTTGTTTGTTTACTTTTAGTTTACAGGATTCAATTACACAATCCCTTGAGTTTCAAATTTTCTCCCCATCCCTCTCCTCCCCCCCCCACCCATGGCGGCATACAATCAAGTATAGGATCTGCAAACAGTTTCACATTAGACATTAGTCAGGTTATAAAGAAGGATTGTATCAGATGGAATGAACGATGGGAAAGAGGAAACAAAACCAAACATGAAAAAGACAGCAGGTAGGTTGCTTCAATCTGCATTCAAACTCTGTTCTTTCTAGTTCTTTCTCTCTCAGATCTCTTTTGAGCCATGGTTTTCCATATTCTTTCAAAATAACACCAGTCATTGATCCTCTTTGAGAATGAAGAACAACCAATAATAAGTGACTTTTAAAAAAATATTGTTTTATGGATAACTCCTGGGTAAAGGAAAGATGGGCAACCTCACAACTAGGGCTATACAGTGGGGCAGAGTTGTGTTTCCTGTCTCTGGAGTAAGAACTCAGAATGAGTCTCTCTACAGAGATAAATTTTGGGGGTGCTGAGGCAATTGGGGTTACATGACTTACCCAGGGTCACACAGCTAGTAAGTGTCAAGTGTCTGAGACTGGATTTGAATTCAGGTCCTCCTGCCTCTAGGGCTGGTGCTCTATCCCCTGCACCATATAGTTGCCCTTACAGAGTTAATTATAACCCCAACTTCAATAGCCCCTCTCACAGAGAATGTAGGTATTGTTACCATGCCTGTATGAGAGAGAAACTAGAAGAAGTGGTCAGATTAGCTGTGACATCTTGGACACAACACTTCTGTTCATTTTACAAATGAACAAATTGGACTAGATGATCCCAAAGGTCTCTTTTAGGTCCGACATTCCATCCCTGATTCATCAAAGGAACATTAATTTATGTTCATTAGATGGTATTTAACAAGACAGAAGAAGGGCCTGAAACATTTTAGAAAGATAATCCACTACAGTTGAAACAGAAGGGCTTTCTGGTCAACTAGAATGCCTGACCCAATTGTGACCACAAGAAGAAACTCAATAGTTATCAATCGATTAGCTTTCATGCAATCAAAACACCTTCACTACCTGCAAATTTTAGCCAGAGTTTTATTGTATGTGAATGATAAGTGTGCGGAGGGTCAACTGGGTTATGAAAAATTTGTGTGGTCTGATGGACCCCACCCTTGAGTTGCATATCCTTCCAATTCCTCCATACCAAACTCAGCTCCCCTGCTGGGCAAGCACTACAAGGATTCTCATGACACTTCTCTCTAGGGTCCTGGACGTACCCAACTCTCCCAGTTTAATTTGCTTCTGAGCTGCTTCAAGCTGTCCACTTCAGAGCAAAAGCTAGCTCACCTGTAGATCTAACTGGATCTAATTGGATGTCAGGGGAAACTTCCTAATGATTGGAGTTGTCCCAAAGTGGACTAGCCCACTGGATTCTCATTTGATTATAAATTATTCTAGATTTCTCCCCTGTAATTAGATTTTCAGTTCTGAACTTGTGATCTTGTGTGGGCTACTTTCTGTGCAGCATGTTTGATATACATGGGCATGATGATACAGAGATCACAGCCCTGATCACAAAGAGGCTGATAAAAACGTCTCAATACTCACATTTTCTTTTTTTCCCCAAGTGCTTTATTAACTTCTGGTTTACATCATTCATTTCCACCAGATTTTGAGTTACAATTTTTTCCCGTTTTTCCCCTACCCACCACCCAAGAATAGCAGTCCCACAGGATATCCCCTCATCCAATCTGCTCTCTCCCATATCTTCTCCCATACCTCCTTCAACTTTTCCATTAGGGCAAGGTGAATCTCTGTGCCCCAATACCTGCACATCTTATCTCTCAGTTACATGCAAAACAGTATTAATAATAGTATTTATATATATTTGAAACATTTATTTATGAAACTTCAAATCCCAGATCCATTCCCTTTGTCCCTTGTCACCCACTCCCTCTGGGAAGATAAGCAATTTAGTATATATTGTACATATATAGCTATACAAAACATTACTATAGTAGGTATATTGTAAAAGACTGGCTATATTTCCCTCCCACCCATCCCACACCCCACCTGGTGTTGCTCATCTTTCCCTACTTTGATCCTGTCCCTCTTCAAAAGTGCCTCCAACCTCCCTTCCCCCCAGCATTCCCTCTGCTCCATCCTTCCCCCTCTCATTTCCTTCCCCCCTACTCTTCTGCAGGGTGAGATATCCCATTTAGTATGTATGTCATTCTCTCCCTGAGCCAAACTCAATGAGAATATGGTTTTGCCCTTTTGCTTTCTTGCCTTCCTGCTCTTCCCTTCCCCTGTGACAACTTCCCCTTGCCTCTTCTACATGAGATAGTTTATCCCTGTCCCCGTCTCTCCCCATCTCCTCTTGCCACATTCCTCTCTCACCTCTTAACTTTACCCCTTAAGTATCATCCCTTCCCACCAAATTCAGCCTGTGCCCTCTATCCATGTATACCTGTAAACATATACACACACATTCACATATGTATTCATATGACCATATACCCTTCTTTAATTATTTTCATACTGAGAAAGGTTTCATCAGTCACAGTTATTGTTTTCTATGTAGGAATGTAGATAGTTCAACTTTGGTAAGTTACTTTTGATTTCTTTTCCCTTTTACCTTCTCAAGTATCTCTTGCTTCTTGTGTCTGAATGTCAAATTTTCTATTCAACTGGTTTTTTCCTCAAGAATGCTTGAGAGTCCTCTATTCCACTAAATGACCATATTTTCCCTTGAAACAAGATACTCAGTTTTGCTGGGTATGTGATTCTTGGTTTTAATCCCAGGTCTTTTACCCTGTGGAATATCATGCCCTTCCATGCCCTTCTATCCCTCAATGTAGAAGCTGCCAGGTCTTGTGCTATTCTGATTGTGTTTCCACAATATTGAAATTGTTTCTTCCTGGCTGCTTGTAGTATTTTCTCCTTGATCTGGGAATTCTGGAACCTGGCTATAATATTCCTGGGAGTTTTCTTTTTGGGATCTTTTCAGGAGGTGATCTGTGGATTCTTTCAACCTCTATTTTGCCCTCTGGATCTAAAACATCAGGGCAATTTTCTTGAGAATTTCTTGAAGGGTGATTTCTAGGTTCTTTCTTTGATCATGGCTTTCAGGTAGTCCAATAATTTTTAAATTGTCTCTCCTGGATCTATTTTCCAGGTCAGTGGTTTTTCCCATGAGATATTTCACATTGCCTTCTATTCTTCCATTTGTTTGTATCTGTTTAATCGCATCTTGATTTCTCATAAAGTCACTAGCTTCCATTTGCTCCAGTCTAATTCTGAAGGAATGAATCACTTCAGTGAGCTTTTGAGATTCTTTTTCCATCTGGCAAATTTGGCTTTTTAAGGCATTCTTCTCCTCATTGCCTTTTTGAGCCTCTTTTGCCACTTGAGTTAGTCTATTTTTCAAGATGTTATTTTCCTCAGTCAGGCTGTTGACTCTCATTTCATACTTTTCTTGCATCCTTCTCATTTCTCTTCCCAATTTTTCCTCCACTTCTCTTATTTGGTTTTTAAAATCCTTCTTAAGGTCCTGTATGGCCTGTAACCCACTTGTATTTTCATTTGGGGCTTTTGGTGCAGGAGTTCTGACCTCACAGTCCTCCTCCTGTTCCATGTTTTGATCCTCTTTGCCCCCAAATAGGAGTCTAATGTTGAATTTTTCTGTTTATTTTGTTTCCTTTGCCTAGGCATGTTTCCACTTAATTACTTGACTTTTCAGCTTGTTGCCACAGTAGGCCTCTGCCACCAGACAGAGGAGCTTCCGTCTCAAACATTGGAATCTTCTCAACTGCCAGAGGTATTAGCTGGGCGCCCTCCCTGAAGCCCCTAGACACTCTGGGAAGCTGGTCACACACACCAAGACCTCCACCCCAGACCCCAATCCAGATCTACGGAAGTTAAAGCAGGAGCGATTACCTCCCCCAGACTGATCGCCAGATCCCCCTACATTTCACAGTCCAGGAGCTGAAGCTGCAACTGAAGCTGCAAAATGGTGGCTGTGCTGTGGCTCTTTAGCAGCTTCTAGCCCCCAGGGGAACAAGCTGACCTGCTCCCAAATACTGGTCCCAAATTCCATAGGGCACTAACCTCTCACTTTGTGTTGGAAATTCTGGGAAAGCCACAGCTACTGGTGTTCTGGGGTCCCTCCAGCCAGTTGCTGGACCGGCCACCCTGGGGCTAAAACCTCCAATTCATGTGGTCTTTGGCTCTGCTCCCAGAGTGCTGTGCTGTTGGCTCCCAGAGTGCTTTGCTGGCCACTCCCTTCCAGGTTGCCAGGCTGTCCTCAGAGGGAGGTTAGCTTCTCTGTGTCTTTCTGTGGGTGCTGGAGCTCCACAGGTTGTTCAGAATCCCTCTTTTACATAATTTTGAAGTGGTTTGGGGGAGAGCGACTTGGAAGTGCTGTTTCTACTCCACCATCTTGGCTCTGCCCCCTCTCAATACTCATATTTTCTAGAAAATTTTAAGCTGATCAGAAGTGGAATTGCTCTTAGAATATATTCAACCCTTTCTACCTTTCCACAGTATCTGCCTTCTGTAAGAAGGCAAGCCTTGTTAAAGGATATTAGCTCCTTCTCTCCCTGTGTTATGTATATAATGTTTTTTAGTTAATTTTTTTTGAGTTGTGTTGAGTGCATAATTGTGATGTAGAAGTCATTTTCACTATCTGATTTAAAAAAAAAAACAACAACTAAGATGGAATAAGGTCTTCAATGCATACTGAAGGGAGCAGAGAGGAGCCTGGTCATCACTGTGCCAAGAGTTTGAATTATGTTTATTGATTGATTGATTGAATAGGTCTCTCTCTCTCTCTCTCTCTCTCCCTCTCTCTCTCTCTCTTTCCTTGAGCTGTGAGATCCAGCTAAACTAAAGAATCTTGTATTTTAGGGGTGGCTAGGCAGAGCAGTGAATAGAGCACAGGCCCTGGAATCAGGAGGACCTGAGTTCAAATCTGGCCTCAGATACTTGACACACTTACTAGCCATGTGACCTTGGGCAAGTCACTTAACCCAATTGTTCTCCAAAAGAAAAAAAAATCTTGTATTTTAGAGCTAGAAGGGCCCTTCCAACTCATCTAGTCTGCACCTCTTACCCCATCTTATAGATGAGGCAACTAAGAACTAGATTGATCTAGTGTCTTGGCCATGATTATGTAGCTAGTAATTGACTGAGCCTGGATTTAAACACAGGCTCTTTGACTCCAGATCTCATGATTTTTTTATTCTGTCACACTACCAGAGGCATGACTTTGAAGGCATCTTTCAACCAATAGTGAAGTAAAGTTTTCATTCTGAATTGGCACTTTTTTCTTCTTAAGTTGTTCAACATAAGAAACTTCAAGGGCAAAATTACACACAGATACACACACACACACACACACACACACACACACACATCTAATTTCTTTGTTATTATTCAATTGTTTCAATCATGTCTGATTCTTTGTGATGCCAATGGGGTTTTCTTGGCAGAGGTACTGGATTTCCTTCTCCAGATCATTTTACAGATGAAGAAACTGAGGCAAGCAGGGTTAAGTGACTTATCCTGGGTTCACACAGCTAATAAATGTCTAAGGTTGGATTTAAAATCAGTTCTTCCTTGCTCCAGGCTTGGTGCTCTATATAGTATGCCACCTAGCTGTCCCACAGATAATATATATTACTTGCCATCTGTAATATTATATATTCTATATTATAATATTATACATTATATATTAAAACATTATATTATATACTATATGTGTGTGTGTGTGTGTGTCTGAGAAAACCTACAAAAAATTCAATTCAATAAATACTTACAGAACACTGACTAACTCTGTGCCCAGTTGCTGTGCTAGCCCTGGGTATACAAAGACTAAAAAGAAAGCTGTCCCTGTCCTCAGGAAGATTCCACTCTTCTGATAAATGTGGTGGGGTTGGAGTACAGTCTGCACACTAATAGTTAGATACAAAATCTATACAAGTAATTTCAAGAGGGAGAGAGTATTGTCAATGACTGGAGGGCAGACAAGGTCTTGTGTAGGAGGGGGCCCCTGATCAAAACCAGGGATTCTGTGAGGCAGAGGTAAGAAAGGGAATGTATTCCAGACTTGGAGGAAGATGTGTATAAGGCATGGAGCCAGGAAATGGAATATTTTGTATAGGAAACAGGAGGCAAGTTTAAGTAGAACAGAGTCAGCGATGAGAGAAATATGAAACTAGACAAAAAAAATGTGTCACCCAGATTGCAAGGTTCTCTAAAAGCCAGGCTTGGGATTCTGTATTTTATCCTAGAGGAGAGAGTTATTGAAGATTCTTGAGTAAGTGAGCTGGTAAAAGCTGTATTTTAGATCTATCGGTTTGACAGCTATATGGACGGTGGATTGGTAGGAGACATGAGACAGGTACCAGGGAAGCCAGTGAGGTGACTATTTCAATGATATGGCTGAGATGTGATAAGGAATTGGACTGACATAGAGTTATATGACTAGAGATGGAGAAGCATGCACAGATGCTGTGGAGGTAGAATGGACAAGATCTGGAAATTGATTAGATATAGGGGATGAGAGAGTAAGTGAAGAGGCAAGGATGACCTTAACTTTGGTAACCCAAGTGATTTTCCCAATGAAAAAATTGGATATTTGGAGAAGGCATGGGTCTCTTTTGAATATGTTGAGTTTGAGATATTTATGGGATATTCAGATGGAAATACACAGAATATGATTGGTAGTGATAATGATGGTGGTGGTGGTGGTGACGGTGGTAGTAGTGATCATGATGTTGATGGTAATGATGATGGTGGTGGTGATAATGATAATGATGGTGATGATGGTGGTGGTGATAATGATGATGATGGTGATGATGATGGTGGTGGTGATGATCATCATGCTGGTGATGATCATCGTGGTGGTAGTGGTGGTGGTGATAATAATGATGATGGTGGTGATGGTGATGATGATGGTGATGGTGATGATGGTGATGGTGATGGTGATGATGGTGATGGTGATGGTGATGATGGTGATGGTGGTGATGGTGGTGATGGTGGTGGTGGTGATGGTGGTGATGGTGGTGGTGGTGGTGGTGGTGATGGTGGTGATGGTGGTGATGGTGGTGGTGGTGGTGGTGGTGATGGTGGTGGTGGTGATGGTGATGGTGGTGATGGTGCTGGTGGTGATGATGATGATGATGATGATAGTCAGCAAAGCACTTTCTAAATGTTTTCTCACTTGATTCCCTTCCCTTCCCCCAACTCTGGGAAGTGGGGGCTATTATTATCCTCATTTTACACATGAGGAAACAGAACTGGATTTCAGGAGAGTGACAAAGGCTGAATATGTACATTTGAAAGTCATTTCCATCTTCTAACATAGAGACGATAATTGAACCCATGGGGGCCAATGAGGAGCAGAATTCTATTCTGATGTGCTAATATAATCAGCAACACTCTGGGAACAATTTAGGGAGGCTGATTTGAGATTCTCAATAACTTAATTTGTTACAATCTGTGCTTTTCTTTGTGTGGCTAATTTTGAAAGTAGCTAACTTTGATTGTGTGGAGGGGATGGTGTCAAACTAATAGAAACCCTTTAAAAAGAAGTGGAGGGAAGGGAGATCTTTGTATGTTATGTACAATAATATCTGCCTACACCAGGGACTTCCTGTACAGGACATTCCCTAAGTGTCAGCCTGTCAATTATATGCCTTTGGATTTACTCAGCATCCCCCCTATAACACATGTGGTTTGCTTTTGTTACTATCTTTAGGGAAACAAATAAGGGGAGGAAAGAGGGAGACAGGCAGAGACTGTCCAGACAAGGGATAATAAAGGATCACATTTTCACTTTCCTTTATCTTTTGAACCCCCAGGGAGTTTTAGCTGCCTACTAGGAAAGGAATTAGAACTGTAGCATCTCAAGGGTCAAGGTCTTGGAGTCAGCCCCTATCTAGTCTGAAGGATGCTCTCAGCAATGGGTCCAAATTCACTCTCTTAAAGAAAACTTTTAAAAAATGAACAGATACATATACCAAAATCAAATCTAAAGGGGTGCATGATCTATAAAGGATGATACTGTAAGCAATCTGGGAAAGCAACCAATAATTTGCCTGTCAGATTTGTGGAGAGGGAAAGACTTTAGGACCAAACAAGAATTCAAGAGCATTATAAAATGCAAAATGGATAATTTTGATTACATTAAATTGAAAAGCTTCTGTACAAACAAAGCCAATGTAACCAAGATCAAGAGGGAGGTGGGAAATTAGGAAAGAATTTTTACAACCTATGTCTCTGATAAAGGACTCATTTCTAAAATATACAGAGAATTGAGTCAAATCTATAAGAATACAAGTCATTCCCCAATGGTCAAAGGATATGAACAGGCAGTTTTCAGAGAAAGAAATCAAAGATATCTATAAGCATATGAAGAAATGCTCTAAATCATGATTGATTAGAGAAATGCAAATCAAAACAACTCTGAGGTACCACATCTCTCCAGTCAGATTGGCTAAGATGACAAAACAGGCAAATGACAAATGCTGGAGAAGATGTGGGCAAACTGGAACATTAATGCATTGCTGGTAGAGTTGTGAGCTGATTCAACCATTCTGGAGAGCAATCTGGAATTATGCCCAAAGGGCTATAAATAATTTCATACCCTTTGACCCAGCAATACCACTTATAGGATTATATCCCAAAGAGATCATAGAAGTAGGAGGAAGACCCATATGTACAAAAATATTTATAGCAGCCCTTTTTGTGGTTGCAAAGAATTGGAAATTAAAGGGGTACCCATCAATTGGGGAATGGTTAAACACGTGGTATATGAATGTAATGGAATACTATTGTGCTATAAGAAATGAGGAGCAGATGGACTTCCTATTTACCTGGAGAGGCTTATACAAACTGATGCTGAGTGAGAAGAGTAGAACCAGGAGAAATTTGTATACGATCACAGACACAACATATGTGTGATGACCAACTATGACAGACTGGACTCTTCTCAGCAATGCAGTGAAATAAGTCAATTCCAAGAGACTCATGAAGGAGAGAGATGCCTACATCCAGAGAAAGAACTAGAAAGAGCTGAGCCTGAATCTTGATGGAAGCAAACTACTTGATCTTTTTCTTTTCATTGTTTGGCTTTATTTCCTCTTTACCATTTTTCATTCCATCTAGTCTAATACGCCTTTGTAACCTAACTAATGTCTAATGTGAAAGTATTTGCAGATCCTATACTGGACTATATGCTGTCGTGAGGGTTGGGGGGAGGGAGGGAAGGGAAATTTGAAACTCAAGGAACTATGGAATTGAATCCTGTAAACTAAAAATAAACAATTTAATTAAAAAATGAACAGATAATAGTAATACATGATATTTATATAATATTTTCAAATTTGTCAAATGCTTTGTCATATTCTATTACAATCAAACCTCATGATGGTCCTCTGAGGAAAATGGCTGCTTTACAGATTGAATCACTGAGGGTGAGAGGTGGCAGCTGGCCAATTGGGAGACACTGTTAGTGGGAGGATATGAGCCCATTCCTTTCTGACTCCAAGAGCACTGACAGGTCTAGTGAGCTGCCCAGGGTCTCACAGTATGTGTCCAAGCTAAGACCTGAACTCAGGTCTTCTTGGCTCTGAGGCCAGCTCTCTATTCCCTGGGTCCCGCTGCTTGTAGAATCTTTAGACTGTGCTGATCTTTGCCTCTTTGAAAATTCCCCTATTACTTCCATAGACAAGCTGAAAGGGACCTCAGAGGCCATCTAGTCCAACACCTCATTTTGCAGATGAGGAAACTGAAATGTTGAGTGACTTTTCCAGGCAATAAAGCATAAAGGGTAGGATTTGAACTCAAGTCTCCTGACTCCAAAGTCAGTAGTTGTTCCACTGCAAAGAGGAATAGGTGGGAGTCCTGGTTCTGCTACACAGTACCGCTGTGAGCTGGAGCGTGTTCCACTGCCCACCTCTGCCTTCTGTTCAGTTCCCTCTTCTGTAAAGTGAACGGTTTGCTCTAGGTGATTCCTTTGCTCCCTTCTAGGTTCGCTATCCTTCAATACTTCTGTGAGTCCTGGTTTTTTCCTCTTCCTTTGGGCTACAGTGGAATTTTAGGAGAAATGACTCATGCTTTGGGCCTTTATGGACAACTGAAATTCTATCATCATTATGCCTTCCTCTCCTTCTTCCTCCTTCTCCTCCTCCTCCTCCTCATCTTCATCTTATATTTCTTCTTCCTCTTCTTCTTCTTTTTCTTCTTCTTCTTCCTCTTCTTCTTCCTCTTCCTCTTCTTCTTCTTCTTCTTCTTCTTCTTCTCCTCCTCCTCCTCCTCCTCCTTCTTCCCTACTGTTCCTATAATTAATATGTTTTGAGGGGCAACTACGTGGTGCAGTGAATAGAGGACCGGCCCTGGACTCAGGAGGAGCTGAGTTAAAATCCGGCCTCAGATACTTGACACACTTACTAGCCATGTGACTTTGGGCAAGTCACTTAACCCCAATTGCCCTCCAAAAAAAAAAGCAAAAAAAAGTATATTTTTGAAGTAGATCAATCAATATTAATTCTAATTTAGAGAAAATCAGAGTGAGGCAGAAAGATGGCAATTTGCCTTGAATTTCCCCTGTGAGTCACAAGAACACTGGCTGGACTGACAACTCACACTGAGATCACAAATCTCAAATGAAAAGGGTCTTTAGAGGTCATCTCTACCATCCTTCTCAATTGACCAAAAAAGAAACTGAGGCCAGGAGAATTGAAGGGACCCCCCAAAGTCAGAGGAATAGTAAATGGCAGAGCTGGGATTTGAACTCAGGACTAGGATTCCAAACTGAGCACACTTTCTGTTGTAACACAGTGCCTCCTAGAGATAGAATAATGGATATAAGATGCTTGGTAAGTTTTAAAGTACTCTAAAGATGTTAGCTTTTGCTGGTGTTGCTATTGTTACTAAACATACTTCCTCCAACCTCGCCTCAGGCATCGCCCCCTCAACCACTCAGCATTTTCTCTCTGGGCTTCGATGGTAAAATAGATCCTACTTCTCCAAAAATTGTACTTAGAATAGTCAAAGTACGAAAGTCCTAGGAGTAAGTGCTCCACCTCAGCTTTGCCATTTTCAAGCTGTGCACCTAGGGAAAGATATGTTTCTTGCTGGGGGTGGGGAGAAGTCACTTAACATTCCTGAGTCTGTTTCCTCATTTGTAAAATGAGGTAGGCTAGATAATTCTTAAAGTCTCTTTCAGCAATAAAACTATGCTTCAGCTTTAGATTTAGACCTGGAAGCTCTAATTCGGAGTTTAGAAGGTCACCAAGTACTCATTTTACAGATGAGGAAACTGAGACCCAACTGAGATTCTGCCTAAAGTCCTACAGCTCATAAATGTTTCTACTCTGATCCAATGAACCTATCTTTGGCCACAGATCCACTCTACTCAATAGTTTAGCCTATTGCCTGCTACACAGACGGCACTTAATACGTGTTTATTGACTGATTGATTAACACCACCCATTTTTCTGGGGTATCCATTTGAAGGCAATGTTTTCCTTGGAGCTATAGCCCCCTCTGCTCCAGCTGCCCCCCAAAGGGTTACTTCCCTTCAGTCCCAAGGACATACTGCACAGTCATATCCCAGAAGACACTAAGCTCCTTCCAGTCAGCACAGAGTGAGGTTCATAGATTTCCAGTTACAGGAGAGGAAAAAAGCATCCTGGGGGCCATCGGAGCTGGAAATGGCCTGTCTGAATTGATTTGGCATTAATTTCCGTAGACTATTTTAATGCAATTTCATTGCCACATTTTGAGGGTTTTAGTGGTGTTATATTTTAAAAGATGATTTTTGTCCTTCTGCAGGGAGGCTTGGGAAGAGGAAAGGATACTTCTTCCAGGCTCTCTCTTTGAGTGGAAAAGATTCAGAGAGATCCCAATCCAGTATAACATCATGTTTGTGTGAGTCACAGCTGTTTTCTAGTGGGAGCACTGTGAGAAGCAGTCTTCTTGATTCACACTTAGGCAGTGTTAACACTCTGGATACCATAGACTCTCCCCATTGATCCAAATGCTTTTTGGGGTTTGCTTGCTTGTTTGGTTGGTTGTTTAGTATCATGTGAAAGTCAACTGGGGAACTGATAAACAATTAGTAGTGGTGGTAATCGGGGCTGGAGATCCTAGACTGAAGTCTTCCCCATCATTAGGGTGTCCCTTTCGGGCAGCAAGAGCCATTTTAGTTCTTAACACCATCTAGAAGACAGAGCTAAAATAATGAATATTGATAATGCATGTTCACTGCCCAGTCAAAAGAGCCCATTCTGGCTATAGGCTATTGATGGAATTAAAGTTGGAAGGGACCTTTGTGAATGAATGAATAAAAAAGCATTTATTAAGCTTATTATGGGTCAAGTTAAGTGCTAGGGATACAAATTCATTAGTCCTTGATTTCAAGGATCTTTCAATTAAAATAAGTATAGCAATAGCAGGCATTTACACAGCATTTTGAAGTTTACAAAGTGCTTTACATATGTGAACTCATTTGGGGGAGAGGTATTATTGTTATTGTTATTTTGTTGTTACAACCATTAAAGCCTAAGGTATTGGATAAGACCTTGGACAAGTCACAAGCTGAATTTAACCTCAGGTCTTCCTGACCCTAAATCCTATGACCACCGTGCCATTAGCTCCTCCACATTCAAATGGGGGAAATAACACAAATAGGGAAACCGTAGCTACGGAATAGAGTTAGTTTCTTTTTCAGTCATTTTCAATAGTGCCTGACTCTTTGTGACCCCACTGGGGTTTTTCTTGGTAGAGATACTGAGGTGATTTACCATTTCCTTCTCTAGATCATTTTACAGGTGGGGAAACTGAGGCAAACTGGGTTACTTGACCAGGTTCACATGACTAGCAAGTGTCTGAGGCCAAATTTGAACTCAGGTCCCCCGGACTCTAGGACCAGCATCCTAACCACTGTGCCACCTAGCTGGCCTTGAGTTAGGGTCTGGTAGGTCACAAACATGGTAAGTGGAACAATGGAGCAGCCCATTAACACATATTGTCATAATGGAATTGGTAATTTGAATAGAAAACTCAAGCCCAGGCTTCTCCTTCAACAGATGAAACTCAGGGAAAGTAAGCAATTCATAAAGATAGTAAGAAAGAGCTGGAATTTGAACACAATTCTATATATATTCCAAATGCAATTTTTTTTATGATGCCCTACTGCCTCCTTGCTTAATGGTAATTTTCATCCCATCCATGCCAGTATTAGTATGCAGTAACCTAGTCTCATTTTTTACAACTGAAGCTTTTAATCTTTAAATAGCATAGATCAAAATATATTATACTACATTTGGATGTCTTTTCATTGTGGGCTGGACTCTCTCCAGTCTCCTTTCTCCTTCCCACCCCTGTTCCAATGGCCTCCTTCCCATTGCCAAGACTAAGAAAGTGACCTTTTTGAGGGTGAGACAAAAAGAAGGGAGATTTTCATTTCAATTTTTATTACTCAGACCAAAAGATTCAATTCATAGATCATCAGAGCTGGAAGGCACTTTGAAGATCAAGCCCAACTTTCCTCATTTTAGAGATGCTGGGCCTCAAAAGAGGTGAAGGTTGTAAGAAATAGAACTGGAACCCAGCTTTTCTAACTCCAGGTTTGGTGTTTTGTTTTGTTTGGGGAGAAGGATGACAAATGTTGAGTGTAATTGATTTACACTTCTCTCCAGCTCTACTTCCTGAATTGGAACTTTAGGTAATCTTTCCTTGTATCCCCTGGGTTCCTGCACTGTCCTCATCTCCCAGAGTTAGGGCCCTCTGGATCTTCGAGATTTCCAGGACTAAGTTTCCAGGTTGAGGTTTTCCAGGAAAAAGCATGAGGGACTTCAGAGACCATTGGACTGGTATGTCCCTACCTCTGCACCCCTGCACCCTGATGCCACTGTTACTCCTCCAGCCTTCTCTCCCCTGGAATTTTCTTGCTCCCTGGGATTTCTGACCCTGGAGTTTCCCAGAGGATCACTCTATGCTTGCTACTTCTGGACACAGATCCTTGAGGCTTTGCCTACCCCATCTCTGGCCTTCCTGGGAGGTGCAGGCATTGGCTTTGCTGGAGGGGTTCTTTTTCCCTTGAGCTTTTGACTGGATTTTTGTGAAGTTCTGAGAGGTAGAAGAAGTCACTTGTTACTTCCTCATTGGATGTCTTGATCATTATTTGGTCTGTTATTAACTTCAGTGTTTTGCTCAAGTAGATATGTGGGAGCTGAGTGACCTGTCTGCTGCTCAGGCAGCCACCTTGGCAGGAACCCAGAGAATGAGTTTAAAGCCTCTTAATAGAATCTAGTCTTTTGACACCTTTAACCTGAGTGAAATGGTAAAGCCTCCCATTTCCCAGGCCAGAAGAAATGCTGGCACACACACACACACACACACACACACACACACACACACAGAGACATATACACACACACCTATGTCTATAGATAGATTTGTGTACATATCTATATAGTTAGATATGTGTGTATACATATATACATACATATATGTGTGTATATATACACATCCACATATAGGATTCTTTGCCCATGCCTCCTAGGGACTAGTCACTTAAATGCCACAGAGAAACATGCTTTGCTATGTCCATTTGGATATGGACTATTTCCTGGCTAGACTGAGCCTGGAGGGAGAAGCAGGGGCCATGAAGGAAGGTTAAAAAGAAATTGGACAAAAATTTCAGGGAGCTAGACATCAATTGGTTGAGGAGGGCCCTTTCCAAGGCACATGGTAAAAACCCATTTCTTCCAAAAAGCTTTCTCATATCTCCTTGTGGGTGAACTTCTATGCTCCCTACATGCTTTTCAACATCTAAGCCAGAAGAATAAAAGAGAGGCAGTTCTGCCATGCTAAAAGAGAAATACCAAAAGGCCAGTCAATTTCTGCTAACTCATTTCATAGTCAAGGCAAGATAACAAATGGTCCTCAGTCCTGCATGCCCACTCTGCTTCTGTGATGGTGATGGAGTGGTGGAAAATGGGATGTAGGGTCCTCAGAATCTCAGATTTTAGATCTCCCTAAACTTCACTTAGCTATTCACATTCTGACTGTGGAGATCCGTTTGCAATGATAAATGAGCAGACATATTACCAGAGGAACTGAATCATATCAAACTTGATGTTCCTGCTATAAACAAAACTAGAAGACAGAAGGAATGTGCACATAAATGGGAGGAAGGATCATAGGCCCCCCTTGGGCAGGCAAATGAAGGAACCGATTGTGTGTGTGTGTCCAAAGGCAATAAGAAATGTAATTTCATGGGACATTTGGTTGTCTTGTTTGGCACTTTGGTTAAAAAAATCCCAACAAATACACCCTATGAAAATAATTGTAGCTTATGTACCAAAATCTGCTGTAGAGGAAGAAGAAAAAGTGAAATTTTACAAAGAAATCTATAAGGGCTTGCAAATTAAATTAATATTTACTTTGATATCTGAAAACTATAAGATTTATGAAAAATATGTTGGAAAATTCATCTTAGGAGTAAGGTATGAGAGAGACCAAAATGCTGGGCACCAAATAGAATCCTCAGACTTATACATCATGGACATTCTCTTTGAGGTTAGAATAAGCAGGTTTTGGATATAGTGAATGCTGATACAAAAATAAAGTTGATTCTATTTGTAACAGGAAAAGATTTACCAGGCTGTGCCTGCCTATCCCATTGTCTCCTATCTATGTCTTGCTATAAGTGTGTCATAGGGAGTCCCATCAATGAGCTAGGGAGAGTCTTTGTTTTCTCTTGATATCAAGAGGAGATATACCAAAAGGTTATATTTGAATGTGGGTGTCATTCCTGAGCTAGCTCTCTGTGTATGGTGGAGCTGTTAGAGCAAAGATAAAATTAATATAAAACTTAAAAAAAAAAGAATAAAAATAAAAAAGTGACTTTCAAGTGACATATCTCTGACCTGATCTATTTAAACAAGTTATGGATATGAGAAAACAGGAAATGTATGGTGGAAAGGACATCAACATAGATTATAACAATGAGCAAAATTCAGGCAGAAGTTTACCCAATGCAAATCCTCCTCCACAAAGAAAAGACCAAAAAAGCCTAAAAACTTTAGATTGCTAGATTGCTCTGGTCAGTAGTCACTTGTTTTACTTTCCAAGTGGGGACATGGAATGAAGATCAATACTTCTTTAGATTATAAAACTCATTTATAAAACTTTACACAGAATCACTTCATAAAAATAGTGAGAATAAATAAAGAGAAATGAATTTAAAGAAAGTCTGCTGAGACTTTGAAGGAATTTAAGGATGAAACTAGAAGGATGACAAGAAACAAAAAATGGAAAAGATCTGAAAATGCTGGGGGGAAGGGCATAGAACAAACTCTTCACTGCTAAGGACAATGGAACCAGTACATTTGGACTTTAATATCACATATCTGGGGCATATCGACAAAGAAGGTAGAAATGATACTGAAGAAAATAAAATGGGAAAAAATAGTTGGGATTAGACCAAATGTATACAAAGGAGGTAACAAACTTATTGGAGGATATGACTGAGAGTTGTAGGAGATGGGGAGACATGGATGAATTATGTACTCTGCCACTATATGGAAAACCCACATCAATCAGATTCTAGATACATTTAATTACTTTGGGCAATGTTGTTTGATCCATGTTTTTGTTTCATTTAATGCTTTTAAAATATGAGAAAGAATACAAATACAGAATCACTAAATCTTGAAATTACAAAGGCTATTGAAGTTCATGCAGTCCTTTGCAACAACAGGGTCATGTTCATCCTTTTTTTTTTAACCTTAATTTTGACTCTTTGGGTTTTTATAGCACATTCATTCACTAATATATATGTCTCCCTACTCTATCTATTGTGGAGTGATTAAAAAAGAAAACAAAAAAGAAATTTTGACAAAGGCAGCTAACACATTGACCCCATCTGTCAGCATATCAAATATTCCATACCTATAGTCCCCCAACTCTGAAATGGAGGGAGGGAATTGTATATTCTCAACTCATTACCAGATACAAGATTGGTTTTTAGAACTATCCAGATCTCAACTTCATTTTATCATCCTTACCATTTATGCTATTGTAGTTGATGGATGTATTGTTTTCTGGGTTTTGTTTACTTCTCTCTATAATTTACATATCTTTCCATATTTCTCTGATTTCATATTTTCCATTTCTTATAGATCAGTGATATAATGATGATGATGATGATAGCTAGTATTTATATAGTGTTCTAAGGGTTAAAAGTGCTTCGTATGTTATATCATTTGATCCTCACAATAACCCTGTGAAGTAAGGGATTTTATTATCTTCATTTTACATTTAAGGAAACTGAGGCAGACAGTTTAGTGAATTGCTCAGAATCATACAGCTAGTGTTTAAGGCAGATTTTAATTCAGGTCTTCCAAGTTTCAAGTATGGCACTCTATCCATTGTAGCACCTGGATGCCTTTATATGCCATTGCATTCATATATCATGGTTTGTTTATCCATTCCTCAGTCAATGGTCTATTCATCCTTCTAAAAGGGCAGTTCAAAGTCATGCAGAAGAGAGAGAAAACATTAATCAAAAGATGGAAAAGATCTGCAAAGATTTGTTGGGAGTAGGGTAGCAAACTCTTCTCACCACAATGGAGTCAGAACATTTAGCCTAATATCACAGCCCTCAATATGCCTACAGAGGAGGTAGAAATGGTACTGAATAGAATAAAATGGGAAAAGTAGTTGGATTAGACCAAATATACACAGTTTTGGAATTCTTCATAGAAAGAGAGAACAGGAGACTCTTGCAGCCAATTGAGTACATTTGGTGATTAGAGTGAGAATAGCGGTACTAGAGGTAAGGAGCACCTGTGATCTAAATATAGCACATTATGAGCAAGAGCAGATGGGCCCACAAGTTAAGAATGAACCAGTAGGTGGAAAAAAGCTAAACAAGCAAATATTTGGAAAAGCCCAGCCCAGAACAGAAAGTGTTGTGACTGTTTAGGAAGATCATATTTTGTTTTAAGAGCATAGACGAGCCTGTTCAATGATATTTGTAGATATACTCTATGCAGTGACAAAAAAAAAAAACTGGAAGCAACCTAAACGTCCAGTAATAGAGGGAATGTTTGTGTAAACTGCAGTGTGCTACTTAATAAGTGTTTTTAGGCACTGCAGTGTTAAGTGTTCATCAGTACCGATACAAAGACAAAAGGGAAACAGTCCCTGCCTTCAAGAAACTTATATTCCAAAGATGGAGGGAACGTCTATATGTATATGGGGCAGCTAGGTGATGCTCTAGTGTCCAAAGAATCAGGAAGACCTGATTTCAAATTCAACCTCAAGCTTGTGACCCCTGTTTGCCTCAGTTTCCTTATTTATAAAATGGGGATAATAATAGCAACTATCTCCCAAGGTTGTTCTGAGGATCAAATGAGATAACAGTTGTAAAATTCTTGGCACATAGTAAACATTATATAAATATTAGTTATTATATATGTATACAAAAATTATCTTTATATACATATGTGTACACACAAGCGCTATACGAAGAAGATTCAATGTAACCTTACATACGTGTAAATATAAGATATATACAAAGAATATACAATGTAACCTTACATACGTGTATATACAAAGAATATACAGTGTAACCTTAGAGAGAAATTCACCAGCAGCTAAGTGGACCAAGAAAGATCTGAGAAGCAGATAAGAGGAAAAATATCCCAGGCATGGAGAATAGCCATTGCAAAGAAACAGAGGTGGGAGAGGGATGCAACACATATGAGAAACAGAGGGAAGGACTGTAAAACTGGACCACAGAACATGTAGAAGGGAATAACATAAGAAGTTTAAGACTGGAAAAATAGGGCAGGGCCAGGTTCTAATGAGTTTTAAATGCCAAACAGAGAACTTTAAATATCTAGAGTTGAGACACACTGTAGTCTGCTGACTTTAGGATAGGAATTCTTAGACTTGGGTTTGTGAACTTGTTTTAGCCATATTTCAATATAATTAGTTTCCTTTGCAATCTTACATGCTTTATTTTATGCTTTAAAAAACATTATTCTAAAAATCTGTACACTAATGAGTTGTTGGTGGAGCTGTGAACTGATCCAACCATTCAGGAGAGTAATCTGGAACTATGCCCAAAGATCTACAAATAATTTCATACCCTTAGACCCAGCAATACCACTTCTAGGGTTGCATCCCAAAGAGATCATAGAAGTGGGAGGAAGACCCATATGTACAAAAATATTTATAGCAGCTCTTTTTGTGGTGGCAAAGAATTGGAAATGAAGGGATGCCCATCAATTGGGGAATGGCTAAACAAGTTGTGGTATATGAATGTAATGGAATACTATTGTTCTATAAGAAATGAGGAGCAGATGGACTTCATGTTTACCTGAAGAGGCTTATACAAACTGATGCTGAGTGAGAAGAGTAGAACCAGGAGAAATTTGTACATAATTACAGACACGATGTGTGTGTGACGACCAACTTTGATAGACTGGACTCTTCTCAGCAATGCATGATATAAGTCAACTTCAAAAGACGCATGATGGAGAGAGATGTCTACATTCACAGAAAGAACTACTAAGAACAGAGTTTGAATGCAGATTGAAGAAAACTAACTGATCTCTTTCTTTTTCTTGTTTGGTTTTGTTTCCTATTTCCCATTGTTCATTCCATCCACTACAATCCTTCTTTATAATGTGACTAATGTCTAATGTGGAAGTATTTGCAGATCCTATACTTAACTGCACGCTGCCATGGCCAGGGGGGAAGAGAAGAAGGGGGAAGAACAATTGAAACTCAAGGGATTGTGGAACTGAATCTTGTAAACTAAAAGTAAACAAACAAATTAATAAAGACAAAAAAGCATTATTCTGAGAAGGGGTCCATGGGCTTTACTAGACTACCAAAGTGGTTCATGATGCAAAAAACTCGAAGCTTAGGAAGAGTTCTTTGGCAACTTGTGAAGCATGGACGAAGTGGAAAGAGGCAGTCATATTCATATACAAATCTCCATTCCCCTACTCCAAGACCTTTCCAGGGCTGTCCCCTTATTACTGAGATCACAATTAGCAAGGACCTGAAAAGGTATTATGAATGGATGAATGAAAAAAAATTGTTTGAACCTAACTCTTGTGATTATTAATTAATTTCAAAGCATAAAGTATCATACTGTCAGGCCTATGCTAAGCATTATGATGCTTTATGCTTTGAAATCAATTAATTTAAATGGAAATAGCTATGAAGCAAGGATAACTATTTGTACTTTAGTTTAATTTTAAGTTCCTAAAAATAATTTCATTAAGGAAATAATCACAAGAGCTGGGTTCAGATCTCAACACTGCCACATATTTAGTATGTGACATCAAGCAAGTAATTTCATCTCTACAGAGATTGGTTTCCTCATCTACCAAATGGAGGAGTTATAGGGGATGATATAAAGTCCCCCACAATTTTGAATCCTATGAGGGACACATCAGAGAAAGAGTGAAGGGCAAGAAGAATATGGATCCAGTTAACTGAGGAATCTCTAGACTTGTTCAAAGTACAACTGGATGCTGGAATATCCCAGGTAATTATCAGCAGAAGGTGATTGATGGATCTTGAATTCTAAAAAGAAAGGGAATTTGAGAGAGATCAAAGGTCAGTATGAAACTGACCAATGACAACTTGAAATTTAAGGAGAGATTCTGAAACTGTGTGAGATGAGAAGGGATAGAGTACTATAGAAACAGCTGAAAAGTATGAGCTCACTCTGAAAGACTCCACAGAATTTGTGCCAGAGAATTATAGGGACCCCATAGGGTCCCATAGGAAAACCATAGGAAAGGACCCCAGAGGCTAAGTAGCCTAACCCTTATATGATGCAGTTAGGTGATACGATTAGATAGGTTGCTGAACCTGGAGTCAGGAAGACCTAAGTTCACATCTGGTCCCAGACCCTTACTAACTTTGTGATTTATAAAATGCTAGGCACAGTGCCTGACACATAGTAGGCAATATATAAATGATCATTCCCTCCCACCTCCCACTGCTTTTTAATGGAGCCCATGATTACATTAACTTTTTCTATGGCTTCATTGTACTGATAACTCATATTTAGAATACCATCCTTTCTCCTGCTCAGCAAACTCCAATGGATCAGTTCTTCTAGGATCAGTTTTTGTTTGGCCTTTAAAGCTCTTTATAAACTTGATTCTTCCTACCTGTCCAAGTCCATTTACACTTCCCTCCCTTATGTGTATTCTTTGATCCAGTGACACTGGCCTTCTTGCTGTTTGTGACACTCCATCTCCTACAAGGACTTTTGGATGGCCCCATACCTGGATTCCTTTCTCTCCTCCCCTCTGCCTCTTGGCTTCCCTGGCTTCTTCCAAAACTCAGCTGAAACGCCACCTTTGACAAGAAGCCTTGCAAAGGCTTAATAGAGACAATAAATAGAACACATTTTATTTTCAGTCTTGTCATTTCTACTTTCATAATATCTATTATATATGTCCTACTTTCTCTTCTGACATGGATGTCAGGCCCTCCTCATCACCTCCATCTTCAGCAATCTTAGCTCTGCCCTTTGAGCCTACTTTCCATTTGCTCTTGTTTATATAATTATTTCATGTCTGTCTCCCCCATTAGAATTCAAGCTTCCTGAGGGCAGAGACCCTGTTTTTGCCTTCTTTGTGCTTAGGATAGCACCTGGCACATCCTAAACTCTTAATAAATGCTTTCTGACTGACATGGGCATGCTAGAATCTTGGAGAATGTCAGGGACCATCGTTCTTTCTGCAGAGGGTATGAGAACAAAATGTGGGGTTTAATAGTGGACCAGAGCTCCTTTGTTGTTGTTGTTGCAAGAATTAAGTGCCCTGGGGCGGCTAGGTGGCGCAGTGAATAGAGCGCCGGCCCTGGAATCAGAAGGACCTGAGTTCGGAGCCTGCCTCCGACACTTAATCCGCACAAACAAAAACCTAGCCGTGTAACCTTGGGCAAGTTACTTAACCCCAATTGCCCTAAAGGGGCGGCTAGGTGGCGCAGTGAGTAAGAGCGCCGGCCTCGGAGTTGGGATGACCCGAGATCAAATCCGGCCTCAGAAAATGAGCACCCACACATAAATCAAATGACTAGCCGTGTAACCCTGAGCAAGTTACTTAACCCCAATTGCTTTAAAAAAAAAAAAAAAAGAATTAAGTGCCCTGCAGAGAGAAAAAGGTCATCATTTCTCTGTTAAACGAAGTATAGTAAGGAAGAAGTAAACAGAAGTAACACCTCCCTCTAGTGGTGAGGGGGGAAACCCAGTAAAACTGAAGGGGATAATTAACTTTGGATGACTGGCTTTGCCTGATATCCTGATACCCGAAGACTCCTGAAGGTGCTAGAATTGGAGGCCTTAAGGAGAGTAGCTCTCCAGCAAGAAACCTCAATTATCCCACAGGAGAGAGGTCTATTTGAGTGGAAGAATGGGTCATGGAATATTATGTCTACTCAGGAACGACATGACTTTGTGGGAACCCATAAGAAAATTTTTCTTTTTCCCAGTTTGAAAGTTTCCTCCGCTGATGCTAACTAACTACCAGTTTCTCCCAAGGCTTTGTCCCAGGCCCTCTTCCCTCCTCCCTCCTCCCTATTTCACCTGGTGATCTCATCAGCTCCCATGGTTTCAGTTATCAATCATTTCTATGCAGATGACTCCCAGATCTATCTGTCCAGCCCTAACCTCTCTGCTGACCTCCAGCTTCACCAATTGCCTTTTAGACTTCTCTAACTGGACATCCCATAGACATTTTAAACCCAATATATCCAAAACTGAACTCATTATCTCTCCTAACACCTTCTCCTCTCACTAACCTGCCTACTACAGTTGAGGCTATCATGACCTTCCCAGTCACCTGGGCTCACAACTCATATGTCAGCCTCACCTTCTCTCTCTCTTTCATCCTTCATATCCAGTCAGTTTTCAGTCTTGTCATTTCTACATCCAGAATATCTATTATATATGTCCTACTTTCTCTTCTGACATGGGTGTCAGGCCCTCCTCATCACCTCTAACATGGATGACTATAATAGTTTGCTGGTGGGTCTGCCTGCATCAAACCTCCCTCTATTCTGATTCATTCTATACTCAGCTATCAGAATGATGTTCCTAAACCACAAGTCTGATCATGTCACTACCCTTTCTAATCAATTCCAGGGATTCCCCCCACCTCCAGACTCAAACACAAAATAATCTGATTTTTTTAAAGCCTCAAGAACATCTGGCCCTTTCTTTACAGTCTTTGACCCTGCCCATGCCCATGTATTCTTCAACCCAGTGACACCAACCTCCTTGCTGTTCTTCACATATGACTCTCCACTCCCCTACTACAAGACCTTTCTAGGGCTGTCCCCTATGCCTGGAACTCTCCCTCTTCATCACTGCTTTGGTTTTTCTGGCTTCCTCTAAGTCTTAGTTAAAATCCTCCCCATTGCAAGGAGCCTTTCCCAGTCCTGCTTAATCTTGGTAACTTCCTTCTGAGACTATCTCCAATTTGTCCCGTGTGCATTTTGTTTTCTCATAGTTGTTTGCATGTTGTCTTCCCCATTGGACTGTGAGCGACTTGAGAGCAGGAATTAGCCTTTGCCTTTCTTGTGTCCCCAGTGTTTGGCGTAGTGTCATGGTAGGTGTCTTTCAACTTATTTATTTAGTATTAAACATAAATATTTATACATGTGTTGTATTCTATATATAATCGTATTATTTATGTAATATTTATAGTTTATTGTGTATAATATATAAATGTTATCTAATTTTACATTATAAAATAAATATATTTATAATATATAGTAGAAGACCATAATATATTTATATGTAAGTAGAATATATTCATTATCTATACCTATTTATTATTCAAAATTTATTTGTCTCTGAATTCACTATTAAAAGAGAATAATATAATATTCATATTTGTTTATAATATGTAACATATAGTGTCTATACTATACAATATGCTTTAATATTATATAATATATACAACAGAATGTCTGATATGCATAAATATAACATATAAATCATAAATACTTATTATTCACATTTTATTTCTCCTTGAACCTCCTGTCCCTGCCCTGCATAGAATTATTGCTTGATAAATCTGGGGGGACTTCATCAGAATAACAACACCTTGTTTAATCATCATCATCATCATCATCATCATCATTGTCATCATCATCAACATCACCATCACCACCACCACCACCACCATCATCATCATCATCATCATCATCATCATCATCATCATCATCATCATCATCATCATCATCCACAAGAACTTAGCTTTAGAGCTGGATGGAAACTTTGATGTTATTTTAATCCAATCCCCTGATTTTACAGATGAGCATCAGAGGCTCAGAGAATTTAATCCACTTGCCCAAGGTCACACAGGTAGTAAATTTGACAGAGCTAGAAATCACACCTGTCTTCTGATTCTGAATACAGGATGTTTTACCCTGAATCATACATTCCTTACTCCAGTGAATGCTTTGAAAAACAATTTGTTTTTCTTTTTAACAGCAGAGGAAGTATGATCTAGGTTTTAGATTATTGTAAAGGAGAGTTTATCAGATTGTGGCTGAAGCACAGGGCTATAACTAAGGTGGGGCAATCTGGACTTTGTCCCAGAGCACTGAAATTTAGAAAGGGTTGATAGCACTTACACCCTTTCAGTAGTATAGAAAGCACTGAGTTTAGCATTCAGCACAAATAGAGCCAAAATAGAAAGCTTCCAGATGGAAACTTTCTTGCCCACCCTCCAGCAATGGTCTCCTTTTGGCCTGGCCTTTCTTTTCCTTTCTACTCTGAAGTCAATGGCCGCCCTGAGCCTCCTCACTTCCTGGGGCTTCTGTCCCTCCACTATGGGATTGTGCATTGTATTCTCTCTCCTGCCCAATAGAATTTGTCTTAAAAAGTTGATCTGAGGGTATGTTATATGAAGCTAATCTTTAGTATTAAAACTGCCTGTTCTGATTCTACAGAAACCTCTCAGGATTGTCACTAGGTAAGAAAAATAGGGAAAAAAATGTCAGAAACAGCGAGGGCAGAGGCAAAGAAAAGGAAAGGGAATTGTCTGTTATTGATGGATGCATCTGACAGAAGGAAAAATGTTCTAGGACTTTTGCCTAATGCATTCAAAATTAGAAGAAAAAAACGCCTTGAATTTGGGTGCATGCTAACCATTCTACCCATAATGCACATATAATAACTATTTGTTGCACTGAATTTAACATAGGGCTCAGGAATGAGCACCCCACTCCCATCCCACCCTCATAATTATTTATGTGAGACTTTTGCAAATATTTAACATTTTAGTACAAGTTCTTAGTGAGAGAAATGATTATTAATAACTAATGATTTGGGGAGATTCCAATTTCCCCCTTTTTCTTTCATCCTCATTTCAAGATCTGTCTCTGAAGGTTGAGCTAACTTTCTCCTCTATCTGGACACCACCCAGACACACTAACCATTGAGCTCTACTCAGGTTTGGGTGGGGATAAACAGATTGCCCAAGGCATGGGCTGACTTAGAAATAAGTGACATAATCAATGTTCAGGTCCAGTCCCTTATTTTAATATTCATTATCTTATTAATTGTTAATCAATCAGAGTTGATTGCCACCCTGGGGTGGCCATAAGCTTGCCTGTCAAGATTGTCTTTGACCTAAGAGAGAGACAGCCAAATAGCCATTCTTTTATTAAAATACTGGCATTATTAATAAAATGATCGAATTACCCAGAAATTGTCTCTTGAACCTCTTTACACATCATATTAGAATTCATTCTTTAATTACTTCCTAAGCAAAACTTGGGAAGTCAGGATTGGGAAGTCACTTCCTACCTTCCATCCCTTGATGCCATAACCTTGCCATTTTTCTTTTTCTCCTTTGTTATTGCCAATCCCCTAGTCTTAAAAAGTGTCATTATTTTTCTACTGGAGGATGGCTTTGCACAGGCTATACGTGGTGCCTGAAATCCATTTCCTCCTCACCTGTTCCTTAAAATCACTAGTTTCCTTCAAAGCTCAACTTATGCCCCACCTTCTGCATGAAGTTCTTGGGAGCTGCCTGCTCCATGCCCCAGGTGCTAATGCCTCATCATCTAATTACAGTATATATTACTTCTGGTGCAGCTAACGACTATTAGGCCCATATTCCCTGACACTAACTCCTTCGATCTCCAGATCTTGCCCATCTAACCCTGAAGAGCCCCTGGCATTCTCATCTGACCTTCTGAGATAATCTAAATATCCTTGGGCTTTGCCAACTGCACCCTTGGGATTTCCAGGCTTTTCCATCTGCCCTGAAACAGAACTTTCATTTGTTGTTTCTCTCAATTAGAACATGAACTTCATGAAAGCAAGGACCATATAGATTTTCTATTTGTCCTTCCTAAGTGTATATAGTAAGCATTTAATAAATGCTCATTCATTCATTTATCTATTTGTATGTTACTTTCCCCCATAAGATGTAAGTTTCCTGAGGTATTTGATTGATTCACTTTTGTATCTGGATCCCCAGAGCCCAGCATAGTTCCCAGCATATAGTAGGTGCTTGATGCTGAGATAGATAGATATGTTTATGCCAATTATATTTATATATCATAATTTATTTATATACAACATTGTTTATTATTATTTATATGTAGTAAAGCTACATCATATAATTTATATATGAAATGGTACACACTTTTTATATATATTATAAATATATATTTGGCATAAAATATATATTTGCATAAACTTATATATGTATTTATACACACATATGTATATATATATATATGGCATAAATTTATATGTATTCATGTGGTTTCCTTTAATAGAATAGATGCCATTTGAGGCCATGGAGTATTTCATTTCTGCCTTTGAATCCCTAGCACCCAGTGCAGTGCCTGATTTTGTTTTGTCTCATTTTTATTTTAAAAAGAACACAATTTTCCCTTTGCTAATCATTTGGTTTCTTTTTAGCTTGAATTGGAGAGAGGTTAGGGTGCTTTCTGAACAAGAAGTGCCAGTGACTGGTCATGCATTATTACCAAGACAGAGGTGTTCCATGGCTCTCCTCTTGGAATGAGATTCCAATGGTGGCCATTGACTCAGAAACTTTATTGAAAGGGCTCCAGTGAGAATGGAATGATTATGCAGGCATGATTGGGTTTGGTAGAATTGGCAAGAGAGAACGTCCCTGTCTCTCTTTTAGAAGCACGTGGGCTTGGTTAATTAAATAGAAAAAAAAAAGGCTTTGAGGGTGTCCCATTAAAGGTGGCAGGAACATGGAGATCTCAGAAGACAGCTGGGTTACAGCTCTCCCAGGGTCTCCCTGAAATTCCTGAGCTAACAGAAGAGAAAGATCTTCATCAGATTCCCTATCTTGGGAATCTGCTTCCACATCTTTCCTCTTTACTCAGGAAGAAGGAAGCTAGCTGATGTTTTGGCTTGTTTTTTTTTTTTTTTTAAGCAATTGGGGTTAAGTAACTTGCTCAAGGTTACACAGCTAGTCATTTGATTTATGCGTGGGTGCTCATTTTCTGAGGCCGGATCTGATCTCGGGTCATCCAAACTCCGAGGCCGGCGCTCTTACTCACTGCGCCACCTAGCCGCCCCTGTAGGGCAATTGGGGTTAAGTAACTTGCCCAAGGTTACACGGCTAGGTTTTTGTTTGTGTGGATTAGTATCGGAGGCCGGCTCCGAACTCAGGTCCTTCTGATTCCAGGGCCGGCGCTCTATTCACTGTGCCACCTAGCCGCCCCTTGTTTTTTCGTTTCTTAAGATGTTTTTAGTTTGATCTCCCAATTCATAATCCAACCTGAACAGCTCTATTCTTGCCCTGAGTGGCAAAAAGGCTTTAGTAAAGGGATTGTATGAAGGTGGAAGATGATGTATGATCAATATTAACAAGTATATGTGTGTAGTGGCATAGACATATATACATACATATACATGCCTGTATATACACATTTTCTATATAGGTACACACATATGTGTGTGTATATAGGTACACACATACCTCTGTGTGTGTGTGTGTGTATATATATATGCACTATATACGTATGTATTTGTGTATATGTATATATTTATATGTGTGTATGTGTTTGTATGTATAAATATCTATATATCTATATATACACATATGTTTGTATGTATGTGTGTGTCTTTGTATACACTAACTCTCCTGGTCTATCTTCTTTTGCCTAGTTAATTTTTCGTAATCAAAATACTTCAGTGGATCTGTGACCAGGCAGACAAACAGTTAATAATCATGCATTAAACACCTACTATTTGTTGAGCACTTTGCTATGTGATGTATTTCCTCCAGTGATGAAGCCCACCCACCCCTGTCCTCCTTGTGAAACGACTTTCCTCCTGAAAGTTCCCTACACGGCATCCACTTGAAGTACTAGGGGCCAAGCCTTGATGTCTCTTGCGACTGGGTCCACAGAACAAACACAAGGCATAAACATTGGTTATTCTTGGTCTCAAGTTGAGACTAGTTCCCTAGGGGGTCTTTCCTGACTGTGTCACCTTAGACAAATAATTTCACTTTTCAGGGGGGTTAGACCAGGTGGGTCCTGAGGTGCTTTCCAGCTTTAAAGATGTGTGTGTCGGGGACGGGGGTGGGGGGGGGGATTGCCTGATACCTCAGTGACTGATAATTCTGGTTTTCCTAGCCTTGTGACTCTTTCGACATTGCAGAGCAAGCAGAAGGTAAGAGAAAACCCCTTTGAAATCATATAAGGACAAGAATAAAAATCACAGGATCATAGCTTCAGAGCTAGGAGGGCCCTTAAAGACCCCATAACATTTTACAAATGAGAAAACTAGCTTTTGGCAGGTTAACTTCCTGGTTCATTGACCTCCCATTTTACAGATGAGATAACCAAGAGAGGTTAACTGACTAGCTCAGGATTATACTAGTAAATGTCTGAGGTGGAGTTTGGACCTAGATCTCCCTGACTCCAAGTTCAGCTCTTTATCCGTTGTGCCAAGTTGCCTCCCATAGCAATAACAAGAATAGAACATTAGACATGGTACTTTATATGTCTTCTCTCCTTTTGTTCTTACAATAACTTGCTCTGGTGGTGTCATTGGTCCTCCCATTTCTGAGCATACCTTCCTACAAATCAAGTGTGTCTGTGAGAGCTGGTTCACATCACTGTCCTTGAATTCGTATTCCTCCTGAATTGGTCCTGCGTCAGAACACCACTGCATTTCTCAGACCAGACCTCTCCAGCCTGCCAAGCCTGGTCCTTTAGGATTGAGAGCCAAACATTTCCAGCTGCCCAGTCTGCCAGCCCTTTAAACTCAATGGAGCCAAAAACATTCTCATTAATTTTCTTCCTTCCTCCTAATTTTCTAGGCCTGTTGGAGGAGCCATACAATCTCCCTCCCAGTCTCCTAGGCTCACACCACAATTCATCCTTGAGATTCTCCACTCCCTTAAAAATCTAACATGTTGCCAAATCCATTAAATTTTTATATCTAAAGTATATCTCAAATCCAGGAGGCATTTAGGTAGCACAGTGAATTGAGTGCTAGGCTTGGAGTCAGAAGACCTGAGATCAAATCTGGCCTCATCTGGGGCCAGCCACTTAACCTCTGTCTGCCTCAGTTATCCCAACTAAAAAATGGAAAGAATGACTTCTATTTTTCAGAGTTGTTGTGAGGATGAAATGAAATAGTATTTGTAAAGCACTTAGCTTGGTGCCTGATTCATAATTATTGTTGTGTTCATCCTTCATTCAATAGGCACTAAATGAATCCTTGTTGCCTCCCCTTGCTCACTGTTACTAGCCCTCATTACTTATTTCTTGAGCTCTAGTAACAGTTACTTAATTGGTCTTCTTGACTCCAATTGTGTAGTGTAATTTTATCATCCTTGTAGCCATCAAGGTAATCTTAAAACAGCTCTGGGGGCAGCTAGGTGACACAGTGGATAGAGAGAGCACTGGCCAACGATTCAGTAGGACCTGAGTTCAAATCTAGCTTCAGATACTTACTAGTGGTGTAACCCTGGACAAGTCACTTAATCTCAACTGCTCCAAGAAAACCCCAAACAAACAAAAACCCAAGACAAAAAAATAAATAAAAACAATAACCCCCACCCCACCCCCTGCAGATCTGACCATACCACTCTCCCCCACAAAATCTTCCATTGTATAACAAATGAAATATAGATTCCTCACTTGGCAGATTATCCTCTAAGACCTTCCCCAGTCTGTTTCTAATCTACTTTATTTTAGCCTCAACTCCTATTCGTCTTTTTGGACTTTACACTCCAATAAAATTGATCTGGTGCTTAGGTCCTTAGTCTATACCTTTCCCAAGTCCGGTCTGGATTCTCTCCATGTCTTCTGTGGAAATCCATTCTTTGCCATATGACTTGTCTCAGCTGCCACTTTCTCCATGAACCTTTCCCTGATTCCTCCCCATAAGCTAGAAGATATCTCTGTCTTCATTTGTCTCACTTGCCCCTTGGTTTGGACTTTGCCCAAGCACATCACATACTATAATTTGTCTTGTAATTATTAATATCCTTGATTTATCCTTCTTACCTGTGCAGAAAATCTTTAAGGGTTGGGATGGATGTGTCTTACTTCATCTATATATCCCCACACCTCTAAAAACTGCAGAGTAGGTATTTAACTGCATGGTTTGAGGGAGTTTTCTCACAGGGAGTTACCTATGCCAATAAAATTGCAAAGTGGGACCAAATGCAAAATTTAAATTCTATCTTAAATATAGATCTCCATTCCAACGCTGAAGCTCTTTGTAAATACTACTCTAAATGTCACTCAAATACCAGTCCCAGAATCCCTAAAGTTTAAAGTAAAAAAGTCATGAAAATATAGTGTTTTAAAAGAGTGACTTAGAACAGAAATGATGAGATGGTCTCACTTGCAATGTGAATACCAAAGAAGCACTAGAGACAGGTAAGACATCTCCTACAGACCCCATCAGCGCAGATGGCAATTCCTGGAGGAGCCAATTATGGGCTAATGAAATTAGTCTTTAAATTCTTCATCTTCACTGGACATGATTCTAGAGAGTTCCTTATAGCCAAAAGTCGTATTGTCCAAATGATTGTCAAGTGCCATCTTCAACAACCACATGTCGCCTGCTACCACTCTATTGCTGCTCCCTCTTCCCTTGTAACAGGGCATAGGGAGCTCCTTTTGGAACTCTCCAACAAGTCAGAAACCTTATAACTGCATAGTATAAATACTTCCTTGGAAACGACGGTCATAAAGCTATGTACATGGTAAGAAGAGCCACCAGCAGGAAAGGGAGAGGTTGGAGGGATATTTGAATACTTCTCTTTATGAAGATTTGTAATTTTATGGCTGGAAAATTCTACTCTCCATAGTACACATTCACTTTGTGATGAATCAAGTCTCTGGGAAGTTTCAAAGCCTTTGTAGGAATTGCACATCTAAAACTTTGCATAGGTTCTGTCTGGTACAGTGCCTGAGACATGGCAGATCCCCCAAGCTAAATGGAAGAATGATTCATTCATTAGTTCAAAGAGTTAGTTTCATTGTCTATTCGAAGGCACCGAGAAACATGATACTTTGTGTCATGGATACCATTTGGCAGTCTGGTTAAGTGTGTGGACCCCTTCTCAGAATAAAGCTTTTAGATGTATAAAAAGAAACACGTAGGATTACCAAGGAGGCCAATTCATTGAAATACAAAATATGGGCATCAGTGGTGCAGTGGATAGAATGCTGGCCCTGGAGTCAGGAGAACCTGAGTTCAAATCTAGCCTCAGACGCTTACTAGCTGTGTGACCCCTAGGCAAGTCACTTAACCCTGTTTGCTCAGTTTCCTCGTGTATAAAATGAGCTGGAGAAGGAAATGACAAACTCCTTCAGCATCTTTGCCAAGAAAACCCCAAATGAGGTAAAAAAAAAAAGTTGGGTATGACTGAAAAATAACAACAACATCAAAATATATTAAGAAACAAAACAAGATCATGGACTTGTAAAGGTCATTGGATTTTGTAAACCCATGATTTAGTTACAGCTTCCTTTTGTCTTCTGGTTTCATTTATAGTGAGAAAGTCAATGTGAAGGTGGTTAAGTTTTTCCAGTTTATTGGCAATTGGATGAAGATTCTTTATGAAGAACGATAGTTAAATTTTTGTTTTTAGAGTTTCTAAGCACTATTCTGAATATCTTTTGTTGCCCTCGCCTTCCCCCTCAATCCTTTCCACCACTCTGCCACTGCCACTATAGAAGGAGAAGGGGGCCATGGAGGTCTGAGGGTCATGCTCTAATTTTATGTTTCCTGTGTTGCCATAGCTAACGTACCCTGAGGACTGAGTAATTATCTATCCAGTGAGGAGCCTCTCTGTGCTTAGCTAGGCTCATTCTCAAAGAGCAGACACAACCCGTTACCAGGGTTTTACTTGAGGTGTGGCAGAATTTGCCAGGGCTTAATATCAGTTGGCCTAGCCCCGTAAAGCCCAGGGTCCCCTCTACCCAGGGAGAGTCATAGAAATGGGCCTTGGCCTGGGAACATAATAAGCATTTATAGCATTGTTTCCATGGAAAAGTGATCCTGAATGCCAAATGATTTTATAAGAAACCTTTTAGAGCAGACAAATCAAGCACTCCCTGTAAGTTTCTGGAGAGGTGCCTGATTTTCTTATACCATTTAATCTGGATTCTCCTTTCCCCTCATCCAGTTCTGTATTGAATTATGGATATTTGTGTATATCTCCTGTCCTCTGTTAGAAGACTGTCAGCTTCGTGAGTGCAGTGATTCTTATTTCACTTTTCTATTCCCAGTGCCTTTCATGTAGTGGTTGCTTTTGATAAATGATTATTGAATCAAAATAGGCCAAAAAAAGCCCTGCCCAGATAGAAATTAATCTCCTCTGGCTCCCGGTCAGAGGTTTACACAGAATCTAAGAGTTAGGAAGGGACTCAGTCTAGCTAGTCTCACTCATCTAATCTCTACAGTACCAGTGATGAGGGACCACCCAGACAATGTGTCCATGTTCTTAGATGGTTATGAAAATCTAAGATTGGAAATTCTATTCTTGCTCTGGGAAAATTTTGTTCTTTCAGAAATTTAGTATATTTAGACAAAAAAACAAAAATGTCCACAGTATTTTCAGTGTCTGCTTTTAAAAAATAAACACACCATTTGTATATGGAATAAATAAGACCCAGAAATGAATTGATAGTCTCTTTGTATTCTACCCTGGTCAGAATGCAGCCAATTCTGGGCACATGGTCTAAGAAGGCTGGAGAGTTTCCAAAGGAGGTCATCCATGATAGTGAAAGGTCTTAAATCTATGACCTATGAGAAGCAGTTGAACGAACTGGGGGGTGTTTAACTTGAAGAAGATAAGACTCTGGGGATGAAGAACCTAATTGGGAGGGGTCTTTGTATCCCCAGTTTCCAGTAGAGTGCCTTGAACAAAGAAGGAAGCAATCAATATTTAATGGAGTGGATTGCATGGTAGGTACCTATATGTGTTTGAAGGACTGTTTAATGAGAAAAAAATGAACTTATTCTACCTGGTCCTAGAAGGCAAAAAATAGGAGCAATGATAGCTTTCAGATAAAGATGACCCTGTAAAAGATGCAGAGAAACCCAGTTCTTCCATTTGGACTTTGCTGATGATCTGAAAAAGACCATCAGACTGAATGATGACCAAAAAATCCAAAGAATGAGTGAATGAAAAGGCATGTATTAAGTGTTTACTATCACCCAGAAAACTGAGTTAGATGCTAGGGATAGAAACATTAGCCAGACAATACTTGCCCTCAAGGAGCCTTCATCTAATGGAGGAAGTCAATAATAAGGAGGAACAGGAAAGCAGGGGTAGGGTTGGACAATAGCTGGGAAGTGACATGGTAGCCTGATTCTGGGCAAGAGAAGGCACAGGCTTATGTACCAGAACTCAGTGACACAGGTCAGAGTCCAAAATTCTGGTGAGGGGCAGTATGGCTTGAGAATGGCCAGGAAAGACAATTTGAGTTATCTCGAATTGTAATGATTAGTTTGTGGAAATAGATGGTTTCCCTCCACTGGAGGTCTTAAAACCTCCATTTGGTCATCCATTGGTCATGACCATTCATTGGATATGTTGTAGATAAGATTCTTGTTCATAGATATATTAGACTAGACTAGAGGCCCCTTCAAACTCTGAGATTCTAGGATGGTCAAGGAAGTCCCAAACTTCTTAACATTGTGTTAAAACTGTGTGTGGCTTAGCAATGTAAGGGAACAAGAAACAGCACCAGCTTTAAAACACATCCAAACAAGTCGCATTCTAACCAGAAACCTTCCACGGGGACATGTTTCAGAAAAGTCATTTTCACCTGACATTGCAAAGACAGACCATTTACTATCAACCACAGAGCTCTTCCAATTAGGAAATAAAATAGAGAGGACAGAGTGCTGAATTAGACTCTTATCCATTCTCAGTGTTTTATCATAACTTTTTTAAAAAGTTGTGCAGTTTTCGGCTTTATAAAATACATGTGATTGAGGCTGGAGGAGGAGAGAGAAGAACCAGCTCTATCTGACTCATGGAATTGGATTCTAGGTTTAGAAGTGGAAGGGACATTAGAGATAATTTAGTCCAGTCTGCTGATTTGGCAGGCAAAGGAGCTGACAACCAGACACCAAATGCTTTGCTCAAGGTCATACAGGATGTAAGGGGCTGATTTGAACCCAGGACCTCTTTCCATGGGCTATTGGGGGAGAGTGTTGAAGAAATATTTAGAGCTTTTTGAATCCAAGCAGCATCACAATTTTGCTGGTCTTAGGTTAATTGTGTTTGTGTGGAATTAGTTTGGAACCTATCCCTCACACGTTGTATATATGTTCAGCTGAATGAAGGTCCCAGTGGTCACTGAGGAGATATAATGGAAATTGCCTCTACAGGTGCTATAGGCTTTATAGTCATAAATATTAAAAGTCCCAAACCTTACACTGTTGGTGGAGTTGTGAACTGATCCAACCACTCTAGAGAGCAATTTGGAATTATATCCAAAAGGCTATAAAACTGTGATCCAGCAATTTGATCCAGCAATATCGCTGCTAGGTCTATACCCCAAAGATATCCAAGAAAAGAAAGAAAAAGGACTTATTTGTACAAGAATATTTATAGCAGTTCTTTTTGTGGTGACTAAGAATTGGACATCAAAGGGATGCCCATCATTTGGGGAATGGATAAACAAGCTGTGGTATATGATTGTAATGGAATATTATTGTGCTATAAGAAATGACAAGCAGGATGATTGCAGAAAAACCTGGAAAACTTAAAGAACTGATGCATGGTGAAGTGAACAGAAACAGGAGAACACAGTAACAACAATATTGTTCATTGAAGAACTGTGATTAATTTAGCTATTCTCAGCAATTCAACAATCTAAGACAATCCCAAAGGACTAATAATGAAGCATACTATCTGCCTCCAGAGTAAGAACTGATATTGATTGAATACAGACTAAAGCATACCATTCTTCACTTTCTTTCATTTTTTCTTTTATTCAGGTCTTCTTGTACAAAATGATTAATATGGAAATGCTTTACATAGTATACATACATTACACATGGATAACCTTTATCTGCTTGCTTACCATCTCATGGAAGGGACAGGAGAGGGAGGGAAGGAAGAATCGAGTTTGGAACTCAAAACTTTAAACAAAAATGTTTAAAAATTGGGGGGAAGGTCCCAGAAAACTAAGTCCTCACCTACGGTCTTTTGCACAATTCAGTGGTTAAATATCAGAAATGAACAGAGCTTTAGCAATGAGCCTAAGAAGGTGCATTACCATCTGCTTTGATACACAAGGACTTCCCATCACACTGGGGGCTGAAACCTTCCATATGTACTGTTTCCCTCATTAGAATGTGAGCTCCTTGACAGTACGGACTTTTTATACACTGAAATGTGTATCTTTAGTGCTCAGCACATGGTAAATGCTTAACGAATGCTTTTATTCATTAATTCCATTCATTATTGTTAATTATTAATATTATTGTGTAGTTTAGTCACAACCCAGTAAAGAGCACATAGTAGGTTCTCATAAATGCTTGTTAGGGGGTTGATTGATTAGCGGTCAACTGTCAATTGATTGACTGCAGTGTGAGTGACTAATGGAGGAGTCAACATCCATCCTGTTTGAATCAACAAACACCAAATTCTATCAATTGAAAAGCAGGATGGGCTACATGGAGACATGGAGAGTTCTTCCTCACTGAAGGTCTTCAAGCAAAGGATGGATGACCCCTGACCAGAGACAACATTGAGGAAATTGTTGTTTAAGAACAGTTTGGACTAAAAGGCCTTTTAGGTTCCTTCCAATATTGAGCTTCTGGGAGACTAAAAGCAGATTTACAGTCAAGTACTGAGCTATTTGAGGAATGCAAGAAAGACGGCCCTGGTTAAAGGGAGAGAAAGCTTTTATTATGTTTCCTCCTTACAACCCCCACATTTACCGGTCCACAAGAGGCTTTCTAAAATATAGTTGTCTTCATTAGAGTGACTTCATTAGATTGACTGAGTGAGAAGCAGGTAAGAGTATTGGAGTCAAGAAGATCTGAGTTCATATCCTGCCTCATCAATCACGAGCTACAGCAATTCACTTGACCTCTCTCAGACTCAGTTACTTCATCTGTAAAATGGGTATAATAACAGTACCTAACTCTCAGGACTGTTGTGAGGATGAAATTATATCATTTGCAAAGTGCTTAACAAAGTTAAAACTCTGTATAAATGCTAGTCATTAAACCAACTTTGTTAGATACTAGAGCCTTGACCAGGCAAATGGCATCACACAAACAATCATTTTGCCAACAGACCTGAGAGCATGCCTTCTCCTAGCTTGAAGTGTCTGCTCTGGCCCCTCAATTCCCCACCCCCATCCTATTCCCTTGAATTTGGTCATTCCCCCTCCCCCTCTCCAAAAAAGAAGCCCTTCCAGCCTCTGGTGATTGTGATTTGAGCCCTGCCCACTTTTCTCAGAAGTGCCTACTACAAGATCTCCATGCCATGCCGGGCCTAAAAGAACCAACAACAGTTCAGTCCTGTGGGCTCTAAGTAGAAATATGACCATCCCCTCTTGAGAGACAGTGAGACCAACATCCATTTTGTTGCACCTTTCTGGCAGGGATGTCAGTGGGGAGAGAGAAGCACTGGAGACATCTGGGTGGGGTTCTATAGACTGCTGTATTTTCTAGGGTCAGATAATGAGGGATGGGCTGAAGGACTACTGACTACCCACACCTCCCCACTAACAAGCTGACACCAATTTGGTGCATAATGCTTTTAACTGGAGGTTCTGTTTCTGGTTGATGATGATGGAGGTCTCGTAATGGTGAGCCCAAGTAGTCCATTCAGCCTCAGAACTGACATTTCTCCCAGGCTCTTCACCACACTGGGGAATCACAAAATAAAAGAAACCAGTGAACACAGGATAATATTATCTTTCCAGGGTTTCACTTCTGAGCTACCAGTTGTAGGAAGTTTAATTATGCAAACTTAGGTGGGATTTTACAGGCCCTGATTTATCTCTCTGGCTGGTGCAATGGGAGGTATCCAACATCAGAGCCGCCCTTCTTTCCCCCTGGATTTTCAAAGTGCCTTTCCAATCCCATTCCCGGCTTTCATAGCTGTAGTTGCTCTGAATGGCATTTTCTCTCCAGTAAATCAAAACAGCGGGGATGATTTTACATCCATCACTTTTGATTTCTGTAATGAAAAACGATCCCTTGGCCTACTGATGGGGAATGCTCCAAGCTCCTTTAACTTTTATGTTACGTGCACCAATGAATTCGGTCTTTCAAAGCCCGGCAGCAGAAACAAAAATCGTTTTTCTCATCTAGTCTTTTTCATGTGGCATATAATTGGACCCCTTTGTATTTGAAAAGGCAGCATGGAATAATGGATGGAATATTGGACATGGGCTGGGGAAACATGAGTTTAAGTCTCACCTCAGACGTTTACTATTTATATAACCATGGGTATGGCAACTTTGCCTCAGTTTTCTCATCTCTAAAATGGAGATAATATCTCCTCTACCTTCCTCACAGTACTGTAGAGAAGAAGACATTTTGTAAACCGTAAATCACTATGTCAGTTTGCATTATATATACATTTTTTACAAAGCATATTGTTGATATTCTTTTAAAAAAAATACAGTATTTTCATTTCCAAGAGATTTGCCCCACCAATAGAATCCTCCTTTGTAACAAATTAGAACAAATTGATACAATGTAAAGAATTAACAGTAAAGGGATAGGGAATGGACAAGGAAATGCCTTCTATCATTTAAAGTTGGCACCTTTTCTGAAACTCATTGTCTTTTAGAGATTCCTGGAATGTTGAGCAGCTAGGTGGCACCTTGGGGGCAGCTAGGTGGTGCAATGGATAGAGTGCCAGACCCGAAGTCAGGAAGACTCATACTCCTGAGTTCAAATCTGACCTCAGACACTTACTAGTTGTGTGAACCGGGGCAAGTGACTTCACCCTGTTTGCCTCAGTTTCCTCATCTGTAAAATGAGCTGGAGAAGGAAATGACCAGCCACTCCAATATTTTTGCCAAGAAAACCCCAAATGAAGTCACGAGGAGTTGGATGCAATTGAAACAACTGACCAGCAATGACAAAGGACATTAAGAGATAAAGTCAGAGGCAGGACTGGAACTGAGGTCTTCCTGGTTTAGAGAATGACTATTCCATGTCCTCTGGCATAAATATAAATTATAATTTATATTTTCTATAAAAACAACCCAGTCTTCTCTATTCAATTCTTAACTCAACTCATTGTTTGATTTCAGTGTTTGTAAGAGTGTTAGCCGATGGCTAAGTTCTCTAGGTTGTCTGTTCAATTGGTTATCTTAGTGTGTCCAATAGATATTATTCATCCATTTCGTTTTTCCAGGGTAGAAAGGCCAAACTCTTTGAGTGGTTATGGATTTTAGCCTATGGACGATGAAATGTGACCATGTTTGATGCAGTCAGCTTAAAATGACCTGCAAAGAGGGATCAGGGAAAGATGTCACCTTTGACAGGGTCTTCTTTTACCGGGATTCCATAATGGATCTCCACCATGACAGTAGCCAGCACCTTTGAGGAGCATGCATTTCTCTTATTTATCTCTTTCCTGATATTGATGATCAGAGTGTCACTGAACAAGGTGATCTCTGTTGATATATTTTTCAAGGAATCATGTAAGTTTGACACATGGATGGGAGATACTTTGGATTTCACTGAAGAAGTATATGGGTGAAAAAGATGGGTTAGTCTTAGGGCAACAGAGAAGGATAACCAATGGCCAGCCCATGTACTCCATTGCTATCTAGAAATATCAAGAAAAATCAATGAAGTCCTCTAGAATATTGGATTCCTTTGTGGAAAACTTATGGGAAGACATGGACAAAATATACATAGGAGGGGCAGGCATGAATGGCGGGTTATCTACATCACTGTGGCCTTAAAATATATCCTTTCATGCTTCCTTCTTTTGTCTTCTTTTTAATATCCTTAATGGACACACCGATTGTTTCTAAAAACACATCTTTATTGAAATCTTGAGAGAAGGCACACTATAAATCAAATCCTATTACTCAATAGGAACAGAAAACATTTAGTTGAATTTGGCATAAATGAAAGAAAAATAACCAGGGCTTAATCAAGATGCAGGCTATAGAAGATGAGAGGGCTATTTTTCAGCTGTTGGAAATCTATGAGGTTTTCCTTCACATAAATACTTTTGACAGCTAGCCTATATAATAAAACAATATAAATCCAGAGAACAGACTTCAAGCTAGTCTTTGTAGGACTCTGTGAGCTAAAAGGTTCTTGATTACTACTGGTGCAATGTTGAATAAATCATAAACTTTCTGGGCCTCAGTTTCCTTCTCTATAAAATGTGAGAGCTGAACTAGAGCGCCTCTAATTTCTTTTCTAGCTTTAAATTTATAGCCCTTGAGAAAGAGGGAGAGGCAGTCATATACATAGCCCTATTGCATGGAAAACAGAAAGATCTACAGCATCAGGGATGGAGAAAACAGAATCAGAGAGCTGGAAGGGACCTCAGTTGCCACCTGAGAGTCCATCTTATATCTGACTCAGAATGCCTTTCTTGACATTTTCAAACAGTGTTCATCTAATCTCCTTCCAATAAGGGAGAATCCATGACCACCCAAAGTAACCCATTGCCCTTTCAGACAACTCAAATTCTTAGGAAGTTCCTCTTGACACATCGAACCTTGTTAAGCCTTCATACAACTTCCATCCATCACTCCTGGCTCTGCACTCTGGGGCCAAATAGAACACATCTAATAATTCTTCCATGCAATGACCCTTCAAATATGTCATGTCCTCCTTGATAGAACCTTCTCTTCTCCAGGGAAGATGAAGGCAAGAAAGTGAAAAAATTGGGGCGGCTAGGTGGTGTAGTGAATAGAGCACCAGCCCTCGAGTCAGGAGGACCTGAGTTCAAATCCAGCCCCAGACACAACACAAAAGCTAGCCAAGTCACTTAACCCCAATTGCCCTCCAAAAAGCACAAAAAGGTGAAAAAATTGGAGATTGGAGGATCACATACCAGAATATGAGTTGTGACCAAAATAACGAAATAAATTTATTTTAAAAAATATATTCGATATTACATATCCAAATGAATTCTCTGTTCTTTAAATTAGTCTCCCTGGAAGGCAGGCACAATTCTGCTAGTGGGATAGCATTTGATGACATCTTTACATTCACGTTCAGGGTTCATCAATAAATCAATAAGCCTTGAAAAAAGGATCAGTTAGCATTGGAGAGGATGCCAAGCTATACTGGTGACCAGTAGAGATCTAGGTTTCAGTGAAGATTAAATCAATCAACCAACAAACATTTACTAAATACTTACTATGTGCTTAGCATTTAGAGACACATAGACTAGAGTGAAACGATCCCAGTCCTAGAGGAGTTTCCATTTTTAGGTGGAGAAAACATATCTATAAGTGTATCAGAGGATGATACAGTCCCTGACCTCATGAAATCCAGTCTTACTCCCTTAAAGTCACACCACAATGAGATCCCCCAAAGGGTACTTCTCCAGCTAAATCTTCTACCTTATTATCAGATTGGCCCTGCATCTCACCTTTGCCTATCCGCCATCAAAAGAATGAAGACTTGTCACAATTGAAGATATTCACAAAAGTGGATCACAGGTCCTGGAAGCAATTTCAGAAGCCCAGCTATAAGAATGTTCCATCAGGGGAAACTGAGGGAAGTCTGTAGCCTTCTGGGGGTGTTTCTCAAATCATCTTGCATCTATCAATCTATTAACTTGTTGCATTAGTCCACAAAATATGTGAGATCAGGGACTAGTTTTTGTCTTTGCATTCTCAGAATCCAACTTGGTGTCTGGTTCCCCTAAAAAAACTCCATAAATGTTTGCCAAGTTATTGAATTGAGTTGAAAATTGAGTCGAAGGGGCAACACTGGTGTTTGCTCAAAAAAAAAAGTATCATGTGACTTTATCTTTCCATATTGTATATGGGAGAAGAGATTCGGGGAAAGAAATGGTGGAAGGAAAGAGAGATAATGCTGTCACTTTGACTCATCATATTGGGACAGAAAGAGTTAGGATCCCAAGGAAAGGCATCTAGACACTCACATCAGACCTACTGCCGGCTGGCACTAGAATGATGAGCTCTTTCTATTTCTAGATGAACAGTCATTTCATAGTCCACCATTTTTTTTTTTTTGCTTTTTTGGAGGGCAATCGGGGTTAAGTGACTTGCCAAAGGTCACATGGCTAGTTTTTTGTGTTAGGTGTCTGATGATGGATTTGAACTCAGGTCCTCCTGACTCCAGGGCTACTGCTCTATTCACTGTGCCACCTAGCCACCCCCAAAGACCAACATCTTAACAGTATCATTCATTGATGAACATTTATACTTAAAACAACAACAAAAACAAGATCTCCAACAGCCAGTCCAGAGGAAGGACCAAGAGTATTGGCTATACAGCAGAGAAGAAAGACCTGTATCATTTCCAAACCCTTCACAGAAGGAAAATTCAGGAATGCCTACTTCTTTGACTTGATGATTACCATCCCAAGTTATGCATATACACCCACATATCTATATTGAGATAACATCTCAGGAACAAACATTCCTAACATCACTAGGTATGTGTGTATGTATGTATGTATGTGTGTGTGTGTGTGTATATATATATATATATATAGAGAGAGAGAGAGAGAGAGAGAGAGAGACTCCTTTGTTTGTGTATCTGGTTTTAGATTAGGCTTAACCTAGGGCTGAAAGTAGTGTTAATTTTTAAAAATACATTTTTATCAATATTATTTTATAACACTTAAATTTTCTTTTGTTTCTCTCTTTCTCCCCCTGCCCAGAGAGCCATCCCAAATCACAAATAATTTTAAAACAAAAAGTGTGTGTGTGTGTGTGTGTGAGCGTGCATGTGAATCTATGAAACTAGTCGTGATAAAAAATAAAAACAAATTTTTAAAAAATTCTTCTTTGACCTTGACTGGGTTGCTGAACATAAAACATATACCTACATATATGTGTATGTGTGTATGTGTGTATATGTATACCTGTGAACCCCATTTTGTTCCTGGATTCCTCTGATGGGCCCATGCTGGCTATTAGAATGACTCTCTGCCAGATTGGAAGGAAGGCAGTATTGGACCCTAGGGATGTTTTTTGCTCCAACATTTCCTGGATCACTTTGCCCTAACTAGAGGTCTTAGGCTTGGAGCTGAAGTGGAAAGAGCTGAGCACGTGATTGTTCAGGTTTTCCAATGGTATGGCAGAAAGCAGAGCTTTGCCTCAATGACAATAATTAAAAAAGAACAGGCTGATCCCAAAGTAGAAATGGGAGAAAGTACAACAGCCCACTTCTTCATAGAGGTGTGAAGATATAGACGTGGAACATAATGTTCAACTTTTTAAAGATATCTAGATTTTTTTCTTATTTTTTCCCTCTTTTATAAGGTCCGGGTCTCTGGGGGTAATATTAAAGCAAAAGATATCCATGAATATTATTTTTTAAATGCTGCAGGAGTGTGCTGGTGCCAGGGGTTACATCTAAGCCTTTCTTGAGCAGAGAATCTAGGCAGAGGCAGAGAAAAGGGGCTTTTCTCTATGTAGCTCCCAGGGGTCTGCCCTTACAGGTCCCAGAGCCAAACAATGGAACTTCAGAACACATACTAGAGGGTGAGTCATCAGAGTTGCTCAGATACTGGAAAAAAAAGAAGAAGAAACTGTGCATTTATCCTGGGTTTTGATCAAGTAAATTTTCCTACAACATTTTACTTTGATTTAAATTAGGAATTAACTTTGAGTTCATGGATCCCTGTGCATTGATTTCTGGGGTTCCATGAACTTAAAGGAAAAACAATTACATCTTTATTTTCACTAACCTCTAATTGAAATTTAGCATATTCTTCAATTATGTATTTTAAAGCAAAACATTATTCTGAGGAGGTGGCTCTCTCTCTCTCTCTCTCTCTCTCTCTCTCTCTCTCTCTCTCTCACACACACAAACACACACACACACACACACACACACACACAAGCCTGTGCCTAGACCCACACAAACATACAAATTCTGAACTGGTTCAGTAAAGGCATTTGTTCAGCAGAGTTCAAAATGATCTTTCCAGCTTGGTTTTTTTCATTTCTCCAAGAAATAGGTTTTTCATTTTAAGTTAAAAATAAATTTCAAATAGTATAATGGAAAAGTTTAAAGTAAAAGTAAAAGTTTTAAAAATTAACCTAAAAATCTATTATTCATATGGTTAAACTTTCTAACTTTAATTGGTGCAGCCATCATTAGAACAAGTTATGGCACAAAAAAGCAAAAACCTATTTGTACTATACCTTTTTGAAAGAGGCTGCTGAATTCTTTTCTTGGGTGAATTCCAGATCTCTGACCTTCATTTTTCAGGCATGGGCCTAGATCATACCTACTTATACTCTGCAAATAGTTTCTTGGGAATGGACTTCAGGAGATATTGTGCAAAAGTAAAAAAAAAATCCTAAATCTATGATACTGTGTCTCATCTGGGCCATCTAAAATGCCCTTTACCATCTTCTTAATGAAGCAAAAGAATGGGTACCAGAGAAGGTGATGTCCATTTACCAAAATGCCACATGATATGAGGAATTTTTTTTAAAAAGGGTTATTTTATTCATTACACAATTCATTGGGATTTCATCCATCTTTTTTAACAGTTGAAAATCATTAAGTATCTGTGATTCAAATACATACAAAAGAGCCAACATAAAAATATAACAATAATATAGCCCTTAAGAAGGAGTATGTGTTCAGTCACAGGAATTCCACTGGAGGTGCCTTTTTTGGTTGGCATGCTGGAATTCTTCCTAGCCTACAAAAATGTAAGTAGCTGCCTGGGGAGAGAAGTGTGTGTGTGTGTGTGTGTGTGTGTAAATATATATATTTAGATATATCCCATGAAAATGACTAACTTATATGTCTGTAGAATGGTTGGACAAGATTACCTCTAATGTCCTTTTCAGCATTATATCCCTGGCCTTTATAACTAGGGAGTATAAGTTCATCCTTCCATCAAGTCTTCAAGGTGTGGACAGGACCCTGGACTCTCCAAAGCTATGTTAATGAAACCCAAACTGAAAAGTCTGAGTATGAACCTAGTTACCAACTGTGTCAATCAACCAAGGACCACTGCTATTCAAATAAGCTCACTACTGGAAATTTGGTCACTAGATGAAATATTAATTTTTTTGGAGGGGAGGGAAGGATAGGAACTCATGAAACCATTTACCAAGGTATGGAGGGGATTGTAATCTGTATCAAAGGAGGGTGTGCCCAACATTGATGAAATTATGGAGATTAGAAGTAGAAACTATTGTCTATATGTGTAATCTCAGATCTCAGGAGTATAAATTGTCGATTGTTTACGATGTCTATCCTATTGACATGTCTGTAGTTGCAAGAATGCTCCTTGGGACTTTTGGAAAACTGGTAATTGATGAAACACTAAAACAATTTAGAAGTTCTCAAAGAGATGAACTGTCTAGAGACTGAGACTTGACGTAAGTAAAGGACATCATACAAGGGGCCCAATCCCTCAGGCTTTTTAAATAAATCCCTTATAGTGGTTCTAGAATGTGCAAACAAAATATGGTACCCTCTAATGCAGTGCTGTGATGTTTGGTCTTCAGATGAACTGATGGAAGGCCTACTGCATTACAATCTGCAGTACTGAACGGGACAACTACAAATCTTCTGTCTGATCTACAATGCATTAAAGGACGTTGAATCCACTAAGGTTTACCAGTTGGAGTTGGTTTGCTCAGGGCCATATCATGGCCATAACCACACTCCCTTACATTTGACTCATCTATTTCTTTTACAACAGGCCCCTTCATCCTTGACAGTAGATGTATTTTTACACAGAACATCAGGATTGCAGGTATCTTGCCTGGACACATCTATTAAGTTTATAGTCCATCTGAAATGTCAAAAAGGTTAATAGTAGCTTTTCAGCACTCTGAATCACTTGCATGCTGAAGATTAAACCAGACATTTCCTGGGTGTGTATTTTTTAAAGACTGGGCTTTAGGGAAACTTAATTGTTTCTGTTTGGGAAGGACAGTATTGTCACAGAATGATTTAGGCTGATTTCCTCACGCAGTCCTTGAATGTGATTAGTGGGGCAGGTACTGAGGGCTGTATGGTTCAAAAGTAATCCTTCAGAATAATGTACAAAATCCACCATTGCAGGATGCAATTTGAAGCTACACACATACAAACACACACACAGACACACACGAACATCTCACTTTCTGGGATAAGTGGTGACAACCATTCTTCATTTTTCAGCATTATAAACAAGACAAGTGAAAGAAACTCTAAATGTGTAAGCCAGCAGGAAGAAAGCTAGTCTAAGGCTCAAACAACTTTCCCCCTTTCCCTAGCTCTCTCTTTAATTTGTGTCTTGGCCTGGGGAATAAAAGTCAGGAGAGTTCGGTTTGAATCCAAATCTGGGTCATCTGGGCAAGACAGCTTAACACCTCTGCATTTCCATTGTCTCATCTTGTAAAAGGAACATCTTAATATTTGCTTGTAGTGTATTGTCACGGAAAGAGTGCTGGCCTTGGCATCAGAGGGCCTGGACTCAAATCCTGGCTCTCCCAGTTACTTCAGGCATTAGGGTGCCAGTGTGAGGCAGAAAAAGAGCCCTGGCTTTGGAGCTATGTGACCTGAGTTCAAAGCTCCTTCCCACCTGCATGATTCGAGGTGTTTATTCAACTTCTCCAAGTCTCAGTTTCCTCATTTGTGAAATGAAAGGGAATGGATGATTTTTAAGGTGCCACACAGTGCCAACCATTCAAGGAACTTTGTTATGTGGATTATTATGTATTTATGGACATATTATATTCTGACAGTTATCATAAGTCCCAGCTTATCCATGAATCTTTCCTGTGACCTCTCACTGGCTGTGTTATCCTGAGAAAATCATTTAACCTCTCTGTGACACAGTTTCTTCATCTGAAAATTAGGGGGTTGGACTTGATTGCCCAGAGCGTCCTTTGTAGCTCTAAATCCCTTATCTTATGATTCTTCTATCTTATTTTCTATGCCACCATTTAACCCTTGGCTTCCCCAGGCCCTCTCCCTCCTCACTGCTATACAGAACCAAACCAAATGATAAATTTGGGGTCAGAGGACCTGGGTTTTGAATTGTGACTCTTCTGCTTATTCCTCTTCTGTGGCAGCCTCTTTGAGCGTGTTTCTTCATTTGTAAAATGAGGTGGTTGATCTTACTGATGTCTAAGGACTCTCTCCAATCTAAATCTTATGACACCCCCTTCCGGGTGCTGTTAGACATACCAAGTCTGATGCTCATTGAGTCAAGATCAATGTCTTATTCTTTCTTTTGCCTCTTTCATAGCACCACATATGATACAACCAATGTTAACAATGGATAAATTGGGGACTTTGGGAATCTATGTTGATTACTTTTTTGGGGTAATGGGATGCCCTTTGGGAAACCAGTGACCCCAGAGCTGAAGTACATGGTGTCCTTGTAGGAGGCTTCCAGTCACTCCTCACACCCACAGTGAAGTAAATGGATGAAGGACAGTCAGAAGGGTAAGTGATGGAACCCCTTGGTTAGCCCTTATGGAATGTTCATGTTTGTTCATTACTCCAGTGGATGCACATGGCATGTAGGTCTTCTCTGAATGTTCATAAAGAAGACAGGATGGAAGTGTGAGCCACAACTGTGGTTCTGACTTGTTAACAAAGCACAGATTGTTCAAGGACTGATTTTCCTGAAAAAAAATTGCTTTTGCTATTTTGATGGCACACTGTGAAATTTCAAAGGCCAACTATGGTGACAGACAAAGAGGTTTTACAGGATTTTAAGAAGCTTCCTGTCCTCCTTGGTCTGTGCATAGAACCTCCAGTGAGGTTCGAAGTCAAGTTTTAAGAATGAGTGGAGATAGATTTATGTTTTCAAACTCTATTGGTCAGCCTGTCTCTGTCACAGTGGCCCACCTTAATAATTCCTGGGTTGACAACAAGTCTGTATAAATCTATTCTCAGAATTTTGGAGCTGGCTAGAGTCCTCTTGGGCTATCTAGCCAGCCAATACACCCAAAAAATCCCTGCTCTCACATACTCAACAAGTGGCCTCCAGCCTCTGCCAGATGTCCAAGGAGGAGGATCCACCATTCCTCTAGATGGCCCATTCATTCCACAACTAGATGGCTCCTGTTGTTTGAACATTCTCCCTGATGTGAAACCTAATTTTTTTTTCTTTTCAGCTTCCATTCCTTCCTTCTTGGAGTGAGGCCAGGAAACAACACCAAAGTCTGAGGGTTGGGGGAAAGGCAGCACCTAACATGGGACTGCAATAAGAGATAAAGTCAGTCATGCCCATTCATTCCCTGAAAAGGAGAAAGGGCCAACAAGACTTAACCAAGTGGGATGATTGCTAATCCTCTTGCTGGGTGAACAACGTTACTTTGGGAATGGATGGCCAAAGATCGCTTGTGGGCTGTCAGCAGCATGAAGCAACCTCATCTTTGAGTGCAGATAGTATCTAAAGCTGCACCTTGATGGCCTGTGGGACCTGAGCAGCTCAAGCAGTCACAGAAGGGGAAGCAGGTTCAAGGCCCCTCCAGTCACCCTGTACATTTGTAGGCACAACTTCTATGTTCCCACTTAGGATTATTTACTTCCTCTTGTGCTATTCTCATGATCAAATGTCACATCACCAATCAAGTCAGTGTTCTGTGTTAAGTCAAATGTGCACGATATCTAAGTCATTTTCTGGTTCTGACTTGTAGTGTCTTCATAACACTCTAGTTGTGCCTCTTTCTGTCTGGACCATTTAAATACCTGGCACATTATTTCAAAGCACCAGGTAGGCTGGCAGAGATCTCTTCAGTGGGGAGAGCCTGGCCCTGTGTGCAAAATTGGGGACCAGGGAAGACACCCTCCGTCCTCCTAAGTCCAGACCTCCATGGGCACCATGGATTCTTTTGTTCCCACAGAAGGCAGCAAGTTTTCTTCAGACAAGAAATAAAAAGGGAATTGTACGAGGAACCCACGAATCTTTCTTAATTCTTCCTCTGCTCGTCCAGGCTCCTCCTTTGCTAATATTGGCTTGGTGATGAACTCCCGGAGCTGTATGAGATTGTGCACCTCATCACTGGGAAGGCATCGGAATACCTGGGAGAACCAGACAAATGAATCATCACATGGCGTTTCCAAGGAAATGTCAGCAGACACATTTTATGGCAAATATTCAGTCAGGACAGTCAGCTTTTATGCGGAGCCTATTAGTTTTGTGGGGTACACAGATCTATCAAAACAAAGAACATTCCAAAGAACATTATGAGATGGTGACGCTGTTCATCTTCCATGCCACAGTGGGTGATGGCTTTTAAAGTGGCAGCTGGAGAGCCCTGCTTGATCTATATGACTCATAAGGTTGGGTCTACTTGTGCAATACAAAACACTGGGTGAATTCATGGAACAAGAGGCTGCCAGAGCTAGTTTATCTAATGCAACTCTCATTTTACAAAGAAGGAAACTGAGGCCCTCAAGGGGAGGTACCCTAGTAAATGCATAAAAACAGCTCTCCCTCTCTCTATTTCTCTTCTCTTCTGTCACAACACACTGGAATTGGAGTCAGGAAGACCTGAGTTCAAATCCTGCCTCAGACATTTTCTAGCTGTGTGGTCCTGGGCAAGCCTCAGTTTCCTCATATATAAAATGGCACTATCTCATAAAGTCAAGAAAATGAAATGAGATGATTTATATAAAGTTCCCTGTAAACTTACAGTTCTATGTAAGTGCCTGTAATTTCTATTATCACCTACTCCTATCTAATGCTAGGTGAAGACATCTAGCTTAATAGTAAAAAGTAAACAATAGAATGAAAACAAAAGCTGAATGTAGATGATCAGCTTAGTTCTGGGCTAATAAGACTCAGAGTTAAATGTCTTTTTCCATGTAAAAAATTCCATGATTCACAAAGAATCACAGAATTATTTTCCTCATTTGACAATTCAAGGAACTGAGGCAAACAGAGGTTAAGTGACTTGCCCAGAGTCACACAGCCAGTAAATGTCTGAGGATGGATTTGAGCCTGGGTCTTCCTAACAGTAGGATTCATCATCATCACCACCACCACCACCGACATTATCACCATCACTATCATCATAAATAAATAAATAAAAATTATACTATATTTTATATAGGATAAAAATATCAGACAGTGTGTTGTAGTGGATAGAATATTGACTTTTTTTTGGAGGGGGGAAGGCAGGAAAATTGGGGTTAAATGACTTGCCCAAGGTCACACAGCTAGTAAGTATTAAGTGTTTGAGGTCGGATTAGAACTCAGATCCTCCTGACTCCAAGGCCAGTGCTCTGCACCATCTAAGAATACTGGCTTTGAAGCCAGAAAGACCTGCGTACACGTTTTGTCTCTGACCCATGTTGGCTGTGTGACCCTGAACAAGTCATTGAACCTCTTAGTGTTCCAAGGGACCCTCTAGGACCATAAGTGGTAAAGAAAATTTTAAAAAGAAAGTGCCAGCCTGTCCTGGTTGAGGCAACTTCCACATCTAAGAATTCCTTGCACCAATGAAATCCCAGGTCTGATTCCTATCCAACAATATTAACAAAACAATAGTAATTATTATAGAAAAGAAGAGGTTATAGCATTAAGTAGTGAGCTCCTCATCTCTATGAGTTTTCAAATAGGACCTGAATTCCCACTGATCAAGGAGGACACTGTGAAGGAGTTTCTTGTATATGGTAGGAAATTGGACTACATAAACTCCAAGATTACTTGGATCAATGAGAAGGTTTGATTCTTTTAGTCATCAATTTTAGGTAGCTAAAACTAGATCTTTTATGGAGGCACATGGCTATTTTGGTTTTAAGGTTGTTTTTTAAAAAAAGAAAGTTTATTCTAACAAAATGAATTGAGCAAGTCTGAAGTCAACATAAAACCAAACTTTTTCTGCCTTTTGGGATCTTCCCCCTTCCCATAAGTGACTTAAAATGGAAAAACATGAATTTCACCTTGTCATATATGGTAGCATTCCGAGCTGCCGTTGAGATCCAGACTTCCTTGAAGAATTTGTCACACACAGGATCTAGAATCTCTGAAGTTGGCTCTGAAAGATAGCCGAGAACGACCCTGCCAGACAAGCAAAATGCAGTAACCAAGAGGTGGTAAAAAAAAGAAGAAGAAGAAGAAGCAAAAAGCAAATACAAAAACAAAAAAAGAAAAGAAAAAAATCCTCATTGTTTTTCTTTTGAGGAAAACAAAAGCAACTTTAAGAGCAAGCAAAACCAGGAGAATAAGACACACCAAGACCACACCATTGTTAGTGCAAACAACCCTAAAAGGTGGCAGTGAACCATCGGTGAAGGAAGAAGTGACATGTTTCCCTCCTACCAGTAGAGAGATGGGAGGACTAATGGGTGTGGAAGGGCAGCATGTGTGTACATTCAGTTATTTTAACTGTTTTTCCTTTGTTACAAGGGAAAGTTCAATGTATATGCATATCAGTATGCATAACTAGTATAAAAAAAGAATTAATAACATTTTTAATGTTGTTAAAATCTTTTGCAATGAGACCTACGATTTCCCACTATGGGTGAATAGGAAGCTTAGAGAACTTGCTGGTAAGGGGATATATTGGAAAGAAAGCTCAGTATTTGGGGATAGTGGGGACACTACCCTGGGAAATGGGACCAGAAATGATAACAATCTTGATAAGATGGAAGAGTCACAAACACGAGGACATTCTAGTTCAGTGTCATATTCTTAGTTAAGGGGAAGTTAACAGGGTGATTGACTAAGTTTAAGTAGGGTTGGGAATGACCTAGAGGTCTCTGGGCAATAATGAAAACATGCATTGTCAATACAGAGTTGTTATTTAAATTAGCACAATATTGGGATTTATAAGCGGTATCTAGCTGGTATGGTGCATAGATTGGAAAGAAGCAAGACTATTTGGCAAACTCAAGAGTGGGCTTTTAAGAATGCATTTTGCTATTAATGAACTCAACCATGTGTCAATTCTTTGGATTTGGGCAGGTTACTCTCACCAATCAGCATCAATAAAGGGACTGCTAAATGACAATGATGCCGAGGAAAAATCACTAAGGAAGCTCTGAGTAAGCGAAAACCAAGAATGGGTGAGGAAATAGACTTCTCTTTTCTTGGCTGAGACGTGGAGGATTACTAGGACTGAATGTTGGATGTACTGTCAGATGGTGTCAATGTTGCAAGTATTTTCACTGAATTGTTTTTCTTTGTTATAAAAGAAGGTCTAGTTTGGAGGTGGATGGGAGAGTAATTTGGGAAATGACTATGGTATAAAACAAAAAGGCATCAATAAAATTTATTAAAGAAAAAACTCCCACAGTCTGGTCAGAATGATTAAAGGAGAGTATATAATAGATACAGGTCTTTTTGGAAAAGAGTTATGAGGAATCACAGGTTTAGAGCTTGAGGATTCTCCTAATGCAATCACCTCATTTTATAGAGAGAGTAACTACATTTGGGCAGGGACTTTTCCAAGATCCCCAAATTGCAAATGGATGGAACCAAGAGTAAGATCCAGCACCTCTGACTCCAAAGCCATGCTGAAAGAATGAGTGAAGCAAGTAATAAGAGACAAAGGCACCCCAGCTACAAGGAAGGAGTCTGTACTACTGAGTAAAAGTATAACAACTCCAAGTTAACTGGAGAGGACATAAGATAAGAGATGGGCAATAGGTCCAATGGAGAAAGATCTGGCCTTGGAGTAAGGGGGCTTCATTTTAGGTCCTGGCTCTCCCACATAGGACACAAGTGAACTTGGGGGTAAGTCACTGAAACACCCTTAGTTTTTTTTTTTTTATCTGTAAAGTGGGAATTAGAACCCTAGTATTATGTTTCTGTTATTTACAAGACAAAGTAGGATTTTGAAGGCTAGCAAGGCACTGTGCCATCTAGATACCTCTTATAAATTCCAATATTATGCTAATTTTAAAAACAACAGCACTGTATTTTTGATGGATATTTTCATGATTACCCAGAGACCTCTAGGTTACATAGCCAGTCACCCTGCAAAATGCCCTTGAACCAAGAATACAATGCTAAACTTGAACTCCCTATAGGTTTGTTACTCTTTCATCTCATCAAGGTTTTTATACTTCCTTCTATCTTATTAGGGTCCATTTGCCCTGAAGCACCCTGTATTACTTCAACTGAGCTCTGTGGAAGAAAGAAAGAGCAGAAGAAATGCCCGCCTAAATGGGGACCCCTCTGATGGCAGCATCAACAATCCTAAGCACTCTTCCAAATAAATGTGCTTCAAGACAAATGGACCCCAAAAACCTTAATGTAGTTTATAACTGGTATTTGTTGTAGTTCAATTGTTTCAGTCATGTCTAACTTTCTGTGACCCCATTTGGGGTTTTCTTGACAAATCCTGGAGTGGTTTGCCATTTCCCTTTCCAGTTCATTTTACACATGAGGAAACTGAGGCAAACAAGGTTAAGTGACATATCTAGAATCACACAGCTAGTAAGTGTCTTAGGCTAGATTTGAACTCAGGAAAATGATTCTCCCTGACTCCAAGCCCAGTGCTCTATTCATTATGGCGCCACCTAGCTGCCCAAATACTTGGTATAAGCAAAGCATTCTATGGTTATTGTTGTTTCATTATCGTAATCATTCTTGTCATTTTTGTCAACATCACCTTGTTGAGAAGCTACCATTTTTGAAATACATTGGATTCTGCACCATGTGTTACAAGAGTAAGCACTTACCAGAAAAAAAACTAGGACCATGGAAAAATTGGAATCCTGAGACTGGTATTTATATTGTCTATTTCTTGTTTTTTCCACTAAAAAAAAAAAAGGATGCTGCCATTTTTTTATCACATCAAATGTTACATTTTAAAGTCAATATATATTGTAAGAGAAGAGTTTTGTTTGAGTAATGTTTCAGCCCTTAATGAAGGTTTCACATGCATGCTGATTATTCATCAAAAGGAGCTATTGTCACGGACTCTATTTAGAGACACCTTCTGATGGAAATGTGTCTTCCTGCCTGTTCAAAAATGGCCCAGATGGAAGGAGGTTTGAGGTTGTGCTTATAAGTGAGAAATAGCTATGTTTGGGGCCACGTGGCTTATCTTTGGGAACAGTTCTCATTAAAAATTAGAAATTGAACCTAACACACTACAGCAGCAGACTTGTTCTCTAATATATTATCTATGTTTTGCAACATGGCAAAGTGAAAAGCTAGTCCTGGAATGACTCCTCTTCAAATGGGTGGAAGAGAATGTATAGTATCTACAATCCAGTATAGGATTCTTGTGTGTGTGTCTGTATATGTCTATGTACATGGATATGTGTGTGTGCATGTGTGTGTGGTTATTTTTAAGGAAGCTAGCCTGTGTGTATTTTTCTATAGGTGAACCACATGACAGATGGCCCAAATTAAGAAAAAAAAAAACTGAGAGCTCTGCCTATTTTGAAGGAGGTGGAGGGGTGGGGAAAAGGTGAAGTTACCAGTCATAATGGCAGTGAATAAGATGCTGGGGCACATTGGAAGATACTAAAGAGAAGTTGAAACTTTGAGAACTAGATTTGATGAATTAGATGACCACAAGAAACAATAGAACTCTTTCCTCCACAAACAAAGCAAAAACAATGGTCTTGTGGACCATCATTGGCCATTTCCATTTGCACAAGGCTGGTGGACTCCTTTGCTTGACTATCTGCGGATGATCCAGTTTCCAAATATGGACCTTGATAAGTAAGGGTTGGAGCATAGTATTAACTTCTCCAGCCATACCTGTGCAATGACTTTTCCCCAAAAAGCCCATGTCATTTTTGCTTAGATTTAGTATAATAAAACTAGGACTACACATCTTGCATTATAAGCAGCTTTTCTACTCACCATAGTCTTTTCAAGCTCTATTTTCTGCATTTGAACATGTCATTATTCTACCCACAGGGCCCAGAATCACCATATGGCCCAAACAGTGACAGAATGGCTCTAGAATCACATAGCTGAGTTAAAGGAGTCTACTCTATTTTCCTTTACAAATCCTGTTAGAAATGGGGAAACCCAGGGGGCGGCTAGGAGGCGCAGTGAGTAGAGTGTCGGCCCTGGAGTCAGAAGGACCTGAGTTCGGATCCGGCCTCAGACACTTAATGCACACACAAATAAAAAACCTAGCCGTGTGACCTTGGGCAAGTTACTTAACCCCATTGCCCTCCAAAAAGCAAAAAAGAAAAAAAAGAAAGAAATGGGGAAACCGAGCCATAGAGAAGTTAAACAATTAAAATCATACAGTGAGGGGATAGAGTCAAGATTTATTCCCATCCTACTGCTCTTTCTATTAGACTATCTTGCTTCCTGTTGAAATTCTATTCATCAGATCAGGTCAAAATGTTACCTCTTCCACAATGCCTTCTCGGATTGCCTCCTCCTCAGCTCTCAACAATAAGCAATGATCTTTCTCCCTTGGACTCCAGGTACTGCTTTGTTTTGCTGTGTCCCACAGACACTCCTTTCCCAGTTTCTACTTCCCTATACAGAAAGTCTTATCTCTCCATATTAAAATGTAAGCTCCTTGAGGGCAGGAAATATTTCACTCTTGTATTTGTATTCCAATGCTGAGTCCAGTGCCCAGTGGAGTCATATTGTAAGTACACTGATAAATGCTTTTTCATTATTCATTTCATTCTTTCATTTTAATGTATTCCTCATGTACTGTAGTGGTATACTTATGTGTTATAACTCTCCACTGTTACTTCCATATTTTCACTTGTTATCTTTCCTAGTGTCTATTACGGTATCTACACACAGAAGGCATCTAATAAATACTTGCTGGCTGAAATTTGATCAATTGGCCTCTGTGTAGATGGATTCATGTGCCCAGAAAACAAAAACAAATCCACTTAAAAATCCAACACTGCTTCCTTTCCTATGAAAGTGGGAATGTTTCCCATTCAGAGTTACCTAATGGCTTAACCCTGACAATCTGATAGCTGAAACTATCTTTGTAATGTTTTTGGAAGCTAGATTAGAGCCCCTCTAGAAAACATCTGTTCCTGGAATCAGAAGACTCAGTTCACAGAAAACCATTTGAGGAACATGGGCAGCCCTGAGCTATAGACATTCTCAAGCTATTCCTCCAGGAGCTGTTACCTGAAGCATTGCAGCCGCAGTCCCTGGGCAAATCTCCCTGCCTGGTACTCTTCTCCGTTCATCAGAGAGAGCACTGTCTCAGTGTCTTGCACGAGGACCGCCATTTCGCTATCTCGCTTTCCCAGCATGCTCCTGTCATTAATATTTGCGGATCCTGGGTGAAAACAGAAACAAAAATGTTTTATCTCAACATTAAAACCCCACAACTTTTACCACTTAAAGCACCATCCAATTTCATGGCAATTATCTCATTTTTTAAGCCATGGAAGAAGATTAGGACACTTTCATGTGTTTTTCTTAAGGCATGGTTAGATCCAGATATATTGATAAAAGTCATAATCCTGTTCAGTCCCAAATACACATCCTATAGTGAAGAGAATGCTGGATTTGGAGTCAGAGGACCACAGTTTGAATCCTAGTTGTTTATTTCCTAGGCACTATTGAAAAGGTCATGCCCCAATACAGTCTTCCTTTCTCTGCACCCTAGCTTCCTCCTCTGTGAAATGATAGCATCGGATAAGACTATCTCCAAGTGCCTTTTCTGCTCCTTGTCTCTTCTGTGAATTGCTGTCTACTGGTACCCTCCATTCCAATAGAATGGATCCACCATAAGGACTTACTGCTTCCGTCTTTATATTCCTAGCTCCTAGAACACAGTAGGCACTTAATAAATGTTTATGACATTTAATGCTATATGTGATATAAAACTTTTTTGGAAGGGTTGGGGGATGAGGTCAGAAAGGCTGTTAGAGATACAAATGCCAAGTGAGATAGTCCTGTTGTTACTAGCTGTGTGACCCTGGGAAAGTCACTTCACCTGTTTGCCTCAGTTTCCTCATCTGTCAAATAAGCTGGAGAAAGAAATGGAAATCCTCCATCTCCCAAACCTTAAGTTAGAGCTTTAAGATTTTTTTTAAGTCTTTGTTTCATTGATGTGGCATGAAGACAATCTCTGCTTAACTCCCTTCAAGGTTCAACTCAAGCGCCCACCCCAAAGTAGGCTTCTCCTGAATCCCCAAGTTATCAGTAACCATCCTCTTGAAACTGAGTTATATTTGCTTGTATTTCTACTCCCTTTTTTCCTTCTACCACCCCCCCCATAAAAATGTTCCTTGAAGGCAGGGATTTTTACATCTTTGTCCATGCCTGGCATATAGTAGACACTTAATACAGCTGGTTAGTTGTCCATTCTTGAAGAGGTCTAAAATGATATCACTATACTCCAAAAGACTCATGATTGAAAGAGATATCCACATCCAGAGAAGAAGCTGTGGAGTCTGAATGCAGACTGAAGCAAACTGCTTGCTCTGTTTCTTTTTCTTGTTTTATTTTGTTTCCTCTTTCCCACTGGTCATTCCATTGGTTATAATCCTTCTTTACAACCTGTCTAATGATTAATGTGAAGATATATGTAGATCCTATATTTGAGTGAATGCCGCCACGGTGAGGTGGGGGGAAGGGAGGGGAGGGGGAGAAAATTTGAAATTCAAGGGACCATGGAACTGAATGTTGTAAACTAAAAGTAAATAAACAAATAAAAAATAATAAAATGACATCACTACACTAAAGTCAAGTTTCACTGTGGCTGATCAGACCAATACAAGCTCAGAATGCTCTACTACAGGTCAGGCACAAATAGTCTGTGTGAACATCTGGGGTGGATTCTCAAGTCTGCTTTGTTCCTAGAGCACAGCACCTTCTCTGATGAGGGCACATCATGCTGGATGGTCCAGTGCCAGTGTCTCCCATGTTACACAATCAATTCCAAAGTTCTTAAGAGAGACCTTGACAGTGCCCTTGCATCAATTCTTTTGACCACCGTGGGAACCCCTGCCCTGTGTGAGTTCTCTGTAAAATAGTCTTTTTGGCAAGTGCACATTTTGCACTTGAACAACATGGTCAGCCCATTGGAGTTGCGCTCTCTGAAGCAGAGTTTAAATGCTGCATTTATTTAACATAATGTTTATTTAATGAATGAATGATTATTTCACCTTTCCTATGTTTTTTACATTTTAGAAACCACTTATTTTGAAATAGACGCTTCCATAAAAAATGTCCATATATTATATAAAAGACTCCTTCCAAAGACCAAATTAGATGTGATCCTTTACTTAAATCACTAGGAAAAAGTGATTCATTCTCATTCTTCAACATTATTTTCCACCTAACCTCTTAGTTTCTCAAGGGAGCATGGTGCTAGATAGGGTCACAGAATAAGAGATTAGAGGTTGAATGGACCTTAGAGGTCATTGAGATCAATACCCTCAGAATCTTACAGATTCGGAGACTTGAGAATGAGGGGAGTCAGGAGACCTGCCCAACCCCCACAGGGAGCAGGTGGCAGAGGAGGGATGTGAACCCACCAAGTTTCCAGACTCTAGGGACAGCATTCTTTCTTCTATACCACAAGCATTCAACAGTCAGAAAACCTGGATTCTAATATTGGTCTGCCACATACCAGCTTTGCGATTGGGGAGATGCCTTCATTCTTGGGGTCTCAGTTTCCTTATCTGTCAAATGAGGGCACTGAGCAGCATGATTTAAGGTCCATTTTAGTTGATACTCTGTGATGATTCTTTTAAAGGCTGATATCCTCTTGTTAAAGGGATAGCAATTGGGCCTTTGGATTCATTGGAAGAGAGAACTCCCACGTGAGGAAAATACCTCTACCACTGCAGGTCAGGACCTTCTCTGAAACTAAGAGTCTTGGAGAGCTGCAGTGAACACCAAGACATTAAATAACTTGCTGAGAGTCATATAGTTAGAGGGTGTCAGAAGCAGGATTTGAACCTAGGTCCTCTTGGCTTTTAGACTGCCTCTTCATTTACCACTTGCTCCCTGTCTTTGTGGGGGGGGGGGGAGGAGAAGGGAGGGGAAATGAGAGAGAGAGAGAGAGAGAGAGAGAGAGAGAAGGAGGAGGAGGAAGAGGAGGAGGAGGAAGAGGAGGAGGAGGAAGAGGAGGAGGAGGAGGAGGAGGAGGAGAAGAAGAAGAAGAAGAAGAAGAAGAAGAAGAAGAAGAAGAAGAAGAAGAAGAAGAAGAAGAAGAAGAAGAAGAAGAAGAAGAAAGAATAGGAGGAGAAGGAGGAGGAGGAGGAGGAGGAGGAGGAGGAGGAGGAGGAGGAGGAAGAGGAGGAGGAGAGAACAGAGAGGGGGAGAAAAGGGGGAAGGAAAGAGGGAGAGGGGAGAAAGAGACTGAGTCTGTGTTTTAAGCAAAAATAGAAACAAAACTATCTGAGCCCCTGGACTAGAGACAATCAGAATCTCAGAAGTAATAAAAAGAGTTTAGTGAGACCATCACCTAGCCACAGCTTTTTTTGAAGCAATCAGAACTGAATGAACCTGAAAAGGATTTGCTTTGGGGAGAAGGCAATATGGGCTGCTTTTCAAAGCATCCTGCGTCATCTACACAATCCCCTTTATGCTGTTATTTTTGACCACTGCAGTAGCCAAAGACTTTTCTATTTGAAGAACTCTCAAGAATGGACGCCTGAGAAAGGGGAAATAATTTTCTTTATCCACTGGGCTTCCTCCTCATAGGCACACCTGCTTAATCCAAAGCATTCTCTCCCAGATCAAGTGATCATCAGGCAATAATGACATTTATCACCAACAAATACTTGGAATGGGTTGGGGCAAATGAAACCTCTTGCATTCCAAAATTCATCCTAGCAACAGCAGCATACCTTGTGGTTACAGTGCACATCATGTAGGGGAAAGATGCTATAGGCTTATGCCCCAGAAGGATTTTTTTAAGCAAAGATACAAAAGGCAAAAATAATTGTTTCTCCAGGGGTGCCTTAGAGCACCCAAGGAATCTCTGAGGGAGATCCAGCCTGCCATTGTTTTCTGCCACCTCTCAATCTGAATTCTGCATTACCCAGATGCATGAGCCAGTCTGAGCTTGGAGTCCATTTAAATAGTGTAAGAAATGACTACAGAAGAGACTTATAGTTATGGAGTAAATCAAGGATTATTGGAAATGAATTCAGAAATAGATGTCATTCAACAGCCATTTGGGTTTTAATGAATCCAGTCACAGCAAGCTGTGAGTCACCAACCTGTCAGCCATGTGTCACCCTAGAACCCAGATTTCTTATTACCAGGGATGTGGCAGGCTCCACCAATAAAGCACCAAGGAAAACATGGTGACAGCCATGGGGCTGAAGGACCTCTGCAGAAGAGGAGTCCCCCCACCCCAAAGGAGGACTGGTTGGAAAAACAGTGGTAGTAAAGTGGGATGGCCACTGACTTTGAAGTGAGAGCTCCTGGGTTCAAATATTTCCTCTGATAGTTACCAATGGTGTGACTTTGGGCAGGTCACTGGGACCCAGTGATTTCATCTGTCTAATGAAAGGGAGAGGGAGAGAGAGAGAGAGAGAGAGAGAGAGAGAGAGAGAGAGAGAGAGCGAGAGGAGACACAGAGAAAAGGAGAGAGAGGAAGAAAGAAGAAGAAGAAGAAGAAGAAGAAGAAGAAGAAGAAGAAGAAGAAGAAGAAGAAGAAGAAGAAGAAGAAGAAGAAGAAGAAGAAGAAATTGCTGTTCTAAATCTATGACCCCATGATCCCTCTCAACAGCTCCTTGGACAGTATTATAAAATCATTCAGCAAGCTTTTACTAAGTATCTACCCCATCCTAGGCATTGTAAACTCCTCCAAGGGAGGTAGGGGATCAGGAAGAACCTGGGGCATAAATGACATGATATTTTATTTCTGGCGGAGGGTTGAAGGAGCCAACAGAAGTTAATTTCTGGCAAAAAAATCAAGCAAAAACCAAAACCAAATTCAAGGCAGGACTATGTGACAAGAGTCCAGTCATCATCCTCCAGACTCCCAAGTGTTGTTTCCCAGTAACTCTGCTGTTATGCTCTAGAAGGCATGTTCTCTCTACCTCTGATTTAGAACCTTTTTCATATCACTATCGATAACTTTGATTACTTCCTCTAAAAACTGCTTGTTCATATCCCTTGGCCAATTACTATTTGGGAAATGGCTCTTATCCGCCACATTTCCCTATTCTCTTTCTATCTATGTTCCAACATTGTTTCTGAGCTTAATGCTAGGTATTCACTCTGGTCTGCCACATACTAGGTGGAGAGTATGGGAAGTACAGGACTTGGAAGTCAGATGGACCCAGGGTCCAATCTTGCCTCAAAAACTTACTGGCTGAGTGGTTCTGGGCAAGTCACTTGTCTGTGTCTTAGTTTCCTCATCTTCAAAATGGAGGGAGGATTTGGACTCCATCAGTGCCATCCAAAACTGCGATTAGATCCTAACAGTCTTAATCGCTTAAATACTTTTCTCCTCAAGTGTTAAATAATAGCTATAGTCAGTAATATACTCAGCAACTGCATTCTAAGTTTTAGGAATAGAATCTCTTTTCCATAGTTTGGTATCTACAGAAAGTACAACCTAGAGTCAGTGATGGGGGTGTTGGAAATAGCATTGGATTTGAAGCCAAATGACCTGGTTTTAAATTCCAACTCTGCCCCTTCCTGCCTCTGTGACCTTGGGGAAGGCATTTCCTTTCCTCTGGGCTTCATTTGAGAGGACTGGACTTAACCTTTTTGTGTGTGTCCTGGACCCTTTTAATAGTACGGTGAAACCTATGGGATACTCCAAATCATATTTAATTTTTTTTAATTTTTTGTCTTTATTAATTTGTTTACTTTTAGTTTAAAAGATTCAGTTCCATAATCCCTTGAGTTCAAAATCATATATATTTTTTTTTAAAGCAATGGGGTTAAGTAACTTGCTCAAGGTTACACGGCTAGTCATTATTTATGTATGGGTGCTCATTTTCTGGGGCCGGATTCAATCTCAGGTCATCCCAACTCTGAGGCCAGCGCTCTTACTCACTGCACCACCTAGCCACCCCTAAAATCTTATTTTTTAAATTATTGAAAGAAATGCCTGATTTCAGTTAGAGGTTTTAGTGAAAATAAATATGTAATTTTTTTCTCCATCTAAGTTGACAGACATTCTGAAATCTATTGATGCTGTGAACATCAATGGACCCCAAGGTAAGATCCCCTTGACTCATTGGCTCCAAGATAATTTTTAAGCTCAGTCTAAATCCTAACTACTATCAATAATTTATCAGATTATATTTTGTCAAATGTGACCGAAGTTTGCTAGGTCCATAACCCTGGGCCAACTTTTTTTCCCCTTGACATATTAGGATTAGTGAAAATTTTGAAATTAGAATTAATGTGAAGGTGTTCTGTTAGCTTTCCAAAACTTAATTAAGTTCTTTCAGTTTTCAGATTTAATACAGGGATTCCAAGAAAACCCAATTGTTGTTTCCTGGGAGAAGAAAGAGCACCACGTTTACTTTTCTCTGCTATGCTCCTGGCAAACTAGGGCATGCTTCTCCATCCACATCGGGAGACAACACTGGAGACAGCTGGCAGTCAGTCCTGATTCTCCTGATGACAGTGATTTTGAACACATCACAACCTCCCTGTGCTTCTTTTACACCCATGGGATACACACATGTGAGAACAAAAGAAAATAATGAACTCCCAACTATGTGATCATTGGTTACCACTACTGTAGTATGTGTGTGACATAATATTGTCACACATATTCCCTTTCAGGAAGAGAGGAAGGCTCCCTAAGAGGACAAAATGGAGATCACGGAGACATATTGCTCGAATTGTTAGGAAGCTATTTTTTTAAAAATTAAATCAAGCTAAAATTTTCCCTTTTTGCATAGCCTAGTGGATACCTGGGTACTGGATACCTAGTGGACACATATTAGCTGTATGACATTGGACAAGACACTTAAACCTCTGGGACTTAGTTTCCCCATCGGTAAAATGAAGATTTAGATGCTATGTTAGGTCATTTCCAACTCTACATCTTTGGCCCTATAATTCCACCCATTGGGGCCAAACAGAGCATGTCCAATACTCTTCCACATGATAGGCCTTTACACACACACACACACACACACACACACACACACACACACACACAAACACACACAATATATATATATGTATATACACACACACATACATACATACATACATACATACATACATACATACATACATGAAGGAAATAATGATGCTCCCTCAAAGTTTTCTCTGTTCTAGAATGAATACCTTGAGCTCTTTCAACTGATACTTATAAGGCATGAAATAGAGGTTTCCCTCTGGAGCTTCTCCAGTTTTCTATGTTCTTCATAACATGTAGAACCTTGGTACTCTAATTCAGTGTGGTACAATAGAGGGGATGATGGCTCTGAAGGCAGAGACTCTGGGTTCAGTCCCTGATTCTGCCATTTTGTTAACCATGTGACCATGAATAAAACCTTAACTTCTGTGGGCAGGAGGTACGAAATGAGGGGATTGGGCCAGATGACACTTAAGTACCTTTCCCTGTCTATATTTATGATCTGATGACCCCTTAAATTATTCTAGATGCTATGCTCAGAGGCATCTCTCCAATGGAATGTAAGGTCAATGAGGGCCAGGAATGTCTCATATTTTTCTCTGTATTCCCAGGATATAACACAGCATCTGCCAACAATCATGCTTAATAAATGTTTGATGAATGAGTGATGATAAATAACATTCATAAAATACTTGAAGGTTGGTAAAACCCTTTACCAATATTATCTCATCTTATCCTGACAATACACTTGAGAGGTAGGTGCTATCATTATCCCTACTTTACAGATAAAGAAAATGAAAAAGGTTGAGGTCAGCTATGTGATTTGCCCAGGGTCACACAGCTAGTAAATGTTTGAAGTTGGATTTGAACTCAGGTCTTCCTGATTCTAGGGCAGCTAGGTGGTGCAGTGGATAAAGTCCCAGACCTACAGTCAGGAAGGCTGATCTTCCTGAGTTCAAATCTGGCCTCAGACATTTACTGTTTTACCCTGGGCAAGTCATTTAACCTTGTTTGCTTCAGTTTCCTCATCTATAAAATGAGCTGGAGAAGGAAATGACTAACCACTTCAGGACCTTTGCCATGAAAGCCCCAAATGGGGTGACAAAGAGTGGGTCATTACTAATACGACTATAGAACAACAACTTCCTTACTCTGGGTCCAATGTTCCATCTACTCTGGCACCTAGCAGCTTCACTAGGTAAATGAACAAATGAACGAATGCTGGGCCTCGTTGCTTGAAATTATAAATTACCCCACACAACTGAAGATCTGCAGTTTGGTTATGTAATAAATGCTGCCTCCATGCACCAAATTACTCACAATTTACCAATGGGTTAGGTTCCAAAAGTCCATTGGTAAATCCATCGTTTGGGACTGGAGAGATGCTTTACCATTACACACCTGATTAGCTTTGATGACCAGCCCATGAAAGTCAATGGAATCCATAATATACCTGAACACAGAATTAACTAGGATCAGGTGATAGGGTAGCAAGAGGATTTGGATTCAGGGAATTGGGGTTTAAGTCCTGTCTCTGACATTTATCACCTTATGATCCCTGGCAGGTGGTTTAACCTCTTGGGGCTCCAGTTCCTCATTTATAAAATGAAGTTATTGAACCAAATGACCTCTAACTTTCCTTCCAGCTCTAAAGTTACAACGCTATGGTCATGTCCTTTCCTCTTTATCTCAACGCTCTTTAGATCATTTCTATGGGACTATGCAACAGAACCACTCCTTCCTGGCCCATGCAAGTCAATGGAAGCATTACATTACAGGAGAGATATGCCTTACCCATAGGGTAGGAGGCACTTAATGCATATTTATCCAGTTACGTGGAATGTGAAGAAATGTGGTGCCACAAATTTTCAGTGAAGTTGACAAATGCCAAATCATTAGGAGGTGCTGGGTTGGATTAGGTCTGCTCAAAATTAAAATAAGATATTGACGTGTAGAAATGCCATCCAAATGTTAACTGGGTTTCTTTGTTAATGGAGTATATTGGATTCTGGAGGCCTCATCTATTTTATAGGGAAATCATGGAATATCAGAGTTAAAAGGCACCAAATGTAGCCCAACCCCTATCTGAACAATAATAAAGTGAGACAATATATATGCAAAGTATCTGGTAAATTTGAAGGTTCTCTCTCTGTCTCAAATATACATATATACACATGCAAGCATTATATGCATACACACATGTGTGTATATACATATATATCATACACACATATACACACATACATATATAGATACACACACACATCTAACAGATGGTCATCTGGTCTCTACCTGTAGACCTTCAACGTGAAGGAGGTTCACTGCCTCCTAAGGCTACCCACTCCAGTCTTGGACAGCTGTCTTTGTTTGTAAGATTTTCCTAATATCAAATCAAACTTTGCCGCTTTGCAACTTCCACCTAATAAGGCAGTGGTTTACTTGGTGCACGTAACATGATTAATGGTGCAGTCTCCAAGATGAGATACACAGGATTCATGGTTAGCAGAGATGCCTAGATTAATGGCTAATCAAAAGAGATGACTGGAGTGAGAAAAACAAATTCTTTGTTTTTGAGATTAGTGTGGTGAAGTAAAAATAATGTTGGACATGGGGTCAGAGGGTCTGGATTTGAACCCTGGCATGGTGAATGGCAACCTGTGTGACCTTGGACCAGTCACTGCTTTTCTCTAATAATTTACATGTCCACAGCACTTTGAGATTTGCAAAGAGATTTGTATATAAATATATTATCTCTTTTGATCTTCACAATTATCCTGTGAGGTAGGCCCTGCTATTTCCATCTAACAAATGGGGAAACTGAGCTTCAGAGAGATTAAATGACCAGGTATCACAGTAGTTAGAGAACTGACCATCGAATCAGGAAGACTTAGGTTTGAATCTTGATTCAGCTGCTAACTAGCTAAATCACTAGGGGTTATCTGCTAAGCTTCTTTGGTCTTCAGTTTCCTCATCTGTATAATGGAGATGATGGTAGTATCTTCCTCATGTGCTGAGGCTCAATATAGGAGCACTTGGCAAAACTTTAAAATGCTACAGAAATATCAGCTATTATTAATATAATTTTCAACTTGAATTTGGAATTAAACAAGAACACTTTTACTAAATTGTTCATATTCTTTGGTCCAAAGATCCTCTCTGAAGCTTTATTCCAAAGGGGCTAATGAAAGCAAGAAATAACTCAATGGTACCAAACTGTTCACAAAGATATTATTTTTAATAGCAAATAAACTTAGAATTGGAAAGATTCAGTTTTGTAAGTTCAAATCTGACTGTAGGCACTTAATAGCTATGTGACCCTGGGCAAGTCGTTTAACCCTGTTTGCCTCAGTTTCCTCATATGTAAAATGAGCTGGAGAAAGAAATGGCAAACCACTCCAGTATCTTTGCCAAGAAAATCCCCAAAAAGGGGACATGAAGAATTGGACATGACTAAAAAGTCTGAATGCCAGATTTGCAAAACTCTGTACGTGTATGGCATCATTTGATCCTTACAACAATCCTGAGAGGTGGGTGATATTATTATTTTTTAGATTCTACAGATGAAGAATGACAAGTATGAAGAATTCACAGAAGCATGGGAAGATATAAGTAACAAAGGGTAAAGAATTAGAGCTTAAAAAAAAACAACAGTAGGTGAGAGTGCCATAGAATTTTCTAGCACAGACTTGCTCTGTGTCAGTTGATTCTGGCCCACTTGTCTAATACAAGCCTTACAGATACCAAGGCTCCTTAAGAGTCTACCCAAGGGGGCAGAGCCAAGATGGTGGAGTAGAAACAGCACTTCCAAAGTGCTCTGCCCCACATCACTTCCAAACAATGTAAAAGGTGGGCTCTGAACAACTTCTGGAGCCCCAGCACCCACAGAATGACACAGAGAAGCTAACCTCCCTCTGAGGACAGCCCAGCAGCCCTGCAGGGATCGGCCAGCACAGCACAGCGCAATGCTCTGGGAGCCGAGCCCTGGCCCTGGTGAGCTGAGGTTTTAGCCCCAGGGCAGCCGGGACAGCAGCCAGCTGGAGGGACCCCAGAACACCAGCAGCTGTGGCAATTCCAGAATTATCAGCACAGATATGCCTAGGACAAACTGAGAGGTTAGTGCCCTATGGACTTTGGGACCAGTATTTAAGGAATGCATCGCCTTCCTCCCCTGGGGGCAAAAAGCAGCTGAGGAAACGTGGCACAGAGGCCATTTTGCAGAGTCAGTGGCAGCTCCAGCTCCTGGTCTGCGAACTGTAGGGAGATCCAGCAATCAGCCTGGGGGTTAATCACTCTTGCTTTAACCTGCTTGGATCTGGATTGTGGCCTGGTGGGGAGGTCTGCGGTGGGTATCCAACTTGCCAGAGCAGGTGGAGGCTTTACAGAGGCCACTCAACCTCCGGAAGTTGTGAAGACCCCAACATTTGGGAAGGTGGCAGAGTCCTACTGTGGCAACAAGCCCAAAAATCAATTAATTAAGTGGCAACATGCCTAGGCAAAGGAAACAAAATAAACAGAAAAATGCAACATTAGACTCCTATTTTGGGGGCAAAGAGGATCAAAGCATGGAACAGGAGAAGGACTGTGAGGTCAGAACTCCTGCACTAAAAGCCCCAAATGAAAATACAAGCTGGCTACAGGCCATAGAGGACCTTAAGAAGCAGATAAGAGAAGTGGGGGAAAAATTGGGAAGAGAAATGAGAAAGATGAAAGAAAAGTATGAAATGACAGTCAACAGCCTGACTGAGGAAAACAACACCTTAAAAAATAGATTAACTCAAATGGCAAAAGAGGCTCAGAAAGGCAATGAGGAGACAAATGCCTTAAAAAGCCAAATTTGCCAGATGGAAAAAGAATCTCAAAAGCTCACTGAGGAGATTCATTCCTTCAGAATTAGACTGGAGCAAATGGAAGCTAGTGACTTGATGAGAAATCAAGATGCTGTTAAACAGATCCAAACAAATGAAAGAATAGAAGGCAATGTGAAATATCTCATGGGAAAAACCACTGACCTGGAAAATAGATCCAGGAGAGATAATTTAGAAATTATTGGACTACCTGAAAGCCATGATCAAAGAAAGAACCTAGAAATCACCCTTCAAGAAATTCGCAAGGAAAATTGCCCTGATGTTTTAGACCCAGAGGGCAAAATAGTGGTTGAAAGAATCCACCAATCATCTCCTGAAAAAGATCCCAAAAAGAAAACTCCTAGGAATATTATAGCCAGGTTCCAGAATCCTCAGATCAAGGAGAAAATACTACAAGCAGCCAGGAAGAAACAATTTCAATATTGTGGAAACACAATCAGAATAGCACAGGACCTGGCAGCTTCTACACTGAGGGATCGAAGGGCATGGAATATGATATTCCAGAGGGCAAAAAAGCTGGGATTAAAACCAAGAATCACCTACCCAGCAAAACTGAGTATCTTGTTTCAGGGGAAAATATGGTCATTCAGTGGAATAGAGGACTTTCAAGCATTCTTGAGGAAAAAACCAGAGTTGAATAGAAAATTTGACATTCAGACACAAGAAGCAAGAGATGCTTGAGAAGGTAATCAGGGAAAAGAAATCAAAAGGAACTTATCAAAGTTGAACTATTTACATTCCTACATGGAAAAACAATAACTGTGTCTGATGAAACCTTCCTCATTATGAAAATAATTGAAGAAGGGTATATGGGCATATGATTTCATATGTGAATGTATGTATATATGTTTACAAGTATACATGGATAGAGGGCACAGGTTGAATTTGGTGGGAAGGGATGATACTTAAGGGGTGAAGTTAAGAGGTGAGAGAGGAAAATGGCAAGAGGAGATGGGGAGAGACAGGGTAGGGTAAACTATCTCATGTAGAAGAGGCAAGGGGAAGTAGTTGCAGGGGAGGGGAAGAACAGGAAGGCAAAAAGGCAAAACCATATTCTCATTGAATTTGGCTCAGGGAGAAAATCACATACATACTAAATGGGATATCTCACCCTGCAGGAAAGTAGGGGGAAGGGGGATGAGAGGGGGGATGATGGAGGGGAGGGAATTCTGGGGGGAGGGGAGGTTGGAAGTACCCACTTTCAAAGAGGGACAGGATCAAAGTAGGGAATGGACCAGGTGGGAGGTGAGACAGGTGGGAGGGAAATATAAGCAGTCTTTTACAATATATCTACTATGGTAATGTTTTGCATAGCTATACATGTACTACACATACTGAATTGCTTATCTTCCCAGAGGGAGTGGGTGACAAGGGAGGAAGGGAATGGATCTGAAATTCAAAGTTTTAAAATTAAATGTTTCAAATGTATATAAATACTATTATTAATACTATTTTGCATTTAATTGGGAGATAAGATGTGCAGGCATTGGGGCACAGAGATTCACCTTGCCCTAATGGTAAAGTCGAAGGGTGTATGGGAGAAGATAAGGGAGAGAGCAGATTGGATGAGGGGATATCCTGTAGGACTGCTATTCTGTGGGGGTAGGTAGGGAAAAAAATTGTAACTCAAAATATGGTGGAAATGAATGATGTAAACCAGAAGTTAATAAAGCATTTGTTTAAAAAAAAAAAAAGGAGAAAAAAACAACAACAGTAGTAACAATGATTCAACATTGAAGTGAAAACTAACAAGGAAATGGTGGACCACTCCAGTCCAGTATCTTTGCGAAGAAAACTTGACCCAAGCAGTGTCACAGAGTCAGAAATGCCTGAAAATGATTCAATAACAATGTACCACATTAATGCCATACTAGAAAAATGAAAGAAAACCATGTTCCTCTTTTCTCTTAGGGAGCAGCAAAGTGATTTTTTCCAGTGAATGTACTGATGGGGTTTGTTGGAGAATACATGTTGAGTCAAAACAAAACATAGCAAGAAATGAAAGAAATGGTTCCTTTCAGGTCCATTCTAGTTCCAGACTCTATGCTCCTGGGCACTCTCCTCATGTAAAAGGACAAAGAAAGATTTGGGGGCCCCTCCAAATCTTATGACTTAATTTGTGAGCTGCTCCAAATCTATCTTGCCTCCTGCCACCATGCTGGAGAATTTAGCTACAGGAGTCTTTGACCTCTTTCAGATAAGGTCCTTAAATACTTCCCCACAGTCTGGAAAACTTTTGAAGACGCCTCTTCATTCCCTGTCAAAATCTGACTTATCTCTAGCTATGTGAAAGAGGGCATCTGAAAATGCTGCTTTGAATTGCTTTCTTCCAAAGGAGACCAACAGACTACATAGCTCCCCAGCGGTGTGTCCACTTACTCAGATCCAGGTCTTTCTATTACGATGAAAAAGAACAAAACACCTTCAGTTTTTTCTGAGAAAGGAAATCATTTCTATGAGTCACGCTGTTCTTAGGGAGGAAAGCAAAAAAAAAAAAAAGAAGAAGTCAAACCTTTAAGCACCGGTAAATAATGGCCTGTTGAGACTCTAAGAAGCAGATTTTTCTCGTCATGAATGAAGAGTTGTTTTGTAAAACTTATCAATTCTGAATAATGCAAATGCAATTTGGCCTTTGGGGGTTCAGCTTTTCAAATGCTACTCCTCCTATTTTTTTTCTTAATTTTGGTTCTACAGTTGAAATCTATTTTACATTTGGATATTACGCAAAACCAAGCAAATGCAGAGGCAAAATGACCTTTAAATGACAAACATCCAGAATTGTCATTTTAGGACCTAGGTAGAGCTAAGTGGAATTAGAGACTTTTCTCTCGGCCAATTCTTTTTTTTTTCTTTTTCAGTTTTGCCAGCAGTAACTGCTTTGCCCTGCCTGCTATCACTGCCAAATTTAATCTAAAAATAAACCTCAGGCTTTTGACTAGTTAGCAAAGAGTGTCCTTGAGAGAAGTGAGAAAGAAGTTTCTTGTACGGCCAAAGTGCAGGTTACATGAAGCCACTGGAGCTTCATTACTGCCCCTGAAAAGCATCTGATATACACCTACTATGGGCCAGACACAATGATAGGCATTGAAAATACAGAGATGAAAGCGAGAAAATCCCTGGAACCACCAGTTACATTCCATTAGATGAGAACACATCTGGAAAGTTTAATGGCTGGGAGACTGGCACCTCCCTGGGAAGCCTGCCTGGATTGGCTGAGGGACTTGGTTATGCCTTTTGGCACTTGCATAGAACCACTGAGATGGTTGGAACCAAAAAGTTGAATTTCTGGCAGGGGAAAGCAAAGGACTTTATAGCTAAACCCCTGACAAAAAAAATGATTGGAGAAGAAGCCTTGTTATTTATCTCCTCTTCCCATCCTCATCCCACCTAAGCTGGAAGGGCCTCATGAACTTCATAGGGTACAGAAGATTTGGACTTCTTCCTTGGTTTCTTGGATGAGACAGTCTATACCAGGGGCCAATGACTGGATGATATGAGGAAAGGCCATTCAAGTCTCTATAGAGAGCTCTAGCAGAAAAGTTCCACAAACCGAAGGGGAACTATATATGTCTTAGAAGATTTAGTGTCTTTGTGTCTCTCAAATCTAGCTAAGAAGACTGAATTTAACTTAAAAGAAATGGGTAGAATTCCGTGATAGGACACACTGTGACCACAAAGGGGATCAACACAAACCATAAAACAAATTGGAAAAATTAGTGATGGCTTATTTTTTTTCCTGTACTTAAATAAACAATTCTATAGTATTAGTGGAATATAGCAAATATGGCAAAATTTCAGAGTTGGAAAAGTATAGCTTATATTAAGTTAAGTGAGTATCATCTAGGATGGGGTAAACAAATGGCAGATCCCAACACTGACCAATGATAGACACTCTTGGGACTGCCCATCACTCTTGGATGAGGCTGGCGTTACAATTCTCCTTATCAGAGAAACTTTGAGAGCCTTTGGTCTGAGGTCATACAAAAGTCATTCAGACATTATACCTGAGGTCATCCTATACTACCAATTAGACAGTCTGCTTCACAATACTAAGGCGATTTTTTTATTATGTGGAGAAGATAGAACCCGGAGCAAAATGACAAACGGATACTTCTCTGTTTTGAATAGTATGCAACTATTTCTGGGATTGCTAATCTGGCATTGATATGTGTAAAGCATTGTTATTTTCTTGCATATTATACCATATACTTCCCCTTCACTTCCTAGGACCTAGTCAACTCCATGTATTTGGGATTTTCAGACAGTCACTGGATTTGAAGCTTGGAAAAGACTTCAGAGGCCATCTAGTCTAACCAACATGAAAGGAATCCCCACTTTTAACATACAGAAGTAAAGAGATCAAATCACCCAGAGATTTAGAGGTGGGAAGGACCTTAGCTCTCCTAATTTACACTAACTCTGTCATGTAAAATGAGAAAACTAAGAGTTAGGAAGATAACAGGTGTTTCCAAGCTCAAACAGGTTTGCAAGCATCCTCAGGAATTATCGACTAAGGTTGCCTTGGGCTACAATCTACATTCGTGGAAGGAATTCCCACACAAATATGGCACCTCTCTGTGGAATAATAACAATTATTCCAGAAATCGCCAAGATGAATAACCCAGGTATCATTTGACTCACCAATAATGACAGTGTTATCATCTGCTATGAGTAACTTGCTGTGGACATAAATGAGCTCCGTGACAAGGTTTCCTTCCAGTTCCGCGTGAGTTCGAAGTCCACAGAATGATATGTAATTTATCCACTGATTGCCAACTATAGATTAAAGATGAAATTGGGAAAATGTTTATTGCTTTGACAGGTGCATCAGTTTAATTTATTCAAAAGTAACACATAGGCATAGCCTCACCAGCTGGACCCATCCAAAAATGTTGATTATAGATTACAATCCAACCCTATCCTTTTGGAAGGTGACTATCTCTGACTCTGCTGGCCTCAGTTTCCTCAACTGTGAAATGGGGATAATAACAGGACCTACCTTGAAGGGTTTTTATGAGGATCAAATGAGAGAATATTTGTAAAGTGCTTGGCACACAGTAGGTACTTAATAAATGTTAACTATTTTCCCAATTAGTATGAACAATGAATGCCTTGGTCACATAATTTTGATTTGCACTTTGATTATAAATATAACCAATGACCATATTTTACATGATTACAACTTTGAACGGTGAGAATTCAAACATAGTCCACCACTTTGAGATTTGTAATTTGCACTAATGGGGTTTGGCTTAACTGATTAAGAGTAGGTAGCTATAAATAGTTACTGACTGCTCCTAATAAAATTGTTGTTGATTCTCCCCATTTCCACCATCTGCCCTTCCTGAATATTGGTGACTATGAGTTTCCTATCAGCAGGATGCAGTGCACAGCACACTGGATTCATTTAGAATCAGGGGGCATGCTGGATCTGACGTTTGCTCCCATTGCAATGACTTGCTATGTAAATTTATCTCTTTGGGTTTCAGCTTCCTCAACTAGAGAAACAAGGAGATTGGGTCAAATGCTCTGGAAGGGTCTCTTCCACCACCCAGTCTAGGAAAACATTTGCTATGAGCCCATCACTGCTCTCCTTCCCTGGCAACAAAAAATAATCAAAAGTAAATAAGAAACAAATCACTTACTCTCAGATTTTAATTGTCCAATGATGGAATTTTCTCCCCTGCACATGGTTCTAGAAATATTTAAGGTAGAAGAACAATTATTAACATTTTGAAATCACCCAATATCATTTTGGTGGTGATGGTAAAAACCAATTCTTTCACATGAAAGACTAACAGGAGCCTGTTAAAAAACATTTTGGTACTTTAAAGATAACAAGTTTCACTTGTGAAGAATTAACTTAAAATGTTCAAACATTTGGATGATATTACCCATGGTAAATGTTGTTTCTGTGGAACAAGTACATGCAAAAATTATGAAGCTGGTGTTTGAATTTAGAAATTTAAAAATAGTTTCAAATGGACCTTTTTCTTCTGGGAATTTAGGTGAAATGCAATAACCAAAATATATTCAAACTTTCTCAAGCAAGAGAAAAAATTACTTCATAAGAAACTAGTTCTCTAGACAAACATAAAAAGTCAACATTTTAGAAAGAGTGCTTTAGGCTATATTTAAGTATTTTAAAAATGGCTGGAAGGTTTAAAAACATTCTGCCTGTTAATTGGTTATTTTGTTTTCCAAGATGTTGCCCAATTGAGTTGCCTCTGCTCAATCCCCATTGAATATACCATCTACTCTCCTGAATCATGGAAGACAGTGATAGAACTTTCTAAGGACAAGATGTATCTACATACATTTATCTTCATTACATAGTATGGAAAGAGTGGGGGGGGGGGGAAGGTAGAGTTAAAAAGAGACAGAGACTGAAGAAAAGATCTTAGGCACCCATAGGCAAGAGGGCACATAAAGAACCTTTGAGGGTACAGATGTATCAGACCATGTTCTATTTTTATTGAGATCAGTAGAGTGCTAAGTTAGTTCTAACTCCAGTGTTCAACTTTAATTATTCCACTGGGAAAAAAAATCATGAATTAACTCCATTGGCCAAAATAAGGATCACATGCTCAATCTTCTTGCTCTACAAATACAATTAAAATACTTAAAAAATAGTCATACCTAGACTATGCTGATATCATTTTGGATGTTGAAGTGTACTTTAAGACATTTGGCAGATAAAAGGATTTGGTTTGGGTTCTTTATTAAACATAAATCATGTCAATTTCAATTGGGCTGAAACCTAATGTTTGTAAAAACCTATAGAAAAGAATTGAGATTCACAATCTTCCTCAAAATACCTGAGAATGGCAAATCAAGTAGATATGACCCAATTTTATGTGATGCTAATGCTTTCATTATAACAAAAAGCTCCTGAAATGGGAATTTTTGACACTTCTATATGGAAACCTCCAAACTAATAATGAAGACAAAGGGACATTTTGGGAGTCCCTTATTGACTGTGGCTAAGCAGAATCCATCCTGAAGGAAAACATGACATCTTTCCCCAAAACTCTAGCAGGTGCAAAGTAGAAAGCATCAAGAATCTGCAAGGAATGACATCAACCTCAAAAATGTCACTTGATTTACAGTGGAAGAAACTAAAGTGAGTTCCGACAAGGAAGGAATCCTAAGATACCTGTGCCAGTGATCAAACTCTGAGTGGGCTGAAGAGAAAGAAATGGGAAATTGCCACCAGGTCACTTAGCTGACAGGTTAACCCTGAAGGCAGAATTATTTCTTCCTAAGATCAAAGTTTAGGGAAAATTTTTCAGAAATCCTTGGGAAATGACAAGAAAATGCTCACCTGTTTTTTCCACTGTTCAGTCCCTGCCTTGGGCTAGGTTCTGCTTATGGATGCCTAGCAAAGTGAGTTAGGAGTTTCAGATTTATATTTCCATCACTGAATATGGAAACCTTATTTCCACTTAATAAATACTTTTCAACTGCCCCAAAGAACATTCCTTCCTTTCTGCTTCTTTTTGGCCCAAACCTGTGATTTTGTTAGTATGTGAGATTCCTGGTGTTGAAAGTTTCTCCACCAATGGAGAGTCAATCAATCAGTCGATAAACATTTATAAAGTGCTTATTATGTTTCAGGTACTGTGTGCTAAGTCCTGGGGATACCAAAGGAGGCAAAAGGCAGCCCTTGCTCTCAAAGAGTTCACAATCTAATGGGGGAGACATGTGTAAACAAATATATAAAAAGCAAGCCACATACAAGATGTATCGGAAATAATTAAAAGAGGGAAGGTGCTGGAGTTTAGAAATGTTGGGAAAGGCTTCCCTAGAAGACTGAAGGAAGTTAGAAAAGTCAGTAGTTCAATCAGAGGAGGTAAAGTATCCAAGGTCTGGAGGACAATCAGAGAATATAACTAGAGCTAAAAGAAAGAATATCCTGTTTGTGGAATAGCCAGGTCAATACCACTGGATCCAAGAATATGTGTCGGGAACAAGGTATGAAGAAGACAGGAAAAGTAGGAGTAGCTGCACTCCCAGAACTTAGCTTCTTAGAGAACTGTCTAGGGCGCTATGGGGTTAAGTAATTTGTCCATGATCACATAACTAGTGTGTCCATTTTTTCCCTTCAAGATATTCCATGAGTCTCAAGTCTCTCCTTGGTCTTAGAGGTACTTTTGGATAAAAAAATGGAAAAGTCACTGTTTATGGCTTCCAGAATTCAATCTTCTATGACTGTTCACCCTCCTAACATATTAAACATTCTTTTTTTTTTTTTTGGAGGGCAATTAGGGTTAAGTGACTTCCCCAAGGTCACATGGCTATTTTTTGTGTTAAGTGTCTGAGGCTGGATCCAAACCCAGGTCCTCCTGACTCCAGAGCTGGTGCTCTATTCACTACACCACCTAGCCCCCCCATGTTAAACATTCTTAATTTTTTTTATCTCATTAGGTTTTTATATCAACTTCATTTGCAAGTATTCCCCAGCTTGTCCTTCATTTTTGAAGAGGACCAATGGCACCACATAAACTGCATTTAAGTGAGGCCAAGTTGCACAAAGTTGCCAGCCTCACTATCTCTTCTGGACTCATCAAAGGCCAGTAGCAGGATGAAAGTCGGGATAACCAGCAATGGCTTGGGATATAGCCTTGGTGTCTTCGCTGTCTGGCCAAGCTCTAAGCACTTCACGGTGCCTGTTTAAGCCACCTTCATAGACGTTGGAACAAATTGTTTTCATCTGCACATTCTGCCAGGGGATAGACATCCCCCTAACTCACTGACAGACTTGAGGGCTGTTGGTTACCCTCAACCTAGTCTGGCTCATCTGCTAAGTCCGGTTTACCAGGTTTTACCGTGCTATAGCTTCTTAGAGCCGCAGGTGAGAGTCCGATGACAGATGAACATCAAAGATGGATGAGAAGCCCTGAAAAGAGCTTGGGAAGACTTCACACCAGAGGCGCTAGTCCTCCTGAACACCCCTTACACCCCCATCCTTTGTAACAGATTTTAAAGGGGTAGGGGTGAGTGGGAAAGCAGTTCAGCAAATCCAGTCAACATAACAACTGTATCTAACTGTACATGAAATTATTCACGCCCATAGTTCCTCACCTCTGCAAAGAAGGGAGGGAGGTGAATTCTCTCAACTTTTCTCTCCTCCATTAAAAGAGGTGAGGTGCTAAAGGATTTGATGAAATTTCAATACACAACTGACTCCCTGGATGAACAACTATTTCCAGCAGAGGGAGTCATCAGTCACTATGGTAGATTTGTCCTTAGGATCTACAACAAGGACCACCAAAATTTTTTGATCATGTACCCCATCAGTAAAAAGCTTCTGAGCACATATTCCCAATGTGTGTATATTGACTTATCTACATTACGGCACAGAAAATAGACCTTAAAAATCAGATTAATGTAATAATATCTTAATTAATGTAATAATATCTTACTTTGGCATTAGCAGTGAACCACTAGAATTATTGAGTAACATAGTGATATGATCAGTCTTAAACTTTAGAAAAAATACAGTTGAGTGGACTGGAATGAGGAGAAAACTTCGACAGAGAAGATCATTGCAATGTGTAATAAGGGCCTATAATAGTAGTGTGAAGAGAAAAAAGGGAGCATGTAGGAGAGATGTTCTTGAGGTGGAAAACAGCAAGGTTGGGAATGGAGCAACCAGGATGACAGTCCCCAGGAGAGTTATTATGGAAGTTCAAAACTGGGGTGTGTGGGGGGATTAATAATGTAATGAACACAGTGATCTAGACTTGTAACCTTTCTCTACCTGTTCTTCCTGACTCTGTCCTATAAAAACCTAAAGATATAGGGTTGGGGAGCTCTTACTCACTGGTCACTGCCCTGCCCAGAGCCAGTCAACCCTGTTTTGGCCATAAAGTCTGGGGCACAGCATATATCAGGGGAGAGAAAAATAGCTTCAATGATGCCTATGTGAGTACTTGAGATGAAGTTAGACTGTAACTACCCTAAGGACCCCACACCTAAGCATAAAGGTAGAGTTTGGGAGCTTTCAAAGCTGGGGAGGGACAAGAGTAAGGGAGTATTAAGCAGATAAAGGGGGCAGCATGGATTTGGTGGAGACAAGTTCTGTGACTGAGTAGCAAGGGAAAGCGGGATGAGATATATATTCCCACATTCTGACTGGTTGATCATACACCCCTTGGGATCATGCCATGGTTCTCTGTAACCATGCCCACATATTAACTGATAATATAGATCTTTAAAGAAAGCATTGCTATCCTCAATGTTCAAAGGCTATGCTCAAAACTCTATCCTCAGCATAAAATGACAGAAAACCCACTAACTCTCCAGCAGCTTTCAGAGCCTTGACTTGCACATTAAAGGCATCAAAGGAGTTAAATCCAGCAGGGGGCATCTTTTGGGTTCTTCTATACCTGCTATGCCCAGGACTAAGCACACCCATTCAGGGTCAGTCAGGGCCAGGCTTCTATAGTTCTTGTCACAGGTTCTAGTGATTAGAGTTTCTGTGATTTAGTCCAAGTGGTCCCTTTCCACAGACACTTGTAAGATGTCTATAGCTAGGAGATGGTTTTTAACTCATCATGATGGAAAGATGTATCACTGTGCAGTCAGCCTGGAGATTAGACTGTCTGAACTTGGGCGGCTCTGGGCCCAAAAGATATATGGATCATTCCTAGATCTGTATTTGAAAACTTTCAATCTTGGTGGGACCTATGAGAACACTGGCAGACAGAAATATAGATCTGAAGGTGCGTGGTTCACTGACACAGCCTTTGAGAACCCAAAGATAGCTCCAGTGACTGGCCCAATTTGGATCTTGTCCACAATGGTAACATATCCAAGAAAATGACAGAAAAATGCCAACAAAGAGAAAATATTCAGTACAGAGGCAGTTAAATGGTAGAGTAGATAGAGAGCAGGGCCTGGAGTCAGGACGCTTGGAGCTCAAATCTGGCCTCAGACTAGTTGTATGATCCTGGACCAGTCACTTAACTTCTGTTTGCCTTAGTTTCCTCAGCTGTAAAATGGGGATAATAATAACACCCACTTCCCAGGGTTCTTGTGAGGATCAAATAAGATGCTTACAAAGTGCTTTGAATACCTTAAGTCACTAGATAAATGCTATTTATTTATTTTAAAATAAAATTTGTCCGAATTCCTTTGGAGAGACAATTATTTCTGTTCTATCAGTACACGAGATCAAAATGCCAAATATTCTTTTGAACTTGACTACCTGTAGTTGAAATGCATGATGGCCTGGAGGGCATTTCCACCCCCTGTTGAAATGTCTCCTTCGAATCCAGGCAGAAGCGGGATCACCACATACACTCGGTACCTCTGGCCGTCTCTGCAAAAGTCAAATGCAAAAAGGGACCCAACAGTACAATAAGCATTCATTCACAGTAACATTCAGGCAAGTCAGATGGTTTTCAGAGAGTACACAGAAGAGTCCATCAAACCAATTTTATCATATTTCAGGATATTAGGATACATTTAGAGCTGGAAGCAAGATATATGTTAATAAGTCTCTCCTCTCCTCTCTCTCTCTCTCTCTCTCTCTCTCTCTCTCTCTCTCTCTCTCTCTCTCTTTCTCTCTCTCTCTCTCCCCCCTTCTCCCTTTCCCTTTCCCTCTCTTCCTCCTTCTCCTTTCCCTTCTCTCCCTCTCACCTGTCTCTGACTCTCTCCCTCCCTCCTTCTCTCATCTCTATCTCTCTGTCCCCCCTCCTCTTTCCCTCTCTCTTCTCTCTCTCTCAATATAAAATATCTATAGATATCTCCTTATATATGTGCATGTATATGTTTATTATGTATCACATAATTAAATATATATGTATATCTATACACACATACATATGATCACAATCTGTTAACTCAGGGTAATACACTGAAGGCTATCTTCTATATTCCTGAAGGTGGATATAACTCCTCCTGGTTGACGGGATGTTTAGCCACAACATCGAGTCACACAGTGAAGGAGATTAGACATCTTCAAATGGTCAAAGGACTTTGGGAGAGATGTTTTTAAAAGGCAGCTGCAAACTTTTGGAAGGCTAATTGGAGCTGAAGACATGCAGAGGAGGCTGCCTCTATCCCCTCAGCACATCTGTGACTTCCAGTGCTTATAATCTTCCAGACCAAGAATGATTCCACTCTAGCAAGATCTCTCCATGGTTGAGTTGATGTGATTTTTATCTTGTTCCCAAGTCAAATACATTCTATCCTCTACCCTAATCTGTACAGCTTCTCCTATTTCTCCTTACCACATACTTTACTTTAAAAGGTTTAATAGGTATTCATGATCTTTTTTTTTCTGCAACCAGCATTTGGCAGGAGGGAACTAAATAGGGAATAATAAATTAAGCATTTCCTTCCCCTTGAGAGCAATTGGGAAAAGTGACACTGATCTTGAATCCCCCCAAATATTAACCCTCCAAAACCAATAATATTTAACATGTAGCTGACAGAATTCTAACCCAATACCTTCCTTCAAGGTAAGTGAGTAAAGGCACAAATATCCAGTCACAGGCTTCCTCCTACGTCTCTCAAGACAGAAATCACAACAGGACACAATGCCACAAATGAATCTAGCCAAATTTATATTTACAGATAATCACACTCACACATTAACAAATATTTGTTAAAGCAAAACGGAAGCAAACACATAACTGAATTTGGCAGTGAAATAGGGATCCTTACACGCAAGTGCTATAATGTTAAACTTTATAAAGGGTAAGATTCAACCCAAAGCAAATTCTTCTAGGGGGCCATCTGAGGCATACTTATTATGGAAAGTTCTAGAGAGTCCTCATTATAAATACTGCTCCCCTGTAACATGGGCAGAGAATCACAGAAATCTCAGAGTTCCAAAGGAGCTTGGACGCCATCTTGGTGCAGTGGTTAGGGCATGGGACTTGAAATCAGAAAGAGCAGGGTTCGAATCCTGCCTCTAGTATTAGAGAGCCTTCAGAGGCTCCTGGGACCAATTCCCTCATTTTCCAGATGAGATACCTTAAGCATGTAAAGTAAGTAACTCACTCAGGATCATAGAGCTAGCAATGGGCTGAGGCAGGATTCGAACCCTGCTCTACCTTGTACAAGGCACTGTTTTTGTGCTTTATTTTTCTCATATGATCCTCATAACAACCTTGGGAGGTTAGTGCTATTATTATCTCCATTTTACAGATGGGGAAACTGAGGCAGACAGCACTTAGGTGACTGGCTCAGGTCACATAGTGTCTGAGGCTGGATTTGACCTAGGGTTTTCCTGACTCTGGCCATCACAGTATCACTCATTTACCCCCAAGAGCAGAAGTGTGCCATATGACCATTTAGATGCCTACTGCCGAGCCTTTGTTCAGACCCTTATGCATGTATGTAACACATTCCCTCCTCATTTCTGCCTTCTGAAATCCTCAGCTTCTTTCAAGTCTCAGCTGAGGGGTCACCTTTTGCTGGGAGTCTTTACTGGTCTGTTCATAATCAAATTTTTGTTTCCTTATCTACCTGCCTATATAGTATGTATGGATTACACACACATACATGTATACATATATACAGAGAGGTAGATAGATAGATAGATAGATAGATAGACAGACAGACAGTTGTTGTATCCACCAGTAGAATGCAAACTCCCTGAGGCAGGGGCTATTTTTCTTCTTTTTGTCATAATTAGATCAGGGTTCCTTGCATATAATAAACTCTTTAATAACTATTGAATTTGGATTGAATTTTTTACATCCTTATGTTGGCAGAAACCAATGATTTAGGATTTGCCAATGTGGCACTCTCTGATATATATATATATATATATATATATATCAAAGAGGCAGTGTGGTCTAACGGTCAGAGCAATTGACTTGGGGTTAGGAGACCTCAGTTCAAATCTGCCTCAGACATAACTGTGTGATCTTGGGTAAGTCATTTAACATCTGTTTGCCTTGGTTTCCTCATCTGTAAAAAAAGCTGGAGAAGGAAATGGCAAACCACTCCAGCATATCTGTCAGGAAAACCCCAAATGGGGTCACAAAGAGTCAAACATGACTAAAAAGCCTGAACAACAAATATTATTGATGGTTCCTTTGCCACAAGATAGATTTCATTGGGGGTGCCCTTGCATCACAGGAAGCTGGACCACATGACACCTTCTGGGCAAGTCAACTCTTCTCAAGTTGCTGTTTAAGCTTGTTTTTCTATAGCATGGTCGAGGTCATTGCTGCCAGGTGGAGCCACAGGCAGCTTGCATTTTTCTTCAAGACAGAGCAGCTTTATGTGGGAGGGCTTTAAGCTGGGTCTTGTAATGCCCAAGGTTAACCACTAGATGGCAAACACAGTTTGGGCTGAAAAGCATCATTCCAAGAATTACAAAATTTTTTAGCTAGGAACTACCCAAAAAATGACTCATGTCCCTAAATGATAAGCAGGAGACTGAGGAAGGCGGGTGGAGGAGGAGAGCACAAGGATTGCTTCAGATATTTCAAACGAGTCTACCAGTTAGAAGTCCAGACAAAACTTTAACTCAATAATCACTATTTCAAGGTTAATTTCAAGAAGGGTCAGATTTTCTGATATAACCAAATATTAAGGGGAATGAAGACCTCCACCAGATTCGAATGAGAATGCTACCATGGTGCAGTGGATAGAGAGGGCTGCTGGCCTTGAAGAAACCTGGGTTCAAGCCCAGATTCTGACATTAGTGGTGTGACCCTAGCTGACTCACATAACTTCAATGGCTCAGCAACTCTCTGAGAAATGAATTAGCCTCGTCATCAATGGAGAGAATTTTCCTACTAGGGAATTCCACAATGAATCACAGTTTCTTAAAGATACAGAATGAGATATGGTTTTGGACATAACTAATGTGGGAATTTGCTCACCTATACATATTGGTTATGAGGGTTTTCTTTTTTCTTTTTGTTCAGTGAAGAGAGGTAGGAAGGAGAGAAAAATAAATGTTTGTTGATTTGAAAAAAAATTAAATTAAAAAAATCATAGGTTCAGAAAAAGAAAACCACCATTGTTCCAAGCGCCATGTTAAGCACTGAAGATATAAAGACAAAAAAATGAAAAAGATTTTGTGTTCAAGAAGCTTATATTCTCCTGGGCACTCACCGCTCTTTCCAAGGCCCATGTCCAAGGCCAGCCATCTAGAGAAGTTCCTTCTTTCTTCTAGCAGTTAAGCGGAGTTCCATAAAACCTAAGGCCACTGTATGCAAGGGCCTCCAATGAGAGGACATAAATTCCTAGTCTCTGCAAAGAAAGCTCCTGGATTCTTCCCTCTCAGACCCATCTTTCATTCAGCTGCCAGTCTGATGTTGCTCAAACCCAAATCTGACCATTTCATTTTCTTGCTCTGAAAGCTCCTAGTGGTTCCCTTAGATCAACTCTGCCAGCCTCAATTGGCCTGTAAAACCCTTTATAATTTAGTTCTCATGGCCTTAGCATCCTTCTGTACCATTCATGGACTCTTCTTTCTAATTCAACTGTTCTGTAAGCCGTTCATCATATGCTCCATTCCATCTACCATCTTGGTGCACTTACATTAATGCCTTCTCCCTAATCACCTTCACCTTGGAGAATCTCTAGCTTTCTTTAGACACCACACCCTCCAAGAGACCCTTCCAGATCACCCCAATTGTTAGTACTCTCCCTCTTAACAATAATAATAATTAACATTTATATGTCTCTTTAAAGTTTGCCAAGTATTGTACATGGTACTTCATTCTAACCCTCTCAAAACTATTTTGTTTCTTCTTTATAGCTCTTATATACTCCAGGTAAAACATAAGCTCCTTGAGGGCAAGGATTGTTTCATGTTTATCTTTTGTCCTCTCAGCACCTACCCCAGTACCCAGGATACAGTGTGTGCTTAACGGATGCTCGAAGAATTGTACTGCCCTGAAATTGAATTTGATGTGGAAATATGCTTAATACGATTGTACATGTATAGCCTATATAAGATTGCTTGCCATCCTGAGGAGGGAGAAAAAAAGGAATCTAAAATTTTGTAAAAGTAAATGTTGAAAACTATCTTTACATATAATTGGAAAAAATAAAATAATATTAAATGGAGAAAAAGAAAAAGAAAGAAAATCCCACCTTCTGAAAGCAGAAGAAAAATAAAAGAAATTGAATCTGAAATATCAGTTGGCCTTTGGGAGAGCTCTCTTTGATGCCTGTACTTGGAGAAAGCAAACAGGGAAGCACAGATAAATACCACAGTGAGAAATATGCTATTGATGATTCAATAGACATTTATGAAACAACTGCTCTGAACTGAGAGCTGTGTTGGCCCCAAGATCCAAAGCCCGAAATGAAGCAGTTCCTGGCCTTGAGGTGACTGCATTCTCAACAAGTACAGGGATGAATAAAGAGGTCATCAGGAGAGGGAGAGGACACTGAAAACCATGATATTCTACTTTTAATCATTGTTTTGCATTAGATTTTTCCTCCTGTTTTTAGTTTCCTAAGATCCAGAATTTTGGCAGCTCTTTGAATGTGATGATTGTGTCAAGGATTAGATTGGGACTCTGCCATTTATTATTCATGGAATCTCTGCCTGGTTTTGTCCAATAAGACAACTGTCCAACAGGTACAAAAGCAGGAAGAAAGGTGGCAAAAGGTAAAGCATGGTGTGTGGGTATTTCAACAGAGGGAAAGGAAGGGAGCAAGGTTCTTTAGTTAACAGGCATCAAGAAGCAGATATTTTGACAATCCTTTCAGCTGGGTGCAAGAAGTCCTGTCAAAAACAACTTCCTAGATCCAAACCAGGACAACCACTGTTCAACTAAGTTGAGCCTGAAATGTGACCTTTAAAATTTGGAGATGGTGCAGTAGGATAATAAATAAAATAAATAATAAAAGGAAATAAAAATAAATAGCAAAAGGAGATTGAGTAATTACAGTTATTATTTGCTTTTTATTTGTCTTATTGTTTTGTGTAACCTTGCATAATAATGATAAAAAGCCAGATGGAAGCGATTGTTTTTTCTGCTCCAATAAGGGACTTCTCACATAGGTGGATAGAGTCATGAAAATAATTTCAGACAGTCAGGTCACAGGAAAAACAGGTTCATAGATTTGGAAGGGACCTTAACGGTCCCTTGTATTGCATCTCCCACCTCCATGCCTTTACAGATGCTGGATCCCATGCCTGGAGCACACTCCCTCTTCACCTGGACTTCACAGAATGCTTGGCTTCCTTCAAAGCACAGCTCAGGAATGACCTCTCAGAGGAAGCCTTTCTTGCTCCTCCTCCCAGTTCACTGGATCATAGATCCAGGAGTAGAAGGAACTTGAGAGATCACCTAGGACAACCTCTTCATTTTATAAATGAGGATACTAAGATTGAACAAGGTGAAGTCTAAGTGATTTGTCAATGATTAAAGGAGACATTTGTAAAGCACAGTGCCTTCATATAGTAGGTGCTTAATAAACACTTCCTCCCTTCCCTTTCCTTTCTTACCCAAGGTCACAGAGTGCCCTAAGTGTCAGAGGCAGAAAGATATTACTTTGATGTTCCTGTTCCTTTCCCACCCCAAATATTTTTTTGTATTTACTCTCTATATTTGGTATATATGTGTGTGGTAGCATTTTCTCTCAGTGGACTGTGAACTCCTTGAGGTCCAGGATTATTTGGGTTTTTATCTTTATATCCCCAGCAAGCACTCAATAAATGTTTGTTGAATTGGATCATTCTATTTTTCTGTGTTTTCAATGCAAATGAGACTGAATATTATGGTGGAGATTTTTGTGATTACCCTCAATTATCCTTTTATGAGAACCTATGATTACTCTGTATTCTGTTTATATGGGTTGTTTACACGTTGTCTCCCCTACTGGAAAGTGAGTCTGTCAACAACTGGGACTATTTTTTTGTCTTGTTTTGCATCCCCAGACCTCAGCATGGTACTTGGCATATAGTAAATGCTTAATAAATGCTTGTCAACTGGTGATAGGAGTCTCTTGCCCATTAACTTCTCAGATGTAGGAGAAAGACAGAGTCTAGGAAAAAACTGAGGCCCAGACCTCAGTAACCAGAAATGACTGCTTCTCCAGAGGGTGGTGTGTGGAATTAAAACAAACTTTCTAGTCATACGATTACAACTGCAATTTAAAATTCTAAAACATACTTGACATGTCCTCTCCACTGGGTACCCGAACACTGATGCAAATAACAGGCTCCAGTAATTATAGCATGCAGACAAGAAACAAGAAGTTATCATCTATGAGGCAACCACAATACATTCATTTAATGTTTTCTTTTAAAACACAAACTTGCCTCTCTCTTATAAGCTTCTGGGGGACCATTTATTGAGAAACATCTCATGTCCTTCCTCTGAATTTATCTGATGCCTAATGAATGTGCTTGGATATTTGGCCTGAAAAGAAGACTCAAGGGAGGTGGAGCAGAGAGAAGGAGATAATAGCTGTCTGTAAGGAATACAAATTCTCCCTTCCTTCCCTCCCTCCCTCCTTCCTTCCCTCCCTCTCCCTACTATTTCCCATCCCACCTCTCTCCCTCCTTTCCTCTTTCTTCCTTTCTTCATCCTTTCCCTCTTCTTCCTTCCCTCCCTCCCTCCTTCCTTCCCTCCCTCTCCCTACACCTTCCCATCCTCCCTCTCTCCCTTCTTTCCTCTCTCTTCCTTTCTTCCTCCCTTCCCTCTTCCTCTACCTTTTTCCTTCCTCCTCTCTCCCTCTTTCCTTCCTTCCTTCTTTCCAACCCTCTTTCTATACATTCCCAACACCCTCTTTCCATTACCTTCCCATCCCTCCTCTCTCTTTCCCTTCCTCTCTCTCTTTCTTCTTTTTCTTCCTTCCCTCCTCCTTTCTCCCTTTCCCTGCCTCTTTCCCTCCTTTCCTTCCTTCCTAAATCATGATAGCTAACATTCCTATAAAAATTACTACGTGCCACACACTGTGCTAAGTACTGTGTAATTATTATTTCGTTTGATCCATGAAACAACCCTGGCGGGGGTTAGATGCTATTATTATCCCCATTTTATAGATGAGGAAACTAAGACAGACAGAGGTTAAGTGACTTGCCCAAGATCACACAGCCAGTATAGTATCTGAGACCAGATTTGAATTCAGGTCTTCCTGACTCCAGGGCCAACACTCTATCCACTGTACCAGTAAAAAAAAAATATTCAGGATATGTCATAAGATCAACATTGACTCTATTAAGAAAAATCTATTTTCTCTCCCACCCATTGGAGGAGAAAAAGAAAACCAAAAGCCTTGCAGACAAATGAATAAGGACTGACTTTCTAGTGATTATTCTATTATTCTACCGCAGAAGGCAGGGGGTGGGGATGGGGGGTGGGGGGTGGGGGGACTCACCTGAAGTCTTCAGAAAGAGCTGGGTGACTACTGGGGATGTGTCCAAACAATGGTTAGACTAGATGGCCCCAAGGTCTCTTCCAAGCCAGAGATTCTGAGATTCCAAAGCAAAAATGGCTGGTGGCCCCAGTCTACCGACTGAACTAATATGGGGTTTCAGACCTCTGGGCTTCTTTCATCAGACCAGCAATGGTGATTCTGAAACCACATCCAGGGAGTTGCCTCTAAAGGGACTTTTACTGCCATTACTCTCAGGATATTTCCAGATAGCAGCAATGCTTTAAGTCATTTCCTCCTACCTTGCTGGAAAAGTATCTACTCCAAATCAATACCAGAAGACTTCTGAGCCATTTGAACATGTACTAACAAACCTGAAAGAGGTTACTTGCTCACAGGTTTTTTGAGAGTTCTGTTTCCCAAGTTAAAATTTAATTCTCAACAATTAATTTGGTGGGTTGTTGTTTTCTTTAAACCATTCCTTGGGTGATATTGGCTTGGTATTCTTTCTAATTTAGTCAGGGAGGTCATTGAACTGCAGAAAAATTATCATTCACTGAGGCCTCCGGAATGCCAAGAATGTTTGTAAATGAGTCCAAGGGGAGGGCAGTAGAATGGTCTGAAATGGAAGAGGGCAATCTGGGAGTGAATTATCCTTTCCCTAGGGGTCCTGCTGCCTCAATAAGCAATAGAGGAGGTGTCAGGGACCCTTAGGGGAAAGCCTAGCCAGAAAGAGCAGTGGGCTCTATCCAAAAAAGTAGAAATGGGAGAAATCCGTGCAGGAGCTCAGGCATCCATTTTCAAGATCTCTCACAGAGGGGCAGATTCCAAAGAAGAACAAGAGACAGAAACAGATATCAGGGCAGTTGCTCAAGTTACAAAGGACAAAAAAAGACAAAAATAATGAAAAGGAGAGAGACAGAGGGAGAAACAGAGACAGAGAGAGACACACACACAAAGACAGAGAAAGGGAGAGAATGTTGAACAGCAGCAAGGGTCCAGCTGCACTGGAAAGTGCTCTGGATTCAAAGTCAGAAGATCAGGGTCCACATTCTGTCTCTGCTTCCTATCATTTATGAAATCTTGAGGCAAACATTTTACCTCCTGAGTCTCAGTTTTTTCAGCTATAAATAAAGGGTTTGGGACTAGATCCAGATTCCCTGAACATAAGACTCTTTGCAAGTCACTCCCTCTCATTGGGTCTCAGTTTCCTCATCTTGGAAATGAGAAGACTAGACTAGATGATCTCTTGAGGTCCAATCCAAATCTAGATCCATGACCCACAAAGACCAAGGCATTGCCCCTTTACAAACTTGTTTCTTCAATGGTAGAACAAGAGAGAGTTGGACTCAGTCTCTAAGATCACTGCCATTTCCTAATCTGGATCTGAGATTGAGGAATCTGTGTAATCAATGAAATCATCTGGACCTGGATTCTCATTAGCTGTGTGATAGTGGGCACATCCCTTCCCCAGCTCTGATCTTCAGATTCTTCATATGTAAAATAAAGCTAATAATAGTTCTCCCACAAAGTTGTTGCAATGGTGCCATTTGGGTGCCTAATGAATATTTGTCGAATTGAAGGATCAAAAGAGATAATATAAACTAAGCACTTTATATAAACTATAAACATAATGTTATAAAAAAAAAACATCACGTATTATAGTAGCAACTATAATAAGGAGCGAATGAATTTCTTCTAAAAACCTTCACCTCTTTGCATTTTGTTTCTGTATGCCAATATCCCGATGATAAATGCTTCAAGGGATGACTTCCTACCATTCACTGGCTTATCACCTAAGGAACAGGTGCTTGCATCTCTATTTTCCCCAAATAGCAGCCCTGGGGTGATGCTCAGAAACCCTTCAAAAGCCAACTACACAATAATTGTTTACAAAAAGTCACTGACTTGTAGAGTTTGTTTCTTTTTACTCACACACACATACACTGTACTCACACACTTGTGTGTATACTTACATATACATACATATCCTTGTTCCCCAGCTCAGCACTTCTCACACTAGAGACTGTAATGCCTCATTGCTGCCTGATAAGGGGATCCAGAAAGGGTTTGGGGCAAATTTCCTCAGTTCCCACAAATCTTTCAACCACTATGAGAACCATGTGTTTTGCTTTAAAATTTTAAATTCCTACCTTATCTCTAAGCACCTCTTCTTAGAGAATGGAATTGAAGGAAGGATCTAATTCTAGTTCATTCTACAAGGTACTGAGTCTTTATCAAGACCAATGAAGACAGTCAATGTGGCTGATGAAAGGCTATCATCTAGATGTGGGGGAGCTAGGGAAAACCCAACGGGCAAACTTGGATTATAAAGAAATAAACTGTCAGGGGCGGCAAGGTGACGCAGTGAATACAGCAACGGCCCTCAAGTCAGGAGCACCTGAGTTCAAATACAGTCTCAGACACTTAACACAATTACTAGCTGTGTGACTTTTGGCAAGTCACTTAACCCCAATTGCCCTCCAAAAAGCAAAAAAAAAAAAAAGAACTGTGCAGTAGGGAGGGAATCATGGCAACCCTATTCAGTTTAATTCAAGATAACCAAGACTTAGACTCATAGAAATCATAATAACAAAATAATAAATAATAACAGCTAGAATTTACTATAAGAAATTAGAAGGAGAGTAATTTCAGAAGAACCTGGGAAGACTTACATGAATTGATGCAAAGTGAAGGGAGCAGAACCAGGAAAACACCACAGATAGTAACAACAATTTTGTACAATGGTCACCTGTGAAAGCCTTAGCAACTTTTATCAAGACAATGATCCAAGGCAATTTTTAAGGACCCATGATGAAAAATGCTATTTCCAGAGGCAAAAAAACCTGATAAACCCTGAGTAAAGATTCAAGTATACTTTTCTCAGTTTTATTTTTCTTGGTTTTTTTGTAACATGGCTAATATGGAAATAATAAAAAATATGCATGATTTCACATGTATAATTGATGTCCATTGGTTGCCTTCTCAGTGGATGGTGGAGGGGCTATAGGAAATGAGCAAATTTGGAAGTTAAAATTTAGGGGTGGGAGAAGAATGTTAAAAATAAATAATAAATTGAAATTTTATTTAGGGGAAAAGTATTAAAAATAAATAATAATGTGGAAATATGATAGCTAGCACTTTAAGTACAAAGAACTGTGTAAATATAATTTCAATTGATTCTTATGAATTCTTATGAAAACCCTAGGAGATAGTTGATATTATCATTTCTGTTTTGTAGTTGAGGAAACTGAGGCAAACAGAAGTCAGGTGACTTACTCAGTGTCATACGACTAGTAAGTGTCTCAGGTATGATTTGAACTTAGGTCTTCCTGACTTAAAGTTGAGCACTCTATCCACTGCACCACCTAGCTGCCTCCTAGTGTCAGAGAGCAAAGGTTATTTAGTCCAACTCTATGTGCAAAACAGTTAGCTTAGGTGCTAGAGATGGAAACACTAGATGGTGTAGTCCATGCTCTTAATAAATTGGTAACCTAATGTGTGTTTAGAGGAGACAATTCCAGGAATACAAGTTAGAAAATGATAAAAAAAAAACACATAGGAGATACTTGAGCAATCCAAGAAGAGAAGGATCACTCCAACTAAGATGGTGGAGAAGGCTTCTTGGAGGAGGAGGTGCCAGACCTGAAGCTTACCAACTGAATAGAAGCTCCCTGAGGGCAAGGACTGTTTCATTCTGGTCTGTAGCTACCACCAGCCTGGCACATAGGAGGCATTTAAGAAATGTTCATTGACTGATTAAAAAAGGATTTCAATAGGCAGACTTGGGAAGAAGGAAGGCATTAGGGAAGACAAGTTTGAGTATCCAAAGGCAAGAGAGGACAGAACAAGATCAAGGGGACTCCAACGTATCTCAATCTACGGCAGGGGGTTCAAGTGGGAATACCTTGAAACTGAGGTTGGAAAGGTAGGTTGTATCCAGATGGTAAAGGACTTCGAATGCCAGGCTAAGTTTGGTATTTATTGGTAGAAATAACGACAAAACTTGGCATTCAGATTGCACCTTAAAGCTTGGAAAGCACTTTACAAACATAACTTCACTGAACACTCCAATAAGCAAAGCAGGCACTTCAGGAAGTTAAGGAAGGAAGTTATGTGCCCACAAATATAGAATTAAAAGGTGTCAGTTATATTTAGAACTCAATGATCTTTCCATATCACTATACTGAGAAATACTTAAGACTTTTGAGATAGAGAATGTCATGATCAGATCCTCCAGAACTAGGGAGAAGCTGGAGGCAGAAAGACCAGATAGAAGGCTGTTCCCAGTGCCTAGGTAAGAATGAAGGCCCAGGGGCAGCTAGGTGGTGGTAGAGCACCGGCCCTAGAGTCAGAAGGACCTGAGTTCGGATCCAGCCTCAGACACTTAACACACACAAACAAAAACCTAGCTGTATGACCTTAGGCAAGTTACTTAACCCCAATAGCCCTCCAAAAAAAAAAAAGCAAAAAAGAATGAAGGCCCAGACTAGCATGGTGGCAGGAGACTAGACAGGCGAAACTTGGCAATTGAAGGTGATGAGAAGAGGGAAAGAATCAGACCCGCAAGCATTTTAAGCCTTGGTAACTATAGGAATGGTGTTGCCATGAGCAGAAATCAATTATTCCAACAACAAAATGCTTCTGAGTGCTTGTTATATGCTAAGCAGTAGGCTCAGAGAGGAGAGTCCAAAGGTGAAAGAGAATCACTCCCTGCACATACTCTGTTGGCTTTCTTAAAATATATATACATATATATAAAACAGACACAAAAATACAAGATAATATGGGACAGAATGGCTCGCAACTAGGGGAAAACAGGAAGAGAAGAATGAGGGGTGGGTGTTAACAAGAATATGCCAAGATCTCTTTTGGATGTGGAGAGTTTGAGGTGTTGGTGGCCATCCAAGGTGAGATATACAGCAGGCAGGTGTGGGTAAAAGGTGGGAGGGGAGATCTACATTTGGGCAGCATGTGTCCCAAGGTGATCCTGGAAGCCATGGAGGTAGCATAGCTCACCAAGAAGACAGGAAAGAGAAGAGGGTTAAGAAGAGAGCCTCAGGGGAAGCTCACACTTCTGTTCATACAAGAATCAGATCCAGAAAGATGACCTGACAACTCTTGGCTGTGGGCTAACTCTCCCTTCTCCCCATGAGTACCATTCTTTTTCTAACAGCCATAATCAGTGGCAGCACTGACCTCCTTACTTCAGCCGGAGAACTAGACCTGCCTGGAGGAATAGAGTCAAGGAAGGGAGGAAAGCAGAGAAAGGAGAGGAGGGATTCCCTGTTTTCCAGGAGCTAGGGATAGAACCCACTGTTGCTTCTCTTAGAAGAGTGTACTCCCCAGCAAGCTGCCTGTTTTAATTAAATTTTTCTCCTAATCAAGGTACCAATTTTCATTGCTTCAAAGTTAAACATGAATGAATTTTTAATTTGCAGCTGATTTGCACAGTCTATGGACACTGGGGATGCCTTGTACCTACAGTGAACCAAAGAACAGAAAAAATGAAAAGAATAAAATGCTTCTTATCTATGTAGCATCATGTTTTCCACTGGAGATCTAAATGATTTAGAGAAAGTAACATACAAAGGAAAGAATCCCTTCAGCCCCATCTAGCATCATTGATTTAGGGATAGGAGAGAACTTAAAGTCAAGAAGTCCAACCTTCTCTTTTTATAGATAAGGTAACTAGGGCTTAGAGCAATCAAGTCAGTTAGCTAGCATTCAATAAGCCCCTACTATGTGTCAGGCACCACGGTATTTGTATACCAGCAGCCAAGAGAGAACTGGATGTAGAGTCATCATGTTTAAGAGGAACGTTTTAAGGATGTCACTAATGGGAGAAAATCCTAGTAATCAGAATCTATGAGTTCTCCCATTACTGTATATTCACTCTGAAATTGAGCCAACTCCCCCTGGAGTGTACTGTGCTCGTAAGAGAGTCTGTCAGAGTGTTATATCAATTCATCTTGTATACCACCCTTCTCTAAAAGCTACTTAAAGATGAATGGCTCAATTGATCTCAACTAATAATATCATGGGAAAGCAGACCGATGGGGGCTCAAGTCTATGACCCTCTGTTTTTCTCCTTCCCTGAGGGAGAGATATAGCCTTACCCCAGGACCCAGGATTTATCCAAAAGAGTCAGAATTGGGCTACATATACTCAGAGATTATATGGACTATAATGTTATATAAAGTTGGCTAGTATGATTATTATTTTAAAAGAATTTTTATGCAAAGCAAACAATCTCCATGGCCAAAAATAAATCTTTCACATGCTTATTGGCACACATCTTACAGGACACAAAGTCACTGACATTTATGATGGGCAAGGAATTATCCCATGTGATTTGAGCTGTTCTCAGACCCAAAACATTTGCCGTGTGTCAGTCCCAATGCACATATTTTGCAATTTATGTAATTCCTATAATTTTTGCTTCAACTCCAAGAAAAACCTCAGTGTTCCTCCTTTACCAAATGTGCTCCACAAATGTAATTAAAGCAACTTCAGCATTTCTGAAACACAACAGAGCTAGAAGAAAAAGATTAAACTTTCCCTCAATGTTGTTGTTTATCCTTTCTTCTCAGAGGACAATGTCATCAAGAAGATGAGACCATGACTTAGAAGTGAATTACATGTGAGTGAGGGAGGGCTGTGCAAAGTGACCAGCCTCACTCTCTCGTCCAGAGCATCCGGGTCCAGTGGCCAGATATAGATCAAAATGACTTGAGATGCCTGCCCCCACAATGTAGATTACCCTATGGAGTCATCTGACTTGAAACGTCTCCAAGTAGAACTATACTTTAGTAATAAGAGAAAGATTCCATGATGACTTTCTTTAAAACTTCCAAAGAAAGAGAGTCAACTGCCTATGTATATTTTTTTGTATGAAGAAAAAGGTAATGTAGTAGATAGAGCACCAGACATGGAATCAGGAAGACCTGAGTTCAAACCCAACCTCAGACACTTACTAGCTGTGTGATTCTGGGCAAGTCACTTAACCTTTGTTGACTTTAATTTTTTTCAACTGTGAAACAGGGATAATAACAACTCAGAGTCGTTATGAGGATCAAATGAGATAATATTTGTAAAGTACTTAACATAATGTCTGGCACATAGTAGGTACTATTTAAGAGCTAGCTATTATTATGATTATTATGCTGATGTATATAAAGATCACATGCAAAAATAGAGATTAACATTCATCACATTCATCCAATTTAACAAACATTAATTAAGCCTCTCTCGTGTACAACAAAGGAGAGAAGGTGTATATGGTTCATAGTGTACTGGGCTTGGATGCTGGAAGATCTGGTTTCAGGTTCTACTTAGGAAGGAGGGCAAGTTACATAGCTTGGTATTTCAGGTGATTCTAAGATTGCACATTTGTTGTGGCTAATGTGGAAATAAGTTTTGCATGACTTCACATGGATACTCAATCTCATATTGCTTGCTTTCTCAATGGGTGGGAGAGAAATGGGCAGGAGGGAGAGAATTTGGAGCTCACATTTTTCAAGTGAAAAATTTTAAAAAATCTAAAAAATAGACATGTTTCAGGGAAGATGCTAATCTGCATTGGTGAGGATGATTTTCACCATGGAGTTCCTTGAAACAATAAAGTCTAGTCCAAAAAATAAACAAGACTCCATGCAAACTCCTGTATACACAAACACAAAAACAAAATAATCCCTGACCTCCAGGAAATTACTTGCTTCTTAGTCTATATAGCCTATCCCAAAGGGACATATCTGGATCTTTGTAGTAGAACATAAGCTTCTTAAGTAGGGCAGTCTCACTGGTATTTGAATCTCTAGTATCTACTAAGATTGGATAGATTGGTAGCCATTTACTTAATGCTCACAAGGTTTATGCACTTTACTAGAGATGAGTAAAGTTAGGTGAGTCAAACTTACTGGATAATGTGCAGAGCCTAGGTTCAAATCTTTATTTTAATACTTACTAGTTGTGATCATGTGACCAATTCACTTTTCTGACTTTCAGTCAACTTTCTAAGATTATCAGTTATAGATAAGGCACAATCTGCTTCAGTGGAGTGAGTTCCCACACTGCAGTAATCACAGGTCTTTGATATTAAAAGACAAAAATGTTTATAGTATCTGAGTGATTCTAATAGTAGTTTTGTCATCTGGGGTCCCACATTAAACATGAGCTAAGAAAACACATCTTCTATTGATCATCACAAATGAATAGGAAATACTCCTAAAGTCTTAGGTCAGTAAATGTTTCCCAGAACCCTTTGAAGAAAGACTGATGTTGCCAACTGGTTTGGTATAAAACTTCCCATCAAATCTAGGACTCTCAAGTTGTTTTCACTTGACCTTCTCTAGGCAAGAGTGATTTTCACCCAGATACATGTGTGTGCGAGCACTCATGTGTCTTTATTCAAATGACCTGGTGTCATCAAAACAAAGTTTTTTGATGCCTTCACAACAGAGTTGAAACCAGCCACTTGAAGGAATACATACCCACTGCCTGCAGAAAATTAGACTAAGGATGAAGAAGAAGAATCTTAATGGAAAACATGAACAGGGACTAGGCTGTTTGGGGTTTTTTTTTAGATGTTTTATTTTGTTGTTGTTGTTCTATCCAGCAGCATCAATACATGCCTGGAAAATATATCAAAGGCTGGAGATGCTGGACAAACAGTGAAAATTACCATGGCCAACTGGAATTTGAATCTCCTCCAAAGATGGGGAGGGGGAAAGCCTTAATAATGATGTGGGTCAAAGAAGCCAAAGAGCTAATATTGAGCACAAAGCATTCCTAACCATCAGAGTTAGGAGTTGAAGCTGTATTGTCACAATTGTCTTAGTAGCAGGCACACAACCCACATCTCCCCAAACCCCAGCACCCAAGGTAGTGCTGAAAATGTACCTGTGAGCTCTGAGGATCCGCTGTGCGATGGTGTCACCAATCTTGTTGAAGACAACTTTGTCATCAGCACAACTAATAAAGAACTGGTTCTAGAGAAAACAAATGTGACAGTCACTGAAGTCACTCAGTCCCTTAGTAATACAGGGGAGAGGGGAGAGGGAGGGAAAGGAGGAAGAGGTAGGAAGAGAAGGGAAGGGAAGGGAAGGGAGAGAAAAAGAGAGAAGAGGAGGGAGGGAGAGAAAGAGAGTTGGAAAGGGCAGGGGAGGAGAAAGAGAAGAAAGAGAGAAGGAGGGAGAGAGGAAAGGGGAGAGAAGGGAGAGGAGGAGAAGGAGGAGAAGGTGGGGCATAGCAAAAAACAAAACTAATATGTCTTTGGAAAGGACAATTTTTTCATCCAGCAGTCCCGATAGGGTTTAGAACATCAGACTTGGAATTAGAAGACCTGGATCCAAGCCCAAACTCGGTCACTTAATTTGTTTTAGCCCTGGTCAGGTTGTGTCCTTTCTCTGGGTCTGTTTCCTCACTTGTCATATGGGGAAGGAGGGCTCAGATTAGGTGATCTCCAAGGACCCTTTTACCTCCAATGCTTTATGAATTCATGGATGAAAGTCATTTCAGGTAAATAGACCCTCTATCACTTTGTAAAATATAGTGCTTGCACTTGGGGTCAGGAAGGCCTAAGTCCAAATCCTTGAACATTTATGAGCTGTATGACCCTGGGCAAGTCACCTAACCTCTCTGAGCCTCAGTGTCCTTATATGTAAAATGGGAGTTATAGCTGGTTATCATCAGAACCAAATGAAACAAAGAATGTAAAGTTCTTTGCAAAATCAGAGTGCTATAAAATGCCTATCATTGTAATTATTATTGTTAATTACATGGCAAGGGATTATCTCTGTGGTTTTCATTAGCATCGAGAACTTTGAGGTGAGGACACTCCCTTATTAAGGCAAGTTAGCACTTTCTCTACAATTTATAGTCTTAATCAGCCATTCAATAAGCATTTATTAAGCGCTTATTATGTACCAGGAACTGTGCTAAGCACTGGGGATATAAAGGCAAAAATAGTCCCCTTTCTTTAAGGAGCAAACATTCTAAAGAAGAGGGAAGGATATCTCCAAAATCAATAGGTAGATATAGGACATCGGACTTGCCCAGAGCTCTGGGATGACTTGCCTAATGTCACACAATCAGTGTGTGTTAGAGTCAGGACCTGAATACAATTCTCCCAGGCCCTTAGGCCAGCCCTCTATCTGTGCCACACTGCCTCTATTAGTGTTAGAAACTCCTGAAGTTCTTAGCAAAAGGAATCTGAGACAATTTAGGAGAGTGAATGATGGAAATATAATTCCATACTGACAATTCTCTAGAAGGTAATTTAAATTAAATTACACTTGGTCAGATCCATATACTGGGTTAATTATATTTGATCAGATTAAAGAAGTAAAAATACCATGATATGGAATATTATATTGTATTCTAGGTTCACAGGGTTCACTTATTTAAATGGGCAAACTTTTATTACCTCTATCTTTTTTTCCCCTGGGACGCATTAGTTTAAAATGTTTTAATTTTTTTTTTATAAACCAGTGTTCACAACACAAACACATTTGAGCAAAATAAATTTATTTCTACATAAAACATTGTCAAGAGATAGCCTGGGGGCAGGGAGGGATAGAGGGCAGGCATCAGAGAATCGGGAACCCATGGTTTCACTTCCAAAGTCTGGCATATATTGAGGGTGGGACTCTGGGAAAGCAATTCAGCTCTAATGACTCCAAGCAAGTCATTAAGACTTTAAGGAGCAGAATGGTGCCAGGTCTTTGTTCATGGGCAGAGATCCTCACTGGAAGCCAAGCTGAGGGGGATAGGGGCTGGAGCCAGCTCATACTGGGGTTCCTGAGAGTCAGTTGTTAAATGAGCAAATGGAACCTTCTGACACTTACATTTCAATGACCTAACTGTGATTGGTCTCTACTCTTGTGCCCTCCAAGGCCCACATTTCTTGACTTAACCCTACCATCTAATAAATGTTATCTGTCCAATGTCCCTGGCCCCTGTCAATATTAGAAAGCAAGCTCAATCCTAAACCATGCATCTACCTCCTAGAGCACTACGTCTTTTTAAGAAGAAACCCTTGGACAAACTAGGCCTGGACCCAAAGCAATGCTATTCAAGTGGCAGAACTTCAGAAGCCATGGTGGAGATTTTCCCCAACCAACTCTCTTAGGATCAGCTGATACAGGCATTGGCCAACTACAGAAAGGCTGGCCTTGAGTTCAGGGGCCCCTGTCATGAGTATGTTTTCTTCTGGGGAAAGCAGGTTCTCACTATTCCCCTGCTTGGGACTTACTTCTATGTATATGTAATATTTGCTGTTCTCTATCACGTGCACATATGCGGCATGGATGGATTCTTCATGGTATTTTATGCCAGCTGACCAATCTGCTGCAGAACGGAGTAACTACAAGAGAAAATTAAGAAAGATTAAGACTTGAATTACCCTCTAAAGGATGTGTCTCTAATGAAAACAATTATTGTAATAACTGTACTAAGCACTTTACAATTATTATTTCACTGAATTCTCAGAACAATCCTGAGAGATATTATTATTCTTCCCATTTCACACGTGAGGAAACTGACATAACTGGATCAAGGTCACACCAACCAATGTTAGATACCAGATACTCTGACCTCAAAACCAATGCTCCTTCCACTAGACCACACTGATTCCTGGGAATAATAGACAATTCAATACAAGCATTTGTTTTTTGTTTTTGTTTTGTTTTTTGCTTTTTGGAGGGCAATTGGTGTTAAGTGACTTGCCCAAGGTCACATGGCTAGTTTTTGTGCTAAGTGTCTCCAGGGCTGGTGCCCTATTCACTGTGCCACCTAGCTGCCCCTAATACAAGCATTTGTTAAGAAGGACAGCTAGGGGCTCCATAGTACATAGAACTTCAAATCCTGTGTCAGGAAGACTCAACTTCCTGAGTTCAGATCTAGCCTCACACATTTAGTAGTTGTGTGACTCTGGGCAAGTCACTTAACCCTGCTTGCCTCAGTCTTCTCATCTGTCAAATGCACTGGAGAAAGAAATGGCCAATACTCCAGTAGCTCTGCCAAGAAAACCTTAAATGGGGTCACAAAGATTTGGACACAACTGAAAAATGACTGAAGAGCAATAAATTTGTTAAGAATCTTTTGTATGTTCAAGACTGTTTCATGTGAAGTCATGCAGGAGCAGACTATCATCTCGTCAAGAATGTTTTCATTTCAAATTGAAGACATAAAGATGTGGTTTTCACCAAAAGGGTTTCTCTTCATCGATGTAATTTCAAAATGTGCCTTCTTCCCCCACCAAAAAATTACTTTTATGTCACGTTAACAGACATGCCTAATGCAGACCCAAGTTTCTCTTGACCATGAGTCCTTTCTTTCCATGTAATTTTCTCATAGCAGAAATCTGCATCATTAGCAGGGAAAAAAATGTGCCATCCTCTGAGTTTAGCCATAGTGGAAATGGCAGGCCCAAGCCCACTGGATTGGAACCCAGACCCTGTTACCTCTGTGTGGTCATGGGTGAATAATTTCCCTCTTTGAAACTCAGCTTCCTCATCTGTAAAATGGGGATAATAATCCTTGTTTCACTAAGATGTTAGAAGGTTCAGGGGAGATACTCTCTACTTCATGCTACTCTACTCTCGTGGCTTGAGGCAGAGACAAGCTTCTCTGGTGGATGCTTGTACCCATTCCCTGGGGGCATTCTCTGCCAGTGGACCATTAGGAAGAGGTGGCCTAGAGAGTCCATGCCTAGATCACTTGACATTGCATAGGTCTGTGGAGAGCTGAAAGGGACCTGAGAGGTCATTGAGTCAGAACTAAGGCCCAAAGACTTTTAAAGATTTGCCCAGGGCCATTCAGCTAACAGAGCAGCTAGGTGGTGGAACAGATAAAACTCTGGGTCTGGAGGCAGGAAGACTCATCTTCCTGAGTTCAAATCTGGCCTCAGACACTTGACACACTTACTAGCCATGTGACTTTGGGCAAGTCACTTAACCCCAGTTGCCCTCCAAAAAGCAAAAAGAGAAAAGTATGTTCAAATGGATATTCTATCGTACATCATCTCAGTAAAAGAACAAGGTTTTTAGTACTATAGAGTAACTTAGGGGGCAACTAGGTGGTACAGTGGATAGAACACTGGGCCTGAGGTCAGGAAGGCCTGAGTTCAAATCCAGTCTCAGACACTTCCTAACTGTGTGACCCTGGGCAAGTCACTTAACCCCAATTACCTCAAAAAAAAAAAAAAGAGTAACTTGAGAGCAGCCTGGTATGCAGAAGACCAGCCTCAGAGAACTGTGTTCAAGTCCCACCTCTGACAGATTCTGAACATATGACCCTGGACTTATAACTTGACTTCTTACTGCCCCAGGCACCTCTCTGGACTGTAAGGCACAGAACAGTTGCTAAGATGCTTGGAGTAGAAGGAGGTTCCACGCAGGGAATTTTCTACCCTGAAGAAACCACAGAACCAGACACTCATAATGATAGTGATGGTGACGACTACACAGTGCTTATGTGTACAGAATGTATATACTGTATATACTACGTGTGTGTAGTGCCTACCATGTGCCAGGTGCTGTGTTAAGCGCATTACAATTATTATCTAATTTGATCCTCACGAGTCTGGGGGTATGTGGCGTTATTATTCACATTTTATAACTGAGGAAACTGAGGCAAATAGAGACTCAGTGACATGCCCAGGGTCACACAGCTAGTAAGTGTCTGAGGATAGATTTGAACTCAAGTCTTCCTGACTCCAGCCTTAGTGCTCTATCTACCATGCCAACTAGCTGCCCACCAAAAAGAGCAAACGAAATAATTAAAGAATCTCTTGTTATATGCACTCAAATTAGAATTAACAGAGCTGCAGTGGGCTTAAATAATACTGCCAGTGAAAGTTATGGCCACCAGCTGTTTGACCCTGGGCAAATCACATAACCCCGATTGCCTCCTCCCCTGAAAAAAGGAAAGTTACGGCCACCTTTTCTGTATATTTTGAGTCAAGACAAGCACATACACTGCGGTAGTCTATAGTCATTAACCAATGTTAGCTGACCTAGAAATCTCAAACGAAAAGCCTGTAATCCAATTTATTGCATCAAAATAAAAATTAGATGGTTCAGACAAATGTGTGTATTACTTCAGTGAAATATTTTCATCACCACTGAATGCCTATTTTTTCCAGCTGTTCCACTTTTTTTTTCCTCTGCACAGATTTCATTTCTGGATTAAACCTAAGTAATGGTGCCAAGACTGAAATTGATCATAACTCATGCAGAAATGTGCATAGATCACATCGCCCCAAATATAGCTGGAGTCAAGTCTAACCTCTACTTTTCAAACCTCAGCATTACAAAATTACAGAATGTATGTGAAAAATGCAGGGGTGGTTCTTTAAAAATGTTTCCTTTCAAAATTACAACTGGAACCCATCATTATTCCTTCTGCTCCAGGCCCCCTCTTAAGCACAAAGAATACCTCCAGCCAAGCACAATTCCCAACTTTCTTACTATATTGTTTCCAAGAAGAACTCAGAGGTTACATAATAGCAGTCTGTTCTTGGAGGGGGACATTTCTAATTTTCCTAGAATCTCTCCCAAATTGCATTTCTTCTCTTGACCTGATGCCTTCATTGACCCTTTCCAGTTTCAGTCCTTATCATTAATCCAATCCTATTTCCCCCATCCCTCTACCTTCCTCAGTTACTTAAATCAAAAACCATCAGATGCTAATAGATAAGAGTGAGTGACTTTTCTGAAATAAGGCAGCAAGAAGATGGCTTCTCTTTAATCTGCTGTAATATTGAGTTTATGGTAATGCAGAGTAGGCAAGAAGCATCCCAAAGATGTCCATCCAATTTGAGGGTCAGGAATTAACCTCAGACACTCAGTAACTTAGTAGTAACTAAGTAGTACCTTAGTAGTAACTTAGTAGTACCCTAGGTAATCCCATAACCACCTCAGATCCTTGATTTCCTCATCTGTAGAATGGGGATAACAATGCTATCTTTTTCACAGGGCTTTTGTGAGGCTTATGATATATGAATTCCAACTACTATTCACATTATTATCCTTGCTCTAAAAAATCTCTCTCCAATATATTCTAAGAGTAAAAGGTTAATTTGACTTAAAGTTCTTGTAAATACTTGGAGATGGTTATGGTGCATATACTGGAAGAAGGATGAGCTTCCAAACTATAAGACCTGTATTTGTATCCCAAGTACTACATATTAAAGGTATGCTAGCATTAACAATAAATATCATTATCACTAATATTATATAATTATACAAATAATGAATATTATTATTTAATAATAAATATTATTGTTAGAACTAGAACTTCTATAGCACATCCAGCTTTGCTGAGTGCTTTACAAATAATCATCTCATTTTCTCCTCATGGCCACCTTAAAAGACAGGTGCTATTATTACCCAATTTTACAGAAGTGGGAAAAGAGGCAAATAGGAGTCAAGTAACTTGCCTTAGGTCACACAGTGCTTGAGAAAGGATTTGAATTCAAATCTTCCTGACTCCAAGTCTCACATTTTGTCCAATGTATCACCTCGCTGCCATCCTATCTGTACTATTTTGAATATATTTAAGTACTATTAACATTCATCAAATTTTCTGGAAATGGCTTATATGTTTCTCCTTCACCACCATGTAACCTCACTCCAATCCCAGCCATATGTCCCCAAACTTTATGACCTTTCAATAACCTAAAATGGCACTCTATCTTTTAGTGGTATTACCTAGACACTTGTTATAAATGCTAATGAACAACTCCTTCATTGTAAGCCAAGGCAAATTCAATCCAGTGGTGTTCCTTAGCTTGTTCATGAATGACTCTTGTCTGCACAGACATAAGATCAAATGATGCAGAATTTAGTTCTGTAGAGCTTTGGTTTCTCAGAAGGGGAAAAGAGAAGACGCCTCTGCAGGAGGTCATTTTAGTAGAAAGAGTCCTATACTGAGGCTAAAGTAATGTCTTGGGCCATCTCTATCACAACTCACACCCGCCCCATCTGACTGCCCTATCCTGAGGCTGTGGGGAGAGTCACAGAATCCATTGATTTTGCTACAGATTTATCATCCATGAGGTGAAGGGGCCCTAGATGCTGTTTGGCAATGCTTCTCTCTACCCTCATGAGTGGTCAATATAAATTGTAACAGTAATTGTTCCAAAACTTTTTCTCTGCTCCACCCGACCTCCAGGTTCCACACACATCCCAATGGATGATAAACAATTCCCTGGGCCAAGAGAAAATCGATCTCTCTCAGTTTCCCTCATCTATTCCACAGAACTTCCTGGCATTTTTATCTTCTCCCTCTTCCTTTTCCTCCTTTCCCTTTCCTTCTCTCCCAATCACTAACAGAGAAGGAACCAAGGCTAATCTTTCTATCTGGTCACTTGATGACATTCCCTTCCAATTGCTAGAGGTAATTGCTTTAGCAGTCAACCCTTCTCTTTAAAGCATTTTCAATCTTCTAGCTCCTTTTCAACAGCTGACAAAATACCCCAAGTTCCCCAAGTCCTTAAAAAAAATGATGAGTTCCTACCCATTCACTCTAGCCAATGGATGTATATTACCTTTCCTCTTCTCTGTCTGTTAAACTTCTTGAAAAAATTACCAACACCCAATGCTTTTAACTTTTTTCTTCCATTTATTTCCACAAATTTTTCCCACTTATCTATGGATAGTTCAAGGTTCACTAGGTATAGAGGGGAGAGAAGAAAGTTTCAGACTACGTGGATGCAAGGAGAGTCCCATGCCTAGTGAAATCACTGGTCCTTGATGTACACATAAAATGAGCACAATAGTGCTTAAACTCCCCATCTGAAAGAGCTGGGAACAAAGCACTTCAACAACTTTATGGGCTGAAAAAATGAGACTTGTTACTCAGAGTCTCCACATCATAATTCAAAGGATCATAGCATTTGCAGCTGACCATAATAAATTTGAAGGTAAGTCTAAATCCCTCATTTCACATATGGAAATGGAAGACCCTGGAGGGAATGGGATTTGAACAAAGTAAAAGAGGTAGTCAATGGAAGAACTGGGGTCTGAACCCAAATTCTTAGATTCTAAACTCAGCACACTTTCCAGTGTACCACACTTCCTTTTCAGCTCTACATAATATTTCCCTCCACACAGTCTGTATTTCCATCAAACTGGCCCAGGACTCACTGTCCCCGAAAATATTCTCCATTCTCCACTCCTTGTCTTTGCTCATGACATTGCCTATTTCTGGAATGTCCTCTCTCTCTATTTTTGTCTACAAATTCCTGCCCACTCCAGATTCCAGAGGTTCCATGTAGCTTTCTTCATAACAAGCTTGTCCTTCAAATCTGCCTTTGCTTTTCAACTCTCTGATGCACTTCATTATAATATAGAACATGACACAATAATTGTATTTGTTTCTTCCCTGCCAACTAGACTGGAAGCTCCATGAGAGCAGAAACCATGTCTAATATGAACTTTTCTATGTTCTATATCCTGAATATAGTCATCTATACCAGGGCTTCTGGAACTTTTTCCACTGTGACCCCTTTTCACCTTTCAGCAGAGGTTGGTGTTTTGCCTGTCCTGAGATCATGCACAGTGTAAAGTGCAAGTGCTTTGTGTTCAGAACCAAGGTTGAAGTGAAGCTGCTGCTGCCAGAAACACCTTGCATTCATTACACATTTGATTTTTAATTCATTTTTGGTGATTGGTTCAGAAACCTTTATACTGCTACCATATGAGGTCATGACTCACAGTTTAAGAAGTGCTAGACTACCCTGCATGGCCCTTTTGATGGTATTGCTGGTTGAATGAACCAATGAATGAATGAAGTAGCATTTTGCCAATACTTTTCTTAACAGTGTCTCCATAGAACTATGGGAGTTAGATTTCTGCAAGTGATGTAATGGTAAATATTTAATGATTAGAACTCTGAAAAAGAAATGTATGCAAGACACACTTTTAAATTTAAGCTCAATTATTAATATTTTCTCTATTATTTTCTTAAGTCTAGATAATTGGCAAAATAATAAATCAAACCTTGGTTTTAAGTAATTGTCAATTTCCAAGGTATGAATGCTCATATGGAAAATTTAACAATGGGCTCTAGTCAAGTTTGAGCTAACTCCAGCACTCCTGGCTGTGAGGAACTTCAGAGATCATTTCATCTAGTCTAATAGCCTCATTTGACATTTGGGGAAACTAAGGCTCAGAAGGGGATTCCAGATGGCAAGTAAGGGATAATAATCATAGCACCTACTTTACAGGGTTTTTTGTAAGGGTCAAAAGGGATTTGAACCTTAGGCTTTTAAGTGCTATGAAAATGCTAGCTAATGATGATAATAATTACTAAGTATCAGGGTCAGCATTCAGACTAAAAATCCAGTGTTCTCTTCACCAAGCTGGGCTGACTTAAAATTTAAAAACTTAGAGGAATCTTAACTTTCATTATTTGGTACTATACCAAAGCAGTAGTTATACTGTTGCCTGATATAGTTTATACCTCTAAAAAAAAACCCCACACCTTGCATTTTTAGATTCTCTGTATCTCAGCAATTTCAGAGCTCTCCCCGATGTCTCTTTCTGGCTGCATTCCCTCTGGATTCTTGTGGCAGACTTTGGTTCATGTGCCCAGGGGCTAAAGGAAAGCATCCAACCTTATTTGTGAAGTGTCCGCTGAAGCTGCCAGAGCAATGTGCCAAGTCTATAAAACCATTTTCGAGAAGCTTAAATCAATTTGGGAGGGAGAGAGCTAGCCTTTGCCTAAATATTCTCTCTCTCTCTCTCTCTCTCTCCCTCTCTCTCTCTTCTTTCTCCTTTCTCCTTTCTCCTCTCTCCTCTCTCTCCTGAGTCATTTCACTAATGATGTCAAAGGGAACTATAGCCATATAAGGGCCATAGAATACAGAGAGGAATAAATGCTAACAATTATAGTGATTCTCCTTGAGAACAATCCTCTGAAGAAAAAAAAAAAACCTGGTGTGTGTGTGTGTGTGTGTGTGTGTGTGTGTGTGTGTGTGTGTGTGTGTGTGTGTGTGTTGGAGGGGTGGGATAGAGAGAAGTAAGGTAGACTGGGCATGGATGAGGCTATAGGGGAACTTGTGCAACCTCAGCATTGGTAGCACTGAAGATTCAAGACAGTAATCAGTCACTGTCTCAGGAATAGATATCTGGGCTGGGGGCTTGGGGACAGCTGAGTGTAGGATAAAAATCCTGGAGTTAGTATAGCCTGTTAACTTGGGATAGGGGAGGTGCCAACTGTAGGGGACTTCTGAGTCTGTCACTCAGTTACCAAATGCTTTTATATTTGTATATATATTTAATATAATTTATTTATATTAAATATAATGTTATATTGCCATATAAAATATAAATATTATATAATTAAATATAATATAAAATATATTATATATCAAGTGCTACTTATTAAGTGTTTACTGTGTGTCAGACACTATGCTAAGTGCAGGAAAAGAAAGAAAGGCAAAAGCACAATCCCTGCCCTCAAGGATCTCACACCAAAAGGGTGAGACAACATGTAAATGACTGTGTGCATGCAAGATATGAATATATTTCTGTATATATATATACACATTTAATATATACCTATATTATGTAATATGTATAACATTGTATATTGTGTAATAAGCATACTATACAATAATATGTTTACATTTAATATATACAAAATATATGTGGGTATATTTTGGTACACAAAAGGGGAAGAGGGAAGGAAAGGGAGGGGGGAGAAAGGGGGGGGCAGAGAAAGAGAGAGAGAGAGAGAGAGAGAGAGAGAGAGAGAGAGAGAGAGAGAGGGAGGAAGGGAGGGAGAGAGAGAGAATATTTAGGCAAAGCCTAGCTTCCCCGATCCCAAATTTATTTAAGCTTCTCGAAAATGGTTTTATAGACTTGGCATACACATGTATACAAAGAGGCCACATACACATATGTAAATAGAAATACACATATATGTTTGTGTATATACTCACATATATACCTACCTTTATCAGCTACCCATCCATCTATCTACCTATACATATCTATCTTATCTATCTATCTATCTATCTATCTATCTCAGAGGCACTACTTGATAGGAACCTAGTCAGAGAGAAGAAGGAATATTTTCTACATGGCAGAGAGCTACCTTGGCTAGAGAAGAAGGACCAAAGAGGCACCCTGTGGAGCATTGCAGGTTGGGGAATACATTCCTTGGAATTCATCCCTATGACTCCTCTGTGATTTCTGTCATTGCTAAGAGAATTTCTAATAAGAAAGTGTTGTGTGTGAATAATAGTAGTAATAAGTCAAAAAGTTACTAGACCATTAGTCACTCAAATGATGCAGATCTTGAAAGTCTAGACTTTGGGCAAAGCATTGGACCAAGTCTCCCACGCTACCCTCAAGGACAAAATGGAGAGATGAACTAGAACAAAATGGAGAGATGAACTAGATAACAGCACAGTTTGGTGGATTCCAAAGTAATTGAATGATCTGACCCGATAAATTGTAATTAATCACACAATATTAGCTTGGAGGGAAGTCTCTGGTTGATGCTCCAAGGATCTGATCTGGCCTAATGGTATTTCGTACCAAATCAGTGAACTGAAGGAGGAAAGGGAGTATCTGGTATGCTTACAAAATGGGCAGATAATACAAAGTAAACACATTACCAAATGTTTTACCAAAATAAATACATAGTTAAATATATTACCAAATGGCAATATTGGGACCCAAAGCAATCTTGTTAGGGTAGGATGAAATCTAATTAAGATGGAATTTTATAGAGATAAATGTGAAATCCCAGATTTTGGATTAAGAAGTCAATTGTACAAGTACAGGATTAAGGAGACATGGTTAGACAATGGTACCTGTGAAAAAAAATGCCAGGGTTTCAGTGGCTTACAAATTTCATATGCACCAACAGTATGATATGGAAGTCAAAATTTTATATTAGAGAACGTTAATAGAGATATAATGAATGTCCACATTGAGGAAGCAAGGAAGGTGACAGTTCCTCGGGACAGTTCTCTATTCAGACTGTATCTGGTATATTGTGTTTAGTCTGGGATTTCATATTTCAGGAAGGACATTGATAAACTGAGGCATGTTCAGAGAAACACCATCAGAATGGTGAAGCTACTAGGGATCATGCTATCTTGGCCAAAGGTCTAGTTGAAAGAACCAGGAATGTTTGGACTGGGGAAGAAAACGTGTGTGTGTGTGTGTGTGTGTGTGTGTGTGTGTGTGTGTGTGTGTGCGTGCATGTGCACATGCGCACATGTGTAGGGAGGGGTGAGAGGAAGAGGAGGATAGAAGAGCTCTTTCTTTTAGATACTTTTCATTATCACCTTTCTAATACAGCACCTGGAACCTAGCAATAAATTCTGGTTGACTCAGCAACGATCACTTATTCAAAGGAGACTAGATTTAAAGGCTGAATGAGAATGTGGAGGCCCCCCATGTATATGGAAAAGAGAGTATTTGCACCCAGGGTCTCTGGCTCTAAATCCCACACTCTCCCAACCCTTCAATGCTGTTCCCAGTACATTTCCCCAAGAGCTACTTTTCCTTTATAAAATGATAATAATAGCTCACATTTATATAGCGCTTTAAGGGTTATGAAGTGCCTTATACACATTATCTCATTGGGTTTGAAAAATGAGTCTACTTTTGACTACATCCACATGGAAGAAACTAATTTGAACAAGCAGATTCCATTAGGCTTTTGGCTATACCTTTTATTGTGACATGATTTATAATTCACTTGTAACTGACGATTCCTGTGTTGCCTCTAGCATTTTTTCATCAAAAATTCTTGGCTTCTGTACATGACTCAGAGATGATCAAAATTCATTATCTCTGGCTATAGCCCCCTGAAATTACTCTTATAGAATTCAGGACCAAATTTATTGCAGACAATCCTATGGTGATAACATTTTAGGTTCTAAATATGGGATTACAGTGGGGTATAAAAGAAAAGATCTCTCTTCTAGACATCAGGAGACGAGTTCAAATCTCACCTCTGACATTTCCTAGTTGTATCCCACCTAGGCAAGTCACTTAAACTCTCATTGAGCCTTAGCTTCCTCATCTGTAGAATGGGTATAATGATAAAAACCTTTATTTTATGCGGTTGTTGGGAGGATCACAGGAAGTAATATACAATTGTCAGCTACTGCTATTATCAGCCACTAAGAACAACCGGGTGGGTGTTACTTCTGGGTGCTTTGTCTCTCCTTCATCAATATCCTCCTTGTCTTAAGGGGCCTGGAACAATGAAACTTGCAAAAGGTTAAGCTGTCAAACCTCTTCTGAGCCTTGGCTTTTTTCAGACAAAATAGTTAAGCTATATGTAGGCAATGAATCCCAACCTTGGGGAGGGAGTTACAACTCAGAAAGACTCATATCTTGACTATAAAGTTAGAAAAATAAATTGTTAATAAATGGTCATAAACTAGGCAGGGTGGTAAAGTGAGAACTGGCTCTGAGGTCAAGGGAACTGGGTTCAAATCCAACCTCTGATACTACCTTTGCAATCTTGGGCCTCAGTTGTCTCATTTGTAAAATGAGGTGGCTGGACATGGTGCCTTCTAGGGTCCCTTCTCGTTCTAAATCTGTGATCCTTTGATGTTCTTTCCTTAAGTTAGTTTTTTAGGTTCTGGTAGAAAGGAGAGAAACTTCTCTCATGTTCCCTACTCAGTAACCTAGTGCCATGTTATATATATATTTGTTGTTGCTGTTATTCAGTCATTCAGTCATATCTGACTCTTCATCTCCCCATGAAGCATAGCACGCCAAACCCTTCTATCCTTCGCTATCTGCCAAAGTCTATTCAAACTTATGCTTGTTGCTTCCATGTCACTCTCTAGCCACCTCATCCTCTGCCATCCCCTTTTCCTTTTGTCTTCAATTTTTCCCAATATCAAGGTCTTTTCCAATGAGTCTTGCCTTCTCATTATGTGGTCAACCAAAGTATTTAAGCTTCAGTATTTGTCCTTCTAATGAACAAACAGTGTCCCAAAAATCTTAAGGCAGTTCTAAGTTAAGGGACGCCTTGTATTAGGTACTTAACACCCACAAATTCTATTCAGATTCAGTTTCCTTTCTGAAGCTTCTCAAGACTCCCCCAGTTGCTTGGGCTATCTCTCCTCAAATCAAGGTTGTGTCACACTTATCTATGAAGATGTTCTAGCCCCCAGTAGAATATAAATTCCTTGAGGGCAGGAACTATTTTTCAATTTTTAACTTTGCCTTCCCAAAGCCGACCATGATGTCTGGTTGAGAGCAAGGGGCTTAAAAAATGATTGTTGAATTGAATCAAAATAAATTGGATGGATGAATGAATGAATCTTTGGAAACTTCACTGGGACTCAAGATGGTGAAAAGTTTCAGGAATATAAACTAACCAATGTACCAAATGCTTTTCATGTTGAGAATGTTTATTTGATCCCATAACTCCAGGCAGTATCCAAAGACATGAAGAGAGAGAATATAATAAAATGAAAGCTCTGTCTGCCCTGCAGACCACGTGAAGTGCCAGTGGTCCAGACGGAACCAGAGCTCAAATTTCTCAGCTGCATACTCTCCAGTCTTCTTCCTTTCACATGGAACAAATAGGATTGTTTCATTAAGTGGAGCTACACAAAGGGGTATGATCTTTATAAGGCAGTCAGAAATAGGTTTTAGTTATCATTTAACTAACAGAATAGATTCTCTCAAATACTTCAACAAGTCAAAAATTAATATGAACTCAAATTTATTCCAGTCATGGTTTTGTTTTGTTTTCCTCTAAAAGAGGTGCTAACTGTATCTCAGATGATGTGCCATTTTCTTCATTAGCCAACAAGTAGGACAATAAGACTACAACAGAAACAACCAAAATCAATTTAATAAATGAATGGATCTATGGCAATGGCTATAAGCTGAAATCAACTGGAACTTTACCTCATGGAGACAAGTACCTTCCTTGCCATAGTTCACTCCTGCTCAAATCTACAATAAACCCCAAACTGATAACTATATATGCCTCTTTGCTGACATGCAGTATAAAATACTTGACTTCAGATGCCTGATGTATGACTTTGCTTTTTTTAACTCTCTTTATCTTCAATATACCCATCCACATTGTTGCTGTCTAAGACCTCCTCAGTTGGTGAGGGAATCTACCAACCTTGCTTTGCCCAGTACCCATCGCATTAAGTAATCAATATTTTATGATGATGAAAATAACAATAAACAAATAATAAAAATAACAAAAATCAAATAACATTTTTAAAAATGATGAACTAAGCAAACTCCCTTTCTTCTTTAAAAAAAAACCTTTAAAATGAGTTTATAATAACAGAGACAAGAATAAATTTACTGAGGATAATATGATTATAAATTTAGTGCTGGAAGGGACCATAAAGGACCCAACCCCTTAATTTTATAGAAGCCGAACCTGAGATATAAAAAGATTAAGTGATTTGCCCAGTGGCACATAGCATTAGTCTGAGGCTCAATTTAAACTCTGTTCTTCCTTGGAGCAGCCTCCAAAATGAGATCTTATTCTATCCAGGCTCTGTGAATAATAAGGCAGAGTCACTATCTGGTGTCTTAGTTCTCATCCTCACTTATTTATTACCTTGGAAATCTTTATTTGGAATTTTGATTAAAGGTTAAGATTTTCTGTAAACTAGTCTTACAGAGGCAGCATGGCAAGGTAGCAAAAAAGGCAGACCAGCATCTCAGTGCCCTCTCTGAAATAAGTGAGAGGAGCATAGAAGGTCACAGAAGCTCCCCAGGCTTCAGCTCCCTTTTCTATAAAACAAGGGGTTTCAGCTGGATGATCTCTAAGGGCCCTTCCAGAGTGAAGGTCTTATGATTTCATTTTCTGGATGAGTGTCAACTGCAATTCTAATCGATTCATCACATCTAATAAAATTTCTAAAAAGAGGAAATGGCAGCACATTAATTTAAGAAGGCTTTATTATCACTGACTAAAGAAGTACTAACCTATTATAGGCATTAAAATGAAATGGGAAATGATTCATCTTGAGTAAATTTTTAAAGTGTTAGATAATAGTACTAGGTATAGAAACAAACAAGAATGACTTTATCCACTAATGTTTTACTGATGACAATGACTGTTTTTCACATGCCTCCTTTTGAGAGAGAGGTCATGGATGTTTACAGGCATAAAATACTGCAAACGATGGTAGACCCAGGAGCTCCATTGAAGACTCTGGACTAAAATTTTTTCTTTATTGTGAAGGAGGTTGTGTGTGTGTGTGTGTGTGTGTGTGTGTGTGTGTGTGTGTGTGTGTGCATGTGCACATACAGCATAGAGATTTATTAAGTTGCAAATGTAGTACAAAAAAAAAAACCCAACAAAACACTAATAAGATATTTAAAGAGAAAGAAAATTGTGGCTTCCTTTACTTACCTGAACGGTAGCATGCATAGACTCAGGCACCTGATATCGCAATTCATGGGCTGTAGCTTGAGATTTGGGCAGCAGGAATGGATAAGAAAGGGATCGATATTTTGGCTTCATAATCTGTAAAAATAAAATAAAAACTAAAGAGAAAGAACTGATATAAGAAATTGATATGATAACTTTGCTGTATATTTTAAAAGAATAGCAAGTTGTACCTCGTAAATTTGCAATTTCATGTGCAATCATCTTTTAATTATATTATATTATGGAAATGATTGTTTTATCCTATGAATAAAAAAAAAACTAGAAGGTGACTGTGACAGGCTGGAGAAAGGAATTGTGCATTTTTTTTAAATGTCTTCCATATTTACATGTGGAATGTTTTCATTACTTCCAAGAGTTCCTATTTATTTTTTTAATGTGTTTACCACCCAGCTTTCCAGAGCTGGAGTGAGTGGCTGATACTAGCACCGTACTATAAATCAAGCTGAGAAATTCTGCAAATTGCCAAGGAAAATAATTACTGTTCACTTGCAAAGAGGGCGGCTATTCCTCAAATTGTAATGCCATCTTGATAATATGAAGTTAAACTCATGTGCTTGCTACCTTTGGTTTCTCTTTTACTGAGAACTCATTTACATTTTTAATTTATAACTTGTGGGCCCTAATTCAGATGGAGTTGTACAATTTACAAATCTATCACTTCTCTAATCTTTAAATAATAGACATCCAACTAAATATTTGATCTCTTTATGGTAGCAAAGAAGGAGAGGATTTTTCCTCCCCTAGACAGAGGATGGGGATAAGATTTATAAAAATTAGATTCCCAACACTTTTTTAGTATTTATCCTTTTCCAACAAATGTTATCCCCATCAATGGAAATGAAGCTTGGTGTCAGTAGACCCCTATCATTAATATTTGGTTTTGGAATGGAATAGTGTAAGAACGTAAGTCTGTCTGACTTTCTACAATGTCATGTAAATAAAACTTAACTTGGGAGGAAAAGGAAAGTTGTTCAATACTCCCCCAATCCGAGTTCTATTGTTAACTGTGTTTGAACTTCAGTTTCCTCATCTGTAAAATTGGGGAGGGTAGCTAGGTGGAGACATAGGGCACAGACTGCTGGGCTTGGAATAACAAAGCTATCTTCCTAAATTCAAATCTGAGCTCAGATACTTACTAGCTGTATGACCCTGGGAAAGTCACTTAACCCTGCTTACCTCAGTTTCCCCATCTGTAAAATGAGCTGGAAAAGGGAATGATAAGCCACTTCAGTATCTTTACCAAGAAAACCCCAAATGGAGTCAACAAGAGTCAGACATGACTGAAGAATGACTGAACAATAAAATTTCTGGAAAGGGTGCCTTTCCCCCATTTTGAATACAAGGCCACTGTCTTGCCTCTAAAGAAAGAAGCAACTGTCCCATAGGGAGGAAAAGGACAGGTGGCTCCCTGCCCTGCCATGTGGGCTAGGGGAGAGCCCCAAAGGGTGCCAAGCCATGTGACTCCAGCCCAGGAAAGAAAGCTAAGAGTGTATGTGAAGAATGCAAAGGCCAGTGATTGAAAAGTGAAGATGCCTGAAAATCATGAGTGTAATATGAGTCCTAGTTCAACTGAACTCCTGATGATAAATGATGATTGCATGAAAATGGACCAGTAAAATAAAGTATGCTTCTCTAAAAAAAAGTACATAAAAACTTTAGGCCAACAGAAATTCAGACACCATCTCTCTTGTTAGCTACCAGGTAAGTATTTCCATATAGACAAAGGCAACCCTGAAAGACAAAGGCTGCTTGGTGCCCATCCTTCCTTATATAAATATTCATATTGAAATAATGGAAGACCGTCCATTTTTCCAGTGACATCCACATCCCAATTAGACATATAAGCTCTGTGATGAGCTAAGAAGGACTCACTCTAAATGAAGCTTTCCTTCATCATTGGCTGAACACTTGACTTCAGAGCCTGCCTGACACCATGAAGTGTCTTTCTGCTGCAGTCACATATTTCAGTAAAACATGAATGTTTATACAGATGAACAAGGGTCTGGAAATGGCACATGTGCAGAAAGGTCACTCTATAAATATCTGCCTCCACAAACACATGTACTCTGAGAATGCTGAGCTGAGGAAGGGATACTAGACCCACTCTCTTATTTCTCTGCTAATCTCTGCAACTTGGAGGAACGCAGCCAGGAGATATCACTGCCCCCTACCTCCAGGTTCAGTCAATAATGTGCTGGGCACGGTGCTAACCATCTGGGATACAAACACTGCAAAAGACAGTCCCTCATAGTAGCTTACAATCTAATGCAGGAGCTCAGAATTTAATGTTTTGAGTCCACTGGTGGCAGTCAGAGGGAAAAGACTACAGGGATACAACAGAAAACACAAATGGATTTGGAATCAAAGGACATATAAGTATATATACAAACTGTGCTGCGTACATGCATATATGTGTGGGTATATGTACATATGAATATACTATATTATCTATAATATAAATATACTATATTATATTATCTATAAATATACTATATTATCTATAAACATATTACATCTACACTTGTATTTTTATATATTCATATATATGAAACATCTCATTTGAATCTCACATTTATATATATAAATATATGCTATATCTAAGCATAGCTATATGTTTATATATATATATCCACATATATAAATGTTATATCTATAGAAATAGGTTTCATTATATATATATATATATTACATATATATTCATTATATATATTCTATGTGATGGCACATAAATACTCATTTTTATGCTCCTTGAAGTCCTTAGTCCCAGCTGCCTGATCTCCCATATCCATTCCCTTTGTCCCTGTCCTCCTCTGCTTCTGCTTCGGAGAAGCTTGGATCAGATCACAGAGCAGAGCCCTCGTGGTGCTCACCTACCTTTGTGAAGTTCCATCGTTGGATGAAATGACGGGCAACATCCCTCGCAGCCTTCCCATGGACGACAGAGGCAATGTCGTGCCATGGCATTCGTGGCATGGCGTATCTGTCAATGAAATCTACCCAGACACATCAGAGAGTAAAACGGTGAAGAGCAATGCTAAAGTGGGACCCCCCACATGGTCTCCCTGCTCCCTCTCCCAGCTCCGGGGCTTTGCCGGGCGTTTCCTCCATTTAGAATCCCCTCTCTCCTCATCTCTGCCTCTCAGGGTCTCCAACCTTCTTCAATGCACAACGGAGACCCTCCCTTCTCAGCAGTAGATACTCTCACCTTCCAGAATCTGTTACTTTGTCTCTCTTTGAAATTTATTTATCTACATAGCAAAGCTACTGGAGTATTTTGCCATTTCCTTCTCCAGTTTGTCCCTATTTTACAGATGAAGAGCTGAAGAAATAGGGGCTAAGTGACTTGCCCAGGGTCACACAGCTAGTAAGAATCTGAGGTCATATCTGAACTCAGATCTTCCTGACTCCAGCCTCTGGTGCACTATCCACTGTACCACCTAACTGCCTATGGCCCCGCATATAGCAGGTCTTTGATTAACATTTATTGAACTGAATTTCCTGGGCTCAGATGTACCAATGCTTGGCTTCCTCCAAATTGAGTAAATGGTCCTTTAATGCTATGCCTCTAAGTATTTTATATTTTTACTTTTCTCTCTTAGATAACAGCAGATAATCACCAATCACGATGCAAAATTGAGCACATACTAATTATCTTAGGACTCTGTGCTTGATATGTTTGTTTGTTTGTTTTCTTCTATCATGCTGAAGTAATGGCGAGCCATTTGGAAAGCACCATTCATTTTTCCAATTAGACAGGTAAGTCTGAGATGAGCAACAAAGATGGCTCATTCCAACAAAAGGAAAATGAAGCTTTGAAAGTCTGAATTAAATAAGGGATGCACACTTGAAGAAGTCCGTCTTTGGGGAAATGAAGGCAGAGCTACAAGGGTCATCGGAAGCCATGTGGGCCAATTCCTTCATTTTACAAATGAGGAAACTGAGGCCCAGGAAGATTGTGTCTCACCCAAGATAACACAAGTTGTAAACATCACAGGTAGGATTTGAACCAAGGTTCTCTGACTCCATTACCTAGGTTCTTTCTACTATACCAAGGTATATTATAACATAAAGACATCAAGAGGGAATTTAGTGGAAATTTCTTTTTAACTATATGAACCATATGATTTCTTACTGGGCAGCTAGGAGGTGCCATAGTACACAGAGCACTGGACCTGGAGCCAGGAAGACTCATACTCCTGAGTTCAAATATGACCTCAGACATTTACTAGTTGTGTGACCTTGGGCAAGTCACCTCACCCTGTTGGCCTCAGTTTCCTCATCCATAAAATGATCTAAAGAAGGAGATGGCAAACCACTCCAGTATTTTTACCAAGGAAACCTCATATGGGGTCACAGAGAGTTGAACATGACTAAAAAAAAACAATACAATTTCTTACTGTCAACATAGAACTACTATGGGAAGACTTGATTCTGTCATAATAGGAACAAGAGCCTGTGGAACAGGGGTGTGCTAGTAAATATTTAATAACCAGCACTTCAGAGAAAATATACACATGACACACTTTTAAATTTAACCTATGTCATTAACATTTTCTCAAGCCCAGAAAATTAACAGAACAATAAACCAAGCTCCGATTTGTGAAGTTTGTGATTTCTAAGGTATAAATGCTCACAGTGAAAATGTAACAATTGGCTCTTGTGGATCTAGGAGCTTCATTTCAGTTCTGATTTAGAAGATCTGAGTTAGAATCTCACTTTACTAGCTGTATGATTATGAGCAAATCACGTAGTCTCGATCATTCTCATTTTCCCCATCTGTAAAATGGAAATAATATTTGCACTTCCTAAATCACAGTTACCATTAAAAGGCACTTTGTAAAACAGGGGCTGTGGTGCAGAATTATTTCTATCCCCTTTGGCATAATGCCTCACACAGGAGGCTAAAAAACATGTGTTGAGCTGAATAATTTTGAATTGCTAAACAGGATGATCTCTTCAGGATTTGTGCCTTCCCACCTCTCCTCTGCCCTTCAAATGTATTCACTTTATACACATTTATATTAACAGCTAAATGGCATGGTGGATAGAGTACCAGACCTACAGTCAGGAAGACTTTCATTCAAATCCAGCTTCAGACCCATTGGTCAAGTCACTGAACCTAGCTGCCTCAGTTTCCTCAACTGTAGAATGGAGAAAATGACACCTATCTCCCAGAGTTGTTGCTAGGGAATGAGATAATATTGCTAGGAAATGAGATAATATTGTTAAAGTGCTTGGTGCAGCTCCTGGTACATAGTAGGCAGTTAATAAGTGCTTATTCTCCTCCCTTATTCCCCTTATATATGAATACCCTACCACTGTCCTGATGTATCTTTTAGAGAGTCAGTGCATTACAGCAGAAAGAACACCTGCTCTGGACTCAGAACCAGAGTCCAGATTTTCTCTCTGATGCTTCCTACCTCAATCTGTCAAATGAAGGGACTGAACTAAATGGCTTCCGAGGTGCCTTTTAACTCTCAATTTATGGTCTTATTTTTCTCCCTGATATACTATATTCTCTATGTAATATATCCTGACAGATTACACTTTATATATGTTCCAATGAATATATATTACATATAATATATTCTGATAGAATACATATTATATATAATATGTTCCAATGAATATGTTACATATATTTCAAATAAAATATATTCTGATAGAATATGCTTTCCTTGATTCAACATATTATACATAATATATTACATGTACTATATTCTATATAAAATAAATTTTGTTCTACATTTAGTATATTTTATATATAGTAAATTCTACATGTATTATATTTGACCTATAATCTATTCTATATATTAGCGCTGAGGGAATTAATCCTTGATCCTATATTTTGTATTTGATTTTATTCTCTAACCATATTCTTCTGAAAGAAGACACTTAGGTGTGCTAAAATTTAGACTCTCCCTCTCTCTAGTTAGATATTACAAGTTAAGCTTTTCCACAATTGCTGCTATATAAAGAAAAACTGTTCTCAATGCTCTTGCAAAACATTATCTCAGCATTGCCTTGAAAGCCAGGACAACCTGACCTTTACCCATTTTTAACTATTAAGGTTGTCTTATCTAATTCTAGTTACCTATAAGTCTGCCCTTATCACTAACCTCAAGATACAGCTAGAGGGGTGGCTAGGTGGCGCAGTGAGTAGAGCGCTGGCCCTGGAGTCAGAAGGACTTGAGTTTGATCCGGCCTCAGACACTTAACACACACGAACAAAAAACCTAGCCGTGTGACCTTGGGCAAGTTACTTAACCCCAATTGCCCTCCAAAAAGCAAAAAAAAAAAAAAGATACAGCTAGAGCCGTAAGTTTACAAAGGCATTCCTTAAAGATAGAGAGAGGTGGTCGTCATGACATATTGTGGTTATTCTTGCTTCCTTTGACAAAACCAATAATAATCTTTTATCTGTGTGATGCTGCCAATTAGATAATTTCTCTTCTGTTCCTTGTGCTATGCTTATTAAAAATGTATTGCATTCTCAATTCAGGGTCTTCTGGTCAGAGATAGGGCCATGTGAACCATCTTTTACTATCAGGTCATGTATCCCTGTTAATAAATGATAGTTTGCTCAGAGAATTGCCTCAGTTTACCCTTCTGGTAAATTTCAGTTGAAATGGCTCCTTGAGGTCAGGCACAATTTTTTCTGGGTTTTTCTGTGGGCCCATGACAGTTAAAATCAAGCACTGGCAAAGCCTCTCCAAGATGGAGTGACTGCCATGGGCCTGCTGACAGCTTGGGTGTCTATATGCTCACAACTAGCCTTGTAAGTCTGAGAAAGCTCATCACTCATAAAGTCTGTATCACTAATGTGTGGATGGTGTTGTCACCTGCAAGAGGGAAAGAAGTGCTCATGTTAATGAACTGGGTCTTTCAAAGTTTTCAATTTGGCCTTGTTTATTTCTACAAGCTCTAAAGGGTTGTTGGATTATTAATGTTAAAAACAACATAACCACAATATCAAGTGTAATATTTGTAGATGTTCTCTTTACTACACCTATAAAGAGGACTAAAGAAAGTCATAGGTTCAAGTCAAAATGCATACCTTGACTCCCACCCCAGGTTACACCAGACCACAGGGACACTTACCAGCAAAGGGTTTATCCAGTTGAACCCAGTCTTTGAAGACAAAATTACAATAGTCCTTTCCATGCCAGAATCGAGTTTCCCCATGGAGCTCTCCAACACCTGTCTGCAAACTACGGATGGATCCCATGTCTGCAAGACGCAGCAGAAAGCATGCTTTCAGAAGCTTATTAAGACAGGTCTCAGAAACAGGAGTCCTGGCCCTTGCTATCAAGGTTTCTCAACCTTTTTTGTGTCATGGACTCCCCTTCCCACTTTGGCAAGTATGGTGAGGCCTATGGACCATTTCTCTGAATATTTTTAAAATTAATAATGAAAAGAAATACTAAAGCTCAGTTAGAGGCTAGTGAAAATAAAAATATTTTTCCCATCCAACAACAAGGAAGCCCTGAAATCTATCAATGGACCCCATGGATGGGGTGCCTATGGACCTCAAGATAAGACTCACATAAATGATGCCACTGAAGGGAGAAGACAGTTCTAGAATTCCAGGGTTGGTAAAGTTGGAGATTGGAAAATTTAGTGAAATTAGGGGATTTATTGAGAGTACTAAAACTCCCAGAACTAGTGCAAAGAAACTTCAAAGAGGGGCCCCAAGAAGGGGAAATATAAGATTTTAAAAGAAAGGGGTAGTACCAGTAATAAAACCTGATATTTATATAATTATAAGTATACAGTGTGCTGTAATTGAAACAATGTTGGATCTGGTTCCAATTTCTGGTTCTGCTAAGTACTAGCTGTGTGACTTTGGATAGGTCACTTATCTTTCTGGGATGAAATTGCTATACCTATAAAATGAGTAGGGTGAGCTCACAAGATGACTTCTAAGGTCCTTCTGGTTTTTCTAGCTATGATCCCATCTTCTTTCAGATTAAAAAAAGAAAGGGTTTAAATAAAAATGGTGATGAATAAAAAAGAAGCTTTAAAACTTTTACAAGCTAATAAAAGCAGAAAAGTAGTTACCTCTGTTAGAAAAAAAAAACAAAAGAAAGAAAGAAAAAAGAGAAAGAAAGGAAGAAAGAAAAGAAGGGGATTCTCCTTTCCTAATTCAGTCCTTTACTCAAATCATAGGACTTGGGTGTCTAGTGAATTATTGACTGAATCCATTCTACTGAATTGTCAATGAGGCTTCTATTGCCAACACTTTTCCAGTACCTGTTCAGTTGCTAAGAATCCACTATATAAGATCTGGAAGTATACAACTAATTGGAGAGTATTAGATAAAAAATTTTAAGAGGGGGTTAGGAAGGGGGAAAAAGCAAAATCAATGAGGGAGTTAAAGATTTCTTAACAAAGAAAAAGTGTGAAATGAGTAATGGATGGGGTTTGTATTTACATACATGTCAAAGTGTGAGGGTGTCGGACACCAGAACACTAAATCTCCAGTAACCCATGAAAATTTATGTCAGCAGCAGACAAAAGCATATGGTGGAAGCAGCAGCACATGGCAACACGGGGCAAAGATTTTTTGCGACATTCTATTGAAAGCACTGCCAGGACTATATCAGATTCAATGGACTGAGATAAATGGCCATTGAAAGTTTATAGCACATGTACAACAGAAAAGCAATATGTCAGGGAGTAGGACAGAATTCTACACAGTAGCCAGGGTAACTTGAATAGTTAGTGAGGGCACAGATTAAGATAATCATTATACCTATTATTAATAATCTCTTTTACGTTAACTACTCACATCCTTTAGGATATCTATGGACAAGTACAGGTTAGGGGAAACCCAAGACAAAAGTGAGAAACAGAGTAATCTAGTGGATAAACTTTGATCTTGGAGTTGGGAAGACCTGTGTTGGAATTATACTGTCTGATTATGGGCAAGTCATAGTTAGTGTCCCAGGCAATACTTTAACTAGTTAACTAGCTAGAAGATAAACTATAAGTTAAAGGCAAAACCTCAGTCTGTGTTGAAGGAGGAAGTTTTCATACTGGGAATTATATTAATATATATTAATATTAATTAATTAATTAATATTAATGGAAATCTAGTTTTTTTATAAAGTCAAAATGGACATTTAAATAACTTATAAATTATTTCAAGTTTCCTTCGCCACAACTGGCACTCAACAAATGTTTGAACTGAATTGTTTCATTCCCATAAGTACAAATGTTAGGATGCTAGTGAATACATTATTTTTACCAACCTGTATATAAAAGATAAGAAATTTGGTATAAAATAAGACAAAGAAGACTAATGATGGGGTAAGCTTAAAAGGAATTCTTCTCGTTGAACATAAGCTCCCAGAGAGTAAGAACTGCCTCATTTCTGCATCTGTATCCCTATCACATGGCACAGTGCTTGGTATATAATAAGCACTTAATAAATGTGTGTTGATTACCTGCATCTCACTATTTAATTTTAATCCAACAGAAAAAAAATCTACTCTGAAGCTGTGAATGTAGAAACACAAGCACAAACACGAATTTTAAAAAGTTAAATTCAGTCAACTAATTATCCACAGGGAAGCGTATATATCAAACACCTGATTTCAATTGAACAAGCAGATTCTGCCTGATTCCAGCCAGAAATCATGGCCTGAACACCACCAAAACACATCTGACTCATCACAAAACAGACCTCAAATTCAACATTCAGAGCCAAATACTCAACCACTCTACAATTTCATGCTTGGAACCTGGTGCAACATGTACCACATGAGAGGCTAGTGGTAGGGAGAACTTCATGGGAAGGTCCCTCTTTCTTCTTCCTTCCCACCTTCTTTACTATTTCATATGATTATGGGAGGACAGCCTATGCGTATGACAAACTTGCTCACCATTCTGTAGCTCCATTAATGACATGCATCTTACTGCCTTACCACACTCCCTCCTGCTCCCCTGTTCAGGTCATCAGTCTCTTGGAGTTCTTCTGGGTCCTGGGGCATGATGATGACCATTGTGGACAGTGATGCCAGGACCTGGGCTTTTATTCTGACAAAATGGGAGTGAAGGTGTAGCAGAATGGACCATGAATGGACAGCCAGGAAACCTGGGCTCTGGTCCTAGTACTGAGACTAAATGGCTTTGAGATAACATTGGGCAAGACGTTTAACCTCTCTTGGCCATTGTTTTCACAACTACCAAGTGAAAAACTTGAACTAGATGACCTCTTAGACCCCTTCCACTTCAATGATTTTACGTTCATATTTAGGGGAAATTTTTTAAGTCTTCTTGTTAAGATCTATTTGTTAAGAAGTGGAGAGGTAGAAAGAAAATGCCAAGGTCAAAAGATCAAGAGTGTGTAGCAGCAACCACACTGGCATACCCAGGATGGCTTCTAACACAGGTTCTTAGATCTGCTTTACTAGGAAAGATAGCTACTTAAGAGGTCAACAATCTTTTAAAATTACATTCACTAGTTCAGGGGAAAAGTCAGCACCCTGAGCTTCAAAGAAAATACAGAGAAAATACAGGTAGAGAAATAGACCAACAAAGACAGCTCTGACTGCCTGAATCAACTATATACACTTTACATACATCCCTGCATCGAAAGCACTATTACATCTGAGCAGATGGGAAGCTCTGATCATATGACCACTCAGAATCTCAACCAGGGAATCGCAAGATCCTTCTTATAAGCGAGCCCCCAAAGCAAAATACCAACTCAGAGTATATATACACTTTTGAGAGCCAGAAGACATCACAACCGTGGTGACTCAGTGCCTAATTAGAATTTAACCAAAGGCATGAAAGTCTTCCTACAAGCAAGCCTCCCCTAAGCTAGTTTCCTTCATTGGGCTCTACAAGGCCAATTAATGGGTGCAAAAGATTTTAAATCCCATTAACATTACAGATAGGTATAGGCACAAAGATATAGCTATAATTTTATCTATACATACATGCGAGAGCATGATAAGCTGGAATAACATTTTCTTCTGAACATAAACACTGAGAGAGAAAAAAAATTCTCATTTTCTGTTATTCAATACCTCTCCTTTTCTCTTCCTTCTCCTTTTTTCTTTTTCTACTTCTTCCCTTCTTTTTCCTTCCTTCTTTTCCCTTTCTTCCTCTTTCCCTCTTCCTTTCCCTTTTCTTTCTCTCTCATACACATAACCCTCCCCCCACCCAACACACATTTTTATTATTGAACTGTTGTGTCTTTCTGCAGTAACTCCATCAGGGCAAGGATTTACAAAAGAAAAAAAGGAAAGACTCCATCCAAAGTCTAGTGGAGCCTTACCCAGTGGGGATGCAATAAATTACTGGTTAGTGTTACTCTAAATCATCTTTATCTCTGCAGGAACTTTCCCTGGCTTCTGCATTGACCGAGGGAGATTAAAAAGGTAAAAATTTCAAAGCACAAATACATTTTAAGAACAACTTTCCCAGATTAGAGTAGGACATCTAGCATAACTCTGTAATGGAAAAGCATAAACTTATATCCATGCTTCTTAATACTTTCCATTCTAATTAATATAAGCAATACAGCTTTAAATTCATGTATGATCTCATCTGACCACAGCCTACAGTCAAGACTGCTCTTTGCCATCTCAAAACACACATAGTGAAATATAGCCCCCAGTAATACAGATCTTAAAGTCCAATATTTCCCCTTGGCTTCTGGGAGGTAACTTTCCTGATCTTTTTTTTTCATCCTCTCCTCATGTGTTGACCACAGTTACTTGTTTTCATCAATGACTCCTCTTCCTTCTTCCAATGTCTAAATGTGGTAGCTCTAAAGTATCCATCTTTGATGGTCTTTTCTTCTCTTCCTGTATTTCTTCCTTCAGTGACTTTATCCACTCACTTTGTCTCAGTGATCAACTCTGTCATATAACTAACTATATATCCAGCCCAACTTCTCTCTCAGAGTCAAAGCCTTAATTTTGAACTAGATGTCCTGTACATATCTCAAACTCAACATGTCCAAAGTATAACTTACTGTTTTTCCTCTGCAATCCACACCTCTTGTGAGTTTCTCTATGTCTTTCAAGGGCACCACTATCCTTCTAGACACCCAGGTTTACAAGCTTGGTGAATTCCTTGACTCTTCATTCTCACTCATTCCACCATCCAGTTTCTATCTCTACTCCATCAGTGACTGAGTGGGCCTTAGGACAGAATCATTCTCATGGGACCAGGAAACTAGTGTGGAGGTGGAGCAGGCCAGAGACTGCGCAAGAAATGGAGAGTAAGCTCTAAAACTCTTATTTTAATTTATACTACACTATTCTTAAGGGTCCTATAATTTACCACTTCATATCACATTGTTTCTGCTTCCTACTATCAAGGACTTTACAGTCTAATGACTATACTCTGACAATTGTCCCTCTCATACATAGATCTCTCAGAATACCTACCTTCTTCTTGAGTAAACTGTCAGTAAATGTCCATTAAAAACAACAGTTCATGAGCCCCCATCTGTGAGCTGACTTTTTTTAGTCAGTCAGAGGAATGAAATCAAAAGCATAGAAGAAAATTTAAAGAAGACTTTAATGTGGTCACTACCTTGCACAGGGGGCAGCTAGATGGTGTAGTGGATAGAGCACTAAGCCTGGAGTCAGGAAGACTGAGTTCAAATCTGGTCTCAGATACATTCTACCTGTGTGACCCTGGGTAATTCACTTAACTCTGCCTCAATTTCCCCACCTGTAAAATGAGCTGGAGAAGGAAATGACAAACCACTCCAGTAATCTTGCCAAGAAAACTTTAAATGGGATCACAGAGTCAGACACAACTGAAACAATTCGACAACAAGAACAACAAAAACTTTGCACAGAGATTAGCATAGGCTTGTGGAATGAATGAAAAAAAAATCTCTAGCCTCCCCTAGTAATAGTTTTAGGTAGGTAACAACTTTGTTATAAGAAGCTTTTAGCTGAGAAATTAAACCTGTCAGCTAAAAAAGGTTGTTTTGGATGTTTTATTTTTCCGCTTGGTCAAACCAAATGTATCTACTCTTGCTGAAACTAAAAAGTTTAGCAAATTGTTTTTGAACAAAGGAGGACTGATGAATCAATTCTTCACACAGAATAACTTCAAGGAGACTGACATTTTCCTGAAATTACATAATTCTGTGGGAAAAAAACACATGGAAAATAACAAGAGAAAGAATGGTTTAAGAAACTATAGTATTTTTCTAATAGGAAACTGCCATGGTCACCAATCCCCTATTAGGATTAATTACAGTCTAGTTTTCTGAATGCTGAGTCAGCAGGAGATTTCACAGCCACATTCCATCTGATTATTATTCATCATCAATGAAAACAAACCCTTAAAATATACTATGTGATTAATTTATCAGGCTACTGTGCATCCAATTGAAACCAGTGCTGTAGGGCAGCCAAGCCTATTCATATCCACATGAATAGAATTTGATTCTCCTTGATTTTTAATCCTAATTCGGTGACCTTGGACAAGCTGCTTTCCCTCAGTGGGACTCAGTTTCCCCACCTATAAAATGAGGGAGTTGAGCAAGACAGCTTTTAAGGTCCCTTCCAAGTGCCAAGCTGTGATCTTGTGATCAACTCTAGCAAGCAACCAATTTTCAATCTTAGCGAATATTGTCCACTCTAGACTTGGGTTTCATTGGGTTAATGACATTCAGTTTTTTAGGGAGGGGTTTATTCAATGGTGCAAGGGCAGTGTTCTTCAATGCTAACTCTGTCACAGAATCAAATTTGGAGCTCAAAAGGACCACAGAAGCTATAGAATGCAATCCCCTCAGTTGACAGATGGGGAACTAAGGGGTTTCATGAGTTGTCCAAGTTTCATGGATGCAGAGCTAGGATCTGAACCAAGCTTCTCTGACTTCTCTGACTCCAGCTTCATTGCTTTTACCTACCTTCATTTGAAGCCCACACATCTATCTAAAAAACACTCTTTAAGAGAATACTATTACTGACTCTTGTCCTCTTGGACTCATGCTCAAATATCTGAATCTCAAATCTCAACTACACTTCACTCATTTTTCTCCTCTCTCCCTAGCACCCAGTCCCATCTTTAGTGTAGATAACCCATCAAACATTCTCCTTTAGCCTTCCTGTTTTCTTAGACAGTTATCTTCACTGACAGCTGAATGTAAGAATCAGGTCATCACCACATCAGTCCAATCTGCCTCTTAAGATCTTGATTTCTCCTGGTCCTCTTCCAAGCCCAAATTACTTACTCCTCTTTCCACTAATTCATGGTGTTGGATGCTCATCCAAAGCTCTAGTAATTGATTCCTTTCATAGGTACCCAGATCATATATTTCCTTCTGACTCCAATGATTTCCCACATTCATTTAGCTTGCCATGGTCTGCAATTTGAATGTTGTCCTCACAAACATGATAAAAATGACAAAAGGAAAAATACTGCTGTTTATATCTGGATAAGTGAAGTCCCTCAAATGAAATATCCTTTTAAAATACATATTCAAATCTGCTGTTAACAAATATTGCTTATTTGAGTCTAAACAAATCAGTAACTTTTTTTGACTGAGCCCCAACACCTCAAAGACATCTATTGTATTACAGAGGATACTGAAGAAATCATAGATCCTTGAAATTTTTATTATATTGCAAACTCCCAGAGGGCAGGAACCACATCTCATATATGTTGGGTTTTTAATAGTAACCAGCAAAGCATTGGTATATAGCAGCCACTCAACAAATACTTGGTGAATGAATGAATGCATGAACATTGCATGGATAGCGTACTGATCCAGAAACACTGCACACTCATGGTGACTGAACGACAGGCAAAAACAGAAAGCCAAAGCTTATGGAAAACCTTGCCTGCGTCTCCCGTCACTTACCACCTCCAGAGCCTGCGAGTCTTTGTTCCGACTCGCTGGAATGATGCAAGAATTTCAAGTGGGGCTTTAACCCTCGGATTAAATGCTGGCGACTTCTACAGTGAGTAAAATAACCTGGAGAAAGTTGAGATGCTCTTTTTTACAAACATATGGATAGCATCAGATTTTCAAATTAGGCACTAAAGATCAATACAAAATGGTCCCATGCTTTTTGTTGGTTGGTTAGCTTTAAGGCTTGCTTAGATATTATGTTATTGATCCATGATTTCAGGGAACAGAAACCTTTGGGGTATAAATGACTGAGCTCCAGAACAGATAATAAATCTATGGGTTGTAGGGAATCTCAAATGGGCTTATGTAAGCCTAATACACCATTGCTAGATGAGGAAAGAAGTGTCAATGTTCTTTGGCCAAGACTGGGAAGTTCTCTTGATATAGCCTCTGGCTTTTTTGTAATTTCATATTTTTGGTGTACTACTGTGAAAATCTTCAGTGATTCTGCTACCTTTAGTAGGTGTGTGTGTGTGTGTGTGTGCACGTGTGTGAAGAAAACCATCTTGTTTTGACCATTTGGAACTGAAAAAAAAAATCAACTGATTTGTTTCAAAAGGAAATGTCAGTCTTGGGAAATGTAATGATACCAGGAAGGGAAATACATGATGGGGTATCAACAGCTTTGTATGTTACTCTACAGGAAGTTGGGCAAACAAAAACATAGTCTGTTGCTATAGAAAAACGAATGGTCAGAGAGACCATTCTCTCTGAAAGGATAATGACTGTTGGAACATACAACCTTCCTCTCAGAAGTGAGGTGGTAGGCTATGGGTAGAGAAAATTGTGTATTCTCTCAGTCATGGCAGCTGTACTGGATGGTTGTACTTAAATGCCTTTTCTATGTCATCTGTTACAAGGAAGGCACCAAGAGAACAGGGAATTGTTGGAAAGTGAATACTCAAAAGGATCTGTGATTTCAATGCTGCAGATGGTAAGTGAATATGGTGTAAAAAGGAAAATCATTAATAAAACTGGACTTTGTGTTTTCTTTTTGGTGTTTTACTTTGTTGTTGTTGTTGTTGTTGTTTTTAAAAGAAAGTTTGCAGAAGATAAGGACCAGGACTTACTTGAGGCACTATCAAGGCTGCTGATGCTATCCGCATTTTGCAGGTTATTCCGGTATAGCTGCCGGTAAAGGCTGAATTTGGAGAATTTGCTTGCTTTACCCACACCTTTCATTCTAGTGTCAGAATCATCAGTGCTTTTTGGGAATGGGAGATTGATTTTAAATTCTTTTTTCCCTTTAAGGTTCAAGGCTTCATTGGATTCTCCCATCTCCCCCTGCAGACCAAAAAATATGGGCAAAAATTTTTAAAAGACACTAAAAATGGGGTCTGAGACAAGCCTCTCCCTCCCCACTAAGCCAAAGCTAGCTAAGGTGTAGCATTTATAACTTACTTAGGTTCCCAAGCAGCTGCCCCAGAGAAGTGTGGAGAGTAGCTATTGATCACATAGCTCTGTCCAAGGACAGACTGGAATATTATACTTTAATGTAAAAAATATTTAATAATGTTAATTATTAACAGCTGCTAATTACTGTCCTTCCTTTTGCTTGTATGTGTATTTACAGTACTTATCACAGTGCCTAACAGATCATAAACACTTAATGAGTCTGTCTCTCTGTCCTCCCTCCCTTCTTCCCTTTCTTCATCCTTCCCTCTTTCCTTCCCTTCTTTCTTTCCTTTCTTCCTCCCTCCCTCCTGCCTCCCCTTCCTTCATTCCTTCCACTATAACTTACATTCACTTGTAACCTAAAGAAAACTAGCCAAACAACTCTCCATATCTTACTGTGAGGGAGACGGTTGACTGTCCCACAGTGACTCGTTTGACACTGCCCACATCAGTCAGTCTGTGTTCATTGTCATCCCATCTTCCATAGGCCAAGTCTATTCCACCAATAAATGCGACTGACTGGTCTATGATAACAAGCTTCTCATGGTGAGCCCACAAATACACAGTGGAAGAAACATGATCTGGATGTCTCATCACCTGGGGGAAAAATAAGTCAACACTTGGAAACGGCTTTTCACAAAAAACATTGATGCTTCTCCTAACATGTTACAGCTGTAAAATATATGTGCAATTAACAGATTGAAGTACTGGAATATGTTATGTAAATTTATCAAATAAAATAATTTTCATTATCAATGCTTAATAGTAATAATTGATATTTATCCAGTATTTTGTGACTTACAAATAAATTCACATATTTTCTCATCAATGGAGGGAAATTATTGATACCTACCCTTTTCACATGTTCCCTGGAACCTCAAAAAAATTGAGGGATGGCTATTCCTATTGAATCTTTGTGCATATATGATTCAGGAAAATTCAGCTTCATTTCATAGCTACCCTATTTTCCCTTTTTAAAAAAATAAATTTATTTATTTTTAGTTTTCAACATTCACTTCCATAATATTTGAGTTCCAAATTTTCTCCCATCTCTCCCCTCTCCCCAACCTAAGAGAGCATGTAATTTGATATAAGCTCTACATATACATACATATTAAACCTATTTTCACATTAGTCATGTTATAAGGAAGAATTAGAATCAATGGGAAAAAAAACACAAGAAAGGAGAAATGAGAGAGAGAGAGAGAGAGAGAGAGAGAGAGAGAGAGAGAGAGAGAGAACAATGTGCTTCAATCTGAATTCAGACTCCATAGTTCTTTTTCTGAACATGGACAGCATTTTACATCATGAGTCTTTTTAAGTTGTCTTACATCCTTGCATTGCTAAGAAGATATATGTCTATCAAAGATAGTCATTGCACAATGAGACTGTTACTGTGTACAATGTTCTCATTCTTCTCACTTAACTCAGCATCAGTTCATATAACTCTTTCCAGGTTTTTCTGAAGTCCACCTGATCATCATTTCTTATAGCACAATAGTATTCCATTACATTCATATACCACAACTCATTCAGTCATTCCACAGCTAATGGGCATCCCTTCAACTTCCAATTCTTTGCCACCACAAAAAGAGCTGCTATAAGTATTTTGTACATAGGGGTCCTTTTCCCATTTGTATGATCTCCTTGGGATGCAGACCTAGAAGCAGTATTGCTGGATCAAAGGATATGCACAATTTTATATCGCTTTAGGCATAGTTCCAAATTGCTTTCCAGAATAGTTGGATCAGTTCACAACTTAACCAACAATACATTAGTGTTCTAATTTTCCCACATTTCAGCATTTATAATTTTCCTGTTTTATCATCTTAATCAATCTGATAGATATGATGTGGTACCTCAGTTGTTCTGATCTGCATTTCTCTAATCAATAGTGATTTAGAGCATTATTTCATGACTATAGATAGCTTTAATTTCTTCATCTGAAAACTGCCTGTTCATGTTCTTTGTCCGTTTTTCAATAGGGGAATGATTTGCATTCTTATAAATTAGACTCAGCTCCCTATTTTCCCTTTTATCAAAGGAAGTTATACACACATACACATACATATATGTAAACTAAAGCTTGAATGCCTATTAAACATATCTAACAAGGCCAACTGTATTAATTACAGAATTATTTAGTTGAAAAAAATTTTTGAGAAGCTTTTTTCTTAGTGCTTAAGTTTCCTTGACTGGGAGTCATGAATACCTGGGTTTAACGCCTACTTCCAATGAAGTCAAGAAGCATTTCTTAAGCGCCTACTATATGCCAGGCACCAGGCTAAGGAGTGGTGATGCAAAACAAGACAAAAACAGTCCCTGGCCTCAAGGGGCTCACAGCCTGATGAAAAAACATGCAGACAACTCTGCACACATGATATATACCAGATAAATTGGAAATCATCTCAGAGAGAAGGGAAATATGTGGCCATGGACAAGTCACTTGAACTTGTGTGAGCTTTAGTTTCTCCATCAGTAAAATTGGGATAAAATAAGCCACTCTCTCCCAGGGAGTATTCAGAGGTTTCAGTGAGATAATATATGAAAAGCACTAGACAAGTATGAAATTAGTTTTATATAATACCAATTGTTCTTGCTGCTGGACCTTGGGCAAGTGACTTAAACATACAGTGTTTTCATCTGTAAAATGAGAGAGTTGGGTTTAATGGCTTAAGCACAGGCCAGCTATTGATCTTATGAAACTGTCGACTAACATTTTTGTTGAGTCATTTTTGTCATGTCTGTCTCATCATGACCCCATTTAGGGTTTTCTTGGCAGAGATAATGGAGTGATTTGCCATTTTCCTTCTCCTGCTCATTTTACAGATGAGGAAATGGAGGCAAACAAGATTAAATGACTTGCCCAGGAACACATAGCTAGTAAGTGTCTAAGGTCAAATTAGAACTCACTTCCTCCTGACTCCAGGGTTGGCACTCTGTCCATTGTGCCACCTATCTGCCTGGAGGTTAACATACCAAAAATTACTATGTTCAATATTTTATGCAATATTAATAAAGGCAGTTTTACCCTAGTAAAGGAAAAGTGAATGTCTGAGGTTAGACAATTCAGCCCCAACCCCTGACTCCCAAATTACTTCCTTATGAAATATTCTGATGATTCTCCAAGAGGGTTATTTTTTAAGCTCTGAATCATCAGGTTATTTGCATTAACCATTTGTTTTGGCTGGCCTTATAGTTACAATGTCAGGTCACAAAAGTCACTGAAAATGTAACTGACATTGTAATTATCCAGTAGAATGTAAGCTCCTTGGAGACAAGAGATGTTTCATTCTTGTCTCGGTATACCCAGTGCCTGGAACATAGTAAGTTCTTTTTAAACTAAATTATGGAAAAATTAATATTCACAAATTTTTAAACCTATATTTGAAAGAAATTAGGTCCTTCTATTGTTTTCCCCCTCCTACTTAATGAAATATATTTTGTTCTTATCTATGCTATTAAGCAGGGGAAACTCCAGATAATTCCATGAGTCAAGAGATATCTCAATGACAGGGTCATATTCCTTGGATAGCTTTTGGTACAGAGCCAATGATGACTTATAATCTCTTATCATACTGACATTTTGTACCAGGGAGAGCACAGATGATGTGTTATTGATAGGAAGAGCAGAAAAAAATGTCAAGTGATTTTCCCCCACAGAGTTTCTCAGCATAAAAGGGCCTCCTTTTTGACCTCAGGTCTGGAGATCCTTCCCTAACTGATGACCTGTTTGCCACAAGAATATCAAGCAGGAAAAAAAGAAAAAGAATATCAAACAGGATGTAGGTTCTGATCACCCGAACAGCATAGGGAAGCCTGGCACTGATATTTAAAGTCCATTCACTAAAAAATAAATCAAGAATGATTGTCAATGCTAGGAACATGTTAGCAATTTCCAGGTCACTCAAGTAACTCCGTAAGATAGGTGGCAATTGCAAAGAGACACATTTAGGTTTAATAACAGGAGAAATTGCCTAACATTTTTTTTTCTTTACAAGATGGAATGGGCTGCCTTGGGAGGTTGTGGGCATATACCATCAGCTTAGTCACTCCCCCTAAGGGCCACCTAACTTGCAGCTGGCACCTCCTTATATGTATTCTCTCTCCAAATAGAATGGGAGATTCTTGATACCAGGGATGATTTCACTTTTCTGTTTGTATTCCCAGTTCTTAACACAGTGCTTTGTGCATAGTGAAGGAGAGTACCTAAATAAATGCTTTTTTCATTCATCCATCCTCCCATCCATCCATCCATCCTTCCATCCATCCATTCATGCATGCATTTATTTGTTCATCTGTTCATCTATCCATTCATTCATTCATTCATTTTTTCATTCATCCATCTATCCATCCTTCAGTGAAGGTCTCCAAGTAAAGGCTGAATGATCACTTGTTGGGTATGAAATGGAGGCAAATGTTGCCAGGGTGTGATTTGTACTAAGTGGCCTATAAGGCCCCTTCCTTTCAACTCTGAGAGTCCAAAGTAGAAATTAGCTCCATGAGTATAGGAGCATGGAACTCTCTCTGTCTGTCTCTCTCTGTCTCTCTCTGTGTCTCTCTCTCTTCCTCCTTCCCCACCCCCCCCCCCACTGTTTCAGGACTGAATCTGTGATTTCATAAGTTTTTGGACCTCCCAAGTAGGGAAACTCCCTCTACTAATGCAAATAAACACCTTTTCTGCAACTTACAGTCTTGAAGACCTTCTGGAGACACTGAGGGATTCAGTGGCCTGCCCAGGACCAAGTAGTAATTAGAGGCAAGACTTGAACTTAGGACATCTTGACTTTTTGGCTGGAGCTCTATCTACTGTGTCATTTGCTTTCCTCTTTCTTTTTAAAGAATAATTTTCAGTTTGTTTTTTTTAAAAGATGCATATGGTGCTCTTAACAGAGGATTGTTACTCCTAACACAAAACATCTGGGAAAGTGCTTTTGAATCCCACATAAATGAGAAGAGACCCATGTCGCAGACCTTTATGTTGGGGTGCAGGCGCATTAAAGTCCTCTTGCTGTATTCACTGTTGATGCCAAGGGCCAGTTCAACCTCTTTGTAGAGCATCACAAATATCCTCACCCCTTGTTGCTGTTAAAAAAGAGAAAAGAAAAGTAACTGTAGGCTAAATGTTCTCAGTGGAAAGCCTCCCTTTCCAGATCATTTAAAACCTTTGGCCATTGGGAACCAACCCATCATTCCCCTCCCCCACTAGGTTCCAGGCAAAGTGGACAGCCTCCTGTTTTCCTTATTGACATTCCATTCCATGACTTTGCCTAGGCTGTCTATCCTGCCTAGGTTACTCTCCTTCTTCACTTGAGCCTCTCATAATTCGTAGCTCCATTGAGTATTCAGCTCAAGGGCCACATTCATTGGAAAAAATTGTCCTGGTCCTCCCTATTACTGGCGTCCTCCTCACTCACTGCCCAATATTTAATTTATTTACATTTTGTGTACACACACACACACACACACACACACAAACACACACACACACACATAGTGTCATTTCCCCAGTAGCACTCAAGTCACTTGATGGCAAGGACTATAGAAAAGTCTAATTTTATTAATATTATTAGATACAATGTGAAACAAGAAAAGGGTGTATGCAGAATTAAAGACCTATGAAATTTCTTAAATGGGTGATATGGATTGTACTAATGGCTCACATTTATACAGTATTTTCAGGATTATTTTCAACTTCACAACTACCAGTACTGGAATTATTGTGCCCATCTTAGAGCTAGAAAGACTGAGACTCCTTGTTCAGATCTCTCTTTCTTCTGAGCCATTTAGGCCACACTCTTCATTTACAAGTCAGCAAATTGTGGCCCAGGAAAATAAATGTATCCACCCCAAAGTCATATACACAGTAATTGTTAGAGTGGGATTTGAATTCTTTGGATCCCAGCTCTTTCCCCAGTCCCACATCCCCCCTATATTTGTTGTTGTTTTTCCCCCTTGAAAAGCAGTAGCAATTTCAGTCAAACTGGTATATTAGCAATCTGTTTCTCATATGCAGCCCTCCTTCTCATATCTCTGTCTCCTTGACCAAGGCCTATCCCCCACACTTGGAAGGCAATCCCTCTTCACATCTATCTCCTGGAATTCTAGGTTTCTTCAAGGTTCAGCTCAAGGGCTTCCTCTTCCACTGGGCCTTCCTGATGCCCCAGCTGTCAGTGCTCTCCCTGAATCCTGATGTTATTTTGTTTCTACTTTATACGTGTCTTATATTTACTTCTCTATCTGTATCACTCCCTGCCCCTATAACTCCCATAGAAATGTAAACCCCCTCTTCCATTTTGTCTTTGTATTCCCAGTAACTGGCACATAAGTGGGTGCTTAATAATTGTTTGTTGAATGAACAAACTATAGTAACTGGAGCTCTAAGTAGATTCTGGGTGAACAGGTACAGGATGAACAAACACAGGACACTGGAATTCTGTACAAAGCCTCCTGAACTCAGCCCATCAAAGAACAGGCCTATTCGGATACTGAAGGTTGCTCCTCTCTATCTATTTCAGAGACCCTGGGGCCCATTAATGCAAGAATAAATATCCTCCCATGACTGCAAAAGTTCATGGATTTAGGGTGTGGCTTTCAGATGCTAAATTATTTAAATGATGGGTGTTTATGAGAGTATGAAAATGTCAATTCAGTTTTAAAAATTGATGATGCAGATGTTGCCGGGGCCAGGCTAGATGAAGAAAAAGGACAAAGAGACCAATGCATCACAAGGGAAATTAATCCAATGAAATCATCATTTCCTCAGGAGATTTATTCGGTTATCAGCAATTTAATGATGAGTTTCAGAGAGTATGGATTTACATGAAAAGAATGATAAATGATGATCAGTGTTGGTCACCGTCACCATCACTGACCGAACATCTGGGCCATGATGAGCAAAGAGAAGCTATGGGGCTAATGTAGTGGAAGTGGGGTTCAAGTGCCTATGAGTCCAATGATGATGGAAACACACAAACCCAAGACCTAGGGGAGTGGTTGAGAGCTGGATATGGTGATCCAACTCCAATCTTGTATTTCCAGTTGTCCGTATCCAAAACTAGCTCATTACTTCTGATTCCGCTCTTTTCTAATCTCTTTCAGCCTCTCCACATTCCAATCCAAGGGAGGCTCAATAGTGCAATGGACAGAGTACCCATTTTAGAGTTAGAGGATCTGAGTTCAGATCCCAAATTCTGCTGTTTATGACCTTCATGCCTCAGGCATGTCACTCCACATTTCTAGCCTCAGTTTCCTCAGATGTTAAAAAAGAGGTTAGATTAGATCATATTTTAAGCCCTTTCTAGCCCTAAATTGATCCTCCTAGGCCACATACCACCACTGGATCATTATTTCTAAAATATCCCTTTACTACACCCCTTCCTTGCTCACCCTCCTTTAATACTGAACGTCTCCAGGGGTAGGTTAAAACATGAGAAGGGGCTGCAGCTAGGTGGCACCTTGAATAGAGCACCAGCCCTGGAGTCAGAAGGACCTGCATTCAAATCCAGCCTCAGACACTTAACATTTACTAGCCGTGTGACCTTGGGCAAGTCACTTGACCCCAATTGCCCTGCCTTCCTTCTCCAAAAAGAGAAAGAAAGAAAGAAAGAAAGAAAGAAAGAAAGAAAGAAAGAAAGAAAGAAAGAAAGAGAAACATGAGAAGAGAAAAAAGAAAAGGGGGGAGAGGTTTGGCCATATTGAGTATAAGGAAAGGAAGAGGAAGAAAGGACAGAGAACAAGCCAAGAAGAAGATGGCATATAGCAAAGTGTCATCATGGTGTGTTAGCCCTGAGATAGGAACTTTTATGATAAGTCCTAGAAAGCAAAAGTCCTTCCAAATTACAGTGGAAAGGCTATATGCTTAAGTTCCTGGATCTGGACAGAGATGATGATAAAGTCGATGGTAATTATCTTCCTTTGTTTCCTTGGCATTTAGCACAGTGACAGGCATATAGCTATGCTTATTGATTGACTGACAGATACATTGTCATTCCATTTAGACTGGTTCAGGTTTTATTATATGAGGAAGTAAGAGTAGATTGGCAGTTAGGTGGCACCATAGGTAGATAGAATCATTTTGGAATCAGGAAGACTCATCTGGCCTCATCACTAGTTGGGTGATCTTGCCTCATCTCTAAAATGAGGTGGAGAAGAAAATGTCAGACCACTCCAGTATCTTTGCCAAGAAAACCCCAAATGCAGTCACAAAGAGTCAGACATGACTGAACAATAACACCAACAAGTGTAGTGAATAGAAAATTGGCCTTAGGATTTAGGAAGACCCAGGTTCAAGTCCTGGCTCTGACATAATTATTATCAGTGTGAGCTTGAGCAAGTCACTTAACTTTTCAGGGTTCTAGGCAACTCTCTAAGACTGTGAGTTATGGAGAAAACTTCTATCTGCACTGATAGAAGGAGTTCCTCATTTTTAATTCCTCACACCAGTGAAATCATAGGTTCAATTTTGATCCCTAGCCCTATGTCTATAGGGGCATGGGTTAAATCCCACATCTGACACTGATGAGCTGAAGAACCCAGAGCAAATCATCCAAGCTTGACATGCATCAGGCAGCTCCCGAGATCCTTAGATTCCTCATCTGTAAAATAGAAGTTGAACTAGAAGTTCCCTAAGATCTGTTGCAAAGTTTTGCTGTTGTTTTTTTTTTTTTTTAGTTCGACAAGGAGTTTCCATTGTACTTTAGGATTTAGGACTGTAACAACAGCTGACAGGATAAGAATGGTTAATGGAATGTATTATAAAAGATTCATTCCATAGAGCCAAACATTAATGGAGAAAAATGGCACTATGAGAATGAGATTGTGAACAAGCAGCATATTGGTTTTTGATAAATTATGAGAAAAATAGGGGGGTTATTATATTTCTCTACTAATGTCCTATCCCAGTGCTGGCTCATGGCTTGATGGTAACCCTGGCTTCCTGGAGGCTGTGCCAGGGAAACACAGACTATCACAGGTTTTACAAAGCTGAAAAAGATTTCAGGGAGAGCCCCAGAGATGGAGGATGCAACAGGTATCTGAAGAACAGTTTAACTAAATTCAGAGAAGTCTGCCTCTAGCAGGCTGACCACCAGGAAATGATTGTTTTTGTGTGTGCAAAGATGGAGACCTTAGAAAGAAGGGTCACTATATTTTCCAGGAAGGGGTTCATATGCAAAGAATATTATAGAGCAACAAAGTACTAAAGAAAGACCATGTTAAAAAATCAACAGGATTTATTTTGGGGGGAGAGGTGAGGGGAACATGTCTGTCAATTACTTACTGCTTTCCGTTTGAGAATATAGTCTAGTCTCCAACGATTTCCTTCTACCACTGGACGTTTCAGGAAAATTTCTGGACTCAACCTAAAATAAAAAAAAATTATAGTTCCAAAGTTATTTAAATGATCTGTAAAGGCAACTGACTTCCCCTTGTGTCTCAATAGAAAGAGAGAAATTCAAAAGCAAATTCATTCCTGCCCTTCCCTTGGTTGGTAAATACTCTAGCCCATATTTGATGGCAATAAAACTAATGATAAGCAATATTGTAACCAAAAGACATGCCATGAGTGACATTCAAGTGAATTCATCTAACAATATGGTGCCTAATCAAGCATTGAACAAATGATTATCATTTGTATTTGCTTGGGAGAAATGGAGGTGTTTATCATGGGAGCTTAGAACCAGATCTTGGCCAACAGAAGGAATTATAGAAGGATTATCAGTGTCATGAGCATCATAAGGATGTTAAATTTACTGAGGAAGACAGATTATGCAAGAAAAAATGAAGTTGTACAACATATCCTAGTAGGCTCCAAAACATTTGGCAGCTATTAAATGCCTAGAAGGAAATGACCAGAAGCAGAATAATCTGATCAAAGCTATTTACCTTTCCTAAACTGACAGCCAATAAATTATACAAATACAAAACCCCAAATAACCTTGAGAATTCAACAAATAAACTTTATTAGAACTGGGGAATTCTTAAGGACAATCATGCTTCCCACAATCATCTGAACATACCTCCCTGAGTGTAGGGATTTTTCATTTATTGTACTTCTATCCTCAGTGCCCAGCACAGTGATTGGCTCATAATAAATAAGTAAATGAACAAATCTTTTATTTTTATTGAGCTATAAAAATTTAAGACAACATTTTCATAAATGTAGCCATACTGAATGTTCAATTCCCTATCTGGAATTCAAAGTTTTTAGAACATAGAGCTTTAGTGAAAGATGCCAAACCTATGTGATAACAGGCCAAGATATATATTATCATCCATGTCTTCCTGGTATGCCAGATGATCAAATTAATAAAATAGCATGGGTATTTAGTTTCTCTCTAATGTAGAATATAGGATCATAAGTTTTTAGGGTTGGAAGGGATCTTCCTTGTGATCTAGTCCAAATCCCTCATTTTTTGCAAAAGAGAATCATCTGGCATCAGGGAAAGAGCAAAAGATTTGGAGTCAGAAGGCATTGGTTTCAGATCCTACCTCAGGGACACTAATTAGTCCTGTATGTATTTTCTCTATATAGAATTATTCAAGTATTATCTCCTCTGTGAGAATGTGAATTAATATTTCACATTTCTTTGTATCTCTAATGCTTAGTACATTGCTTAGCACTCAGTAAAAGCTTAAAAAAGAAGGAAATGTAAGTGAGTAATTATGATGACCAAACTCAGTCCTTAGGAAAGGAATGAAATTGCCTTCCTTCTTCTTTTTTTAAATCAAATGCTTTATTAACTTCTAGTTTACATCATCCATTTCCTCGAGATTTTGAGTTACAAATTTTCTCCCCATTATCCCCCTACCCACAACTCCAAAATAGCAATCCCACTGGATATCCCCTCCTCCAATCTGCTCTCTCCCATATCTTCTCCCATACCCCTCCGACTTTCCAGTAGGGAACAGTGGATCTCTATGCCCCAGTACCTGTATGTCTTATTTCCCAGTTACATGTAAAATAATATTAATAATAGTGTATATGTATATGTGTGTGTATATGTGTGTGTGTGTGTGTATACTTAAACATTTGATTTTAAAACTTTGAATTCCAGATTCATTCCCTTCCTCCCTTGTCACCCACCCTTACTGGGAAGATAAGCAATTCAGTATAGGTTGTACATGTGTAGCTATGCAAAATATTTCCATAGTGAAAATATTTTAAAAGACTGACTATATTTCCCTCCCTCCTATCCCACCTCCCACTTGTTCTATTCTCTACTTTGGTCCTGTCCCATTTCAAAAGTGGGTGCTTTCAACTTCCCTCCCCCCCATCATCCTCCCCTCTCATCCCCTTCCCCCCTACTCTCCTGTAGGGTGAGATACCTTATTTAGTGTGTATGTCATTCCCTCCCTGAGCCAAATTCAATGAGAATAAGGTTGACATATTCCCTTATGCCTTCCTGTTCTTCCCCTCCATTGTACCCATTTTCCCTTGCCTCTTCTATATGAGACAGTTTGCCCCATTCTGTCTCTCCCCATCTCACCTTGTTATATTCCTTTCTCACTTCTTAATTTCACCTTTTAAGTATCATCCCTTCCTATTAAATTGATCCTGTGCCCTCTATCTATGTATACCTGTACACATGTATGCACATTCACATATGTATTCATACACCCATATACCCTCTGATATAGACTATATATATATATATATATATATATATATTCCCTTGAACTATTTTCATACTGAGAAAAGTTTCATCAGTTACAATGATCGTTTTTTCCATGTAGGAATGTAAATAGTTCAACTTTGATAAGTTCCTTTTGATTTCTTTTCCCTGATTACCTTCTCAGGCATCTCTTGCTTCTTGTATTTGAATGTCAAATTTTCTATTCAACTCTGGTTTTTTCATCAAGAATACTTGAAAGACCTCTATTTCATTGAATGACCATATTTCCCCCTGAAACAAGATACTCAGTTTTGCTGGGTAGGTGATTCTTGGTTTTATTCCTAGCTCCTTTGACCTCCGGAATATCATATTCCATGCCCTTCGATCTCTCAGTGTAGAAGCTGCCAGATCCTGTGTTATCCTGATTGTGTTTCCACAATATTGAAATTGTTTCTTCCTGGTTGCTTGTAATTCTCTCCTTGATCTGGGAATTTTGGAACTTGGCTATAATATTCCTAGGAGTTTTCTTCTTGGGATCTTTTTCAGGAGGTGATTGGTGGATTCTTTCAACCTCTATTTTGCCCTCTGTGTCTAAAACATCAGGGCAGTTTTCCTTGAGAATTTCTTGAAGGATGATTTCTAGGTTCTTTTTTTAATCATGGCTTTCAGGTAGTCCAATAATTTTTAAATTATCTCTCGTGGATCTATTTTCAAGGTCAGTGGTTTTTCCAATGAAATATTTCACATTGCCTTCTAGTCTTTCATTTGTTTGGATCTGTTTAATAGTATCTTGATTTCTCATAACGTCATGACCTTTCATTTGTTCCAGTCTAATTCTGAAGGAATGATTCTCTTCAGTGAGATTTTGAGATTCTTTTTCCATCTGGCAAATTCGGCTTTTTAAGGCACTCTTCTCCTTATTGCCTTTTTAAGCCTCTTTTGCCATTTCAGTTAATCTATTTTTAAGGTGTTATTTTCTTCAGTCAGGTTGTTGACTCTCATTTCATAATTTTCTTGCATCGTTCTCATTTCTCTTCCTAATTTTTCCTCTACTTCTCTTATTTGCTTTTCAAAATCCTTCTTAAGCTCCTCTCTGGCCTGTAACCAACTCATATTTTTCTTGGAAGCTTTTGGTACAGGAGTTCTGACTTCACTGTCTTCCTCCTGTTCCATGCTTTGATCCTTTTTGTCCCCAAAATAGGAGTGTAAAGTTGGATTGCTCTGTTTGTTTTGCTTCCTTTGCCTCCTCATGTTTTGCTTCCTTTGCCTCCTCACTCAATTACTTGACTTTGGGGCTTTTTGCCACAGTAGGACTCTGCCACTATATAGGGGTGCTTTGTCCCAAAAGCTGGGTGTTTTCACAGCTGCCAAAGGTATTAGTTGTGTGCCCTCTCAGAAGTCTCCACACACTCTGACAAGCTGGTCACACACCCCAGGACCTCCACCCTAGACCACAATCCAGATCCAAGCAGGTTAAAGCAAGAGTGATTACCCCTCAGACTGGTCCCTTGGTCCCCCTACAATCTGCAGGCCAGGAGGTGAAGCTGCCATGTGGCTGCAGCTGCACTCTGATGTACCTCTTTGGCTTCTCACCCTGGGGGGAAAGGCTGACTGCACTCCTAACTACTGGATCCCAAAGTCCACATTGCACTGACCTCTCACTTTAGCCTTAGCATCTGTGTTGATAATTCTGGAAACCACAACAGCTGCTGGTGATCTGAAGTCCCTCTAGCCAGTGGCTGGTCAGACCCACCCTGAGGCTAAGACCTCCTGCTGGCCTGGGACTGTGTTCAGTTCCCAGAGCACTGCACTGGCCACTTCCTGCTGGCCTGCTGAGCTGTCCTCAGTGGGAGGTTAGCTTCACTGTGTCATTTTTGCCTTCCTTCTTCTTAATAGGAAGGTGAGTGACTACATGGAAAGTATGTGTACTGGTTGTTTTTTATTGGGTAAATGCTGGTTAGGTTGGCTCTTTGGTTACAGCAGCTTTTCATTTCTTTTTCCTTTTTCCTTTTCATTTCTTCCTCAATTGAATTCTGCCTAGGTTCATCATTATTCCCAAATAGTCCACATTTTTTGCTTTGTCCTAGGGCTGGTTCATGATGGGACAAGAGGTGGAAAGTATCTGGCCCTGTTGAGGTGTTCCTGAACCAGTAACACTCCCATCTCTTTCTTTCTCCCCTGCCATACTGGTTCAGTCTACGTCTCAGACTTCAGAATTATTTCAAAAGGGCAAGAATCTTAACAAGTGTAAAGTAATTTGTAGGAATTATGTAGGAGACAGTGCCACCTTCCCCTAGAACCAAGGAAAGAGATCATTGTAAACAATGGGACAACCACTGCTGGGTGTCTACTTCATAAACTAAGGACTGCATTCATTTCTTGGTGTTTCTTTGGGTAATTATCAACAATGTGAAGGAAATATAGTTTTCATTTTGCTTAAATACACATGTTATCAACATCTGATTTTTTTTCTTAAGGAAACATTAGTCTCTGGCAACCAGTGTCCAAAGAGAATTTTCTTTACTCAGTAGAAAGTGTGGGGTAGAGCAGGGAAGATTTAACTTGTGGGTTTATTTTCAAGAGGGGCAGCTAGGTAGCATAGTGAATAAAATTCCAGGCTTGGATTCAGGGTGACTCACCTCAGACACATACTAGCTAGTGACCCTGGACAAGTCCCTTAACCCTGTTTGCCTCAATTTCCTCATCTATAAAATGAGTTGGAAAAAGAAATGATAAAATGCTCCAGTGTCTTTGCCAAGAAAACCCCAAATGGGCTCATGGAGAAGTTGGACACAACTGAACAACAACTACACAGCAACATTGTTACTTCATTATTAGACCCCATTGTGGGTCTTAGTATAATATGGATGGGTCTATAGTATCTAGTATAATTGCTACTTGAGTATTTTAATGACTAAACAGGCTTTTCTAGGCTACCCTAGGGAGGTGATAACCATCATGGATAACAAAGAATATTAACAGCAATGATGATTTTGCATGTTCATTTCTGTTGTAATAAACCCAGTTTTCATCTAAGTTTCCTGAAGTCATGATTCCCTGTTGACAAATCCAACAAGCTCTCATTCATTAAACATATGCAAGGTATGGATTGTTTCGTTTTTGTCTCTGAATTCTTGGTATCTGGCAGTGCCTGACACCTAGAATGTGCCTAATATTGAATTGAATTGACCATGTCACCCTCTCTCTCACTTAAGAGTCTCCTATGGTTCATGGTTCATGATGGGGACAGTATTCCAAGGATGGATAGGTGATCAGCTCATTTCTCAATGTTGGTCAAGTGTTCTCTAAATGAATCGTTTTGTGATAAGCACCACCCCAGTGCCACTAAATGGTGAAAGACCAATGTATAGCTCATGTTTATTCCAGTTGAGTTTGTTGAAGGACATGCATTGGCAGGATTTCAGATGACTATTGAGCGTAGGGAGTGTGAAAGTAGCCAAGACCTCTTGAGGATACTTCTACATTGTAAGACATGGCCTCAAGCCTGCTGAGTTCCTTTCCTCTGCAAGCTGTCTCTGCTGATAGCAATATCTCTGGCCACATGAAGGTCAAAAGATGAATCTTTGGCAACTATGCAATTTGAGTCTTGATGTGGAGAAAATTATGGCTTATGTGGAGAAAAGTCTCTACTTCTGACATGGGTCATTATCAGTTAAACTTCTGCCCTCCACCTGAGCTTGAAAATTTTCAAGCACTCATTGGTCAGGGCCACCCTCATGTTCACACCTTAGTAGCAACTCAGGAAGTAATTACTTATTCCCATTTTCTCATCCCCATTTTATAGATGAGGAAATTGGGGCTGAGAAAAGCTAAGTGATTTTCCCCTCAGGAATGAAGGAGGCAACTTGGATTTCCAAGTGTGTTTTTACCAGATATTAGTTTCAGGGTTATTACTCATTTGAAGGTAGACAGGAGGAGAGAAAACATTCAGCACCTTGTCTCTTCAGATACCTAAGAGGCTGGGAATTTGAGCTTTATTTTTCTGAAGGGTCAAGAAGGACATTACTCTTTTTCAGAAACCAAAAAATGAGTTTTTAATGGCATCAATTATGGCTGGAGTCTCATTCATGTCTGGACCTGACTTTATAAGAAGTATTAAAAAAAAAAAAAAAGAATTGGCTCCTAAATATGGAATTCTATTTCACACAGACTTGAAAATTTTATTTTGACAATCAAACAGAACCCAGGCCTAAGTTCTTGCCTACTATGTGGGGATGTTACATGGGTAAAGAATGAAAGGAAAAACAATTAGAGAAGAAGGGTCCTCCTACTGCAAAGAGTGTTAGATTTGGAGTCAGGAGAGACTAAGCTCAAACCCCAGCTCTGACACCAGTTAATTACAATCACAAACAATATATCTCTGAATTTCAGGTCTTTTCTTCCGTAAAATAGGACACCATTATCACTGTAGTACAGCTTGGCCCCAATGACTGAGAATAAAGACTCCCTTGGGGTGGGGGGCAGGGGAGGTGGGTAGCATTATTCGAATGTTCACTGCATATTTCCATTGGCCAAGAACCAATGACCACATTCTGCATAATTAAAACTTTGAATGGTAAAAATTCAGATATGCATGAGCTCTACGGGGGACTCATTATATGTACTGAGGGGCACCTAGCTAAACCTGTACCTCACAGTGTTGCTTTGAGGCCCAGAGGAGACAATACATGGAAAGTACCTTGCAAATCTTAAAGGGTGATATAAATTCTACAGTTCAGTCAAACTGGCAGGATTTGAACTTGGGTCTTTCTGATTCCAGTACTGTATAAACCACACAAACTGACCAGGTAATTATTTTTCTTTCCTTTTTTTTTTTTTTTTTGGAGGGGGGAGGCCAGGGCAATTGGGGTTAAGTGACTTGCCCAAGGTCACACAGCTAGTAAGTGTTAAGTGTCTGAGGTCGGATCTGAACTCAGGTCCTACTGACTCTAGGGCCAGTGCTCTATTTACTGTACTGCCTAGGTCCCCCCTTCCCTCCCCCCACCAGTGGTAATTGTTTTACAAGTATCTGTTCACATACCTTGGTATGTCTCCCCTGACAGAACATGAGATCCTTGACAGCAGAGACTGTCCTTGGCACATAATAGGCATTTAATAAGTGCTTTTGGATTTGATGACTGATTATTCTTAAAAAACCCTAGTATCATTAAGTTAGTTATCACCATATTATATTGCATTGCTTTGCATTGTTTTCTATGTATGGTATGACATTGTTTTGTATTGTTCTATATGCTATATTCAGGTAGTATTTTTCCACTTCAGGCATGTGGTCTCCCATTGCTTTTAATATGCATTTGGAAGAAACAGTCTAAAAAAAAGAGATTGCCAGGAAACTGAATTCTTAGAAGGAAAATAACAACATTTGTTATGGCTGAACACTTCCAAGATGTTTTTTGGTTTGCCTTATGGATTTTGGCTGGAAAGACAGCTAGGCAGGAGCCTAAGTCAAAATACAAAGACTCCAGGAGTTTACCTTCCTACTATCTGAATGGGTTTTCTATTTGAGGCTTTCACTACTAATTAATAAATTTTATACTTCTAAAAATAAAAAATATATATTCATTACTAACTTTAAATAGTTAGTGGTGGTCAGAAAGCCCAAGCTTAATTCAGAGTTAAGAAAGAAGAAATCCATTCTGTGTAGACAATAATTCCAATTATTCTATTTGGCATTTCTAATGATGACCCACAAATGTAACTATTGCATCATCCAAGAAATAAGATTCAGAGGGACACGTGGGCTGCAGCCAGCATCAAAGTCCCAAGAAATCAGAGAGAGGGCCAAATGAAGGCTTTGTCATTGAACAGTCACACCCACTTGGCCCTGTAGACCTCACTGAAGTAAACAGTTGGGCGTCTCTCCTCCAAACCACAGAAAAAGAAATCTCCAAGCTGAAGATATTAAGGCCCTGCCTGGATGCCAAGTTTTCTGAAAAGGCCTTTGACTCAAGACTTGAGCTGTGAGTTGGTTCAGATCACTGCCAAACCATCTGGTCGTGATGTTAGTTTCCATAATGTAAGTCTTTTGCACAGGGCCCCACATTGTAGGAAACATGGAATGGGGAGACCTTTGAACCAGAGCCCCACTTGTGAATACTAACCACCAATCCGTGATGAAAATCTCTTCTTTGGCTTCTTCCATAGCATTCGCTATATCTTCAAAATACCCTTTAGCATTAACATACCTGTAAGAAAACAAACAGGAATTTTTAAAACATTTTCACCTGAAAGAAAAACAAATCTCTCATGGCAAAACATCAGAGTTTGCTTTCATTTCAGATCTGTGATTTCATCAGTATAAAAAAATTCCCATTCCAGAGACTCCCTCTTACAAGTGTAAATGGACAATTAACAGTCTTGATAACTTTACATCAACATATATGCATGTATATATATGACTACAAATCTATACTTCACAGTCTGAGAATTGCCCAGAACACTGAGATGTTATGTGACTCACCCAGGCACACACAGTTAGTTTAAGTCAGAGGAAGAATCTGAATGCAGGTCTTCCTGACTCTAAAATCCAACCTTGTAGCCACCATATACATCACGCTGCTCACTCAAGCCATTGCTATAGGGTTAATAAAAACACTAAATGGTTTGACACAACCAGCAGATACGAATGGAAAATTTCATTCTTCTCTTTCTGTCTTAAAGACTGCAGTAAAGAGAGTGGGGCAATCAGTTCTCCCTAACTGGTTCAAGGACAGAACTGACAGACAACATGCAGAAATAATATTTCCACGTATGTGTAGGAGCCCATATCAGATTGCATGCCATCTTGAGGAGGGAGGGGGAGAAAATTTAAAACTTATAGAAGTGAATGTTGAAAATCAAAAATAAATAATTTAATACATTTTTTTAAAAGAAAGAAAGAGGGGTGGCTAGTTGGTGAAGTGAATAGAGCACTGACCCTGGAGTCAGGAGGACCTGAGTTCAAATTCGGTCTCAGACACTTGACACAATTAGTAGTCATGTGACTTTGGGCAAGTCAACCCCAATTGCCCTCCAAAAAGCAAAAAAAAAAAAGTGAGAAAAAACATTTCCATGTCGAAGGTGAAGGTCAGAAAAGTCCTTTATTTAGCCCCATCTTGTCTGATCCTCATAACAACACAGTAGGAGAAGAGCTCTGGGCTTTCTCATACTCATATTAAAGATGGAAGAAGTCCAATGACTTTCCCAGCTGTCATTCAGCTAGTTAAGTGTCTAAAGCAGGATTTGAACCCAGGCCTTTCTGCCCCTGTTTTATTTCTGAGTCTTGGGTTAGGAAACACTGCCTCGGTCATTAGAGGTGATGGTTTTAATTCATGTAAAATAAGAGTGGTTACTGAGGATGCTTCTGGGGGAGTCAGAGGGTGACTTCCTGAGCAGAGCTGATAGCTGGAGAGCCCTGGAGCAAGAGGTCATTTACCACAAATGGGAAAGTCCTGGCGCTCAGCACAAAACCACAGAAAGCTACTCTTCTAACACTTTGCAATAACCATTAGCCATTAACGAGTAGGTAAGGAAAACAAATTCAACTTGAATGTGCTTTGTTATTAGAGGAAAATTAACTGGCAAGCAAATCTTCTGAATGTTTATAGGATCATAGGTCTGGATCAGGAAGAGGCCGTCTTGTCTACAGATGAGAAAACTGAGTCTCAGAGAGTTTGGGAGATTTGTCCAAGGCCACAGAGCTAAGGGACGCACATTCTGAACCTAGGCTCTCCAATTCTAAATTCTATAATGGTCTTTTCTGCTGATACCGCTCTGATTCTCTAATGTACCAAGAAGAAGAAGTCCTGTGTACTTTCTATATGTCTGAAGGTTCAGAGCTCAGTCTGAAAGATTGAAAACCCACCATAAACTCATTCACTGGGAAAAAAAAATCTTGAGATAACTTAAGTAGGAAAATTCATTTCTGTCCATTCTTCCATATTATGGCAAACTCCTTTCAAAAAAAGAAAGGGAAACACCATTCAAATTTGAAAAGAACATATTAATTTAAATTATCTGATTATTTTATTATTATAATTATATTGTAAAATACTAACATAAGAAAGCCTTAGATCAGGGGTTCCTAACCTTTTTGTGTGACATAGGCTCCTTTGGCAGTCTGAGGAAACTTAGCTACTCCTCAGAATGACATTTTTAATTACATTAAATAAAATCAGGTTTATAAATGAAACCAATTATATTGAAAATACACTTTGTAGACAGGAAGACTATAATCACCTGTCATTTAATGGTGGGTCTAATAACTATAGGAATTTCAAAGTAATGACTTCTAACAGCTGTAATGTGATATGAAAACATCTGTGTTTTCTATTAGTAACAAAATCAAAAGTTCCACTATTACTGTTGTGGCTTGTGGCCTACATTCATAATGGAAAGAGATGCTAATTACAATGAGAGATTATTCAAATAAAGATATAACTCTCCCCATCCAAATCATAGACTCCCTTAAACCATGGACCTCATGTTTAGCATCTGCTGTACCTAGAAGGAAAATTCCTTACCATTTGGCCAAGGTATTCTCCTGGACTGCAGCATAAGACCTGAACCTGTGCTCTTTAAGGAAGTTGGCACCATGTTTCTGGATAAATTCTTCAATGGCCCCACCCCACCACCGTGCATGCCTATAGCTGTTACATTTCAAAATCAATGTCCTACAAAGAAAAGAAGAAATAGGGTTTAGAAGGTGTAAATGATGCCCTGTATTCCATTTCTACAACGGAATTTCATTCTGAGGATGCAGACTGAGGATAAAATGTATCACGCAATATTCCCATAGTACCTCCATTTTAGTGAGATAGGACCGGACCTGCAGATTATTTCACCCCATCACCCATGATGAAATTCTCTCTACTGATGCAGATCAGCACCTTCTCTATAACTTAGGGTCTTAGAAAATTTCTTGAGGGCACCAAAAGGTGAAGTGATTTTCTTAGGTTAAGTAAATTTTCTAGGGTCACACAGCCAGGCTACATCAGAAGTAGGACATGAAACTGGGTCTCCCTGGTTTTGAGCTCTCTCTCTCTCTCTCCCTCTCTCTCTTCTCTTCTCTTCTTTCTCTTCTCCTCTCTCTCCTGCTACCACTCAAAAATGGATGCACGTGTCACTAATATACTCTAATACTGATCTCGTAAATGTCGATAGACATTCCTTCCAATGAAGCAAATCATCCCCCATCCACGCCAGTCTGTCCTGTGCAACCCTTGTCTTTCTCTTCCATAACTTTAACATAATGGGTCTCCCACACTCTTGACCTCTTGAGAAAACTAATGGAGCACCTGGATGCTCCATTGGTCATCCCTGTCTCTTAACTAAGCCATCTACTACTTCAATCATGTATTATTTTAATGACAGAAATCCATATAAGTGATATTAATTCCTAATCAAGACCAAAACTTTTCAAAAGGCATAGAACAAGTGAGAGACCAATTTTTGAAAATATTGAAATTAGCTAAAAATTCTCACCTTGAAAGATTATCAATCCGGAGCCCATATTTTGTGTCAGTTTCCTTCTTCCCCATCTTAATGCTGAATTCTTTGTCTACCAGGAGGACAAAAGCAATGGCTCCACTGTCAGGCTTCATGTAGAGTAAGAAGGAATCTTTCACTATTAACCACCTGCAAGTACATGTGCAAATTGAGAATCACTTAAGGGAAACACTATACATCTTTATCCTGGTATAACCTGGTGCTTTACTGAAAGGCAAACAAAGGGAAGATATAAGAATTTCTTAAGTGCCTACTATGTGCCAAGCACTTTACAAATGCTATCTCATTTGATGCTCACAACAACTCTGGGAGATAGGTGTTAATATTATTTCAACTTTACAGTAAAGGAAACTGAGGCAGACAGAGGTTAGGTGACCTGCCCAGTCACCCAACTAATAAATGTCAGAGAGTGGACTTGAACTCAGGTCTTCCTGGCTCTAGGTCCAGTGATCTATCCATTCCTCCATCTAGCTGCTGATACCAGAAGCATTATAACAGAAGATTTGACTTCATTCAATTAATTTAGGAAGCCCATCATTGTGTGACCATTCTGCTTTGACCACAAACAATGAATTGTCTTCAGAATTCATAACAAATCATTCTCAATGGAGTTAAAAATGAAAAGAGATATTCAAATAGTAAAGATAAATCTATTCCGCCATTCATCAGGGAAGGATTAGAAAGAAGCATAGCTGAGAAATGCAAATGGTGTAGATGAGAAGGTGTGGCCAGACTGGTATCTATACCAAAGGAAAAAGGCTCCCCCAAAACAATATCACAATCAATGCAATTTGCAAGGCGTGGGGACAGGGAATCAGACCAGTGATTTCACTAGTGGTGAAACTCCCTTTTACCAATATATCTGTGACCTATTTTTTTTTTTGAGGCAATCAGTATTAAGTGATTTGCCTAAGGTCACACAGCTAGTCAGGCCAAATCTGAACTCTGGTCCTCCTGACTCTAGGGTCAGTGCTCTATCCACTGCTTCACCAACCTTCCCCTATGCAACCTATATTAAACTGGCATCTACTCTGCAAATTAGATCTTAGAGAATTGCCTTGGGGCACTACAAGGTTAAGTGACTCATTCAGGATAACTGAACAAGTACATTTCAGAGGTGGAATTTGATTCCAGATCTTCCTTGACTGCAATTACAGCTCTCTAGCCACTAAACTAAGTTCCCTCTCATCCCCATTTTGCAAATGAGAAAACTGAAGCTGGGATCAAGTGATTTCTCAATGGTCACTTTGCTCGTAAGCATCAGAGGCAGTATAGGAACCCAGGATTCTCCTGAACCTAAGTCCAGCAGACTTTAACTCTGAAGAGCCATCTCTCGTGAGTGTCTCTCACTTTATGTAATGGATGAGATGACAGAAATTGAAGGCCACACTTTTATTAATGAAATATTTTAAATTGATTGAAGGGTGTGGCTCTTTAAAGGAAAATTATGGTGGGAGTCTTTGTAAAAATAATTCTTGCTTCCTAAACTAATCTGTTTCGTCCATTTGAATTTTTTGTACATCTGGCATTTTGTTGTTTTTGCTTTTAAGCGAATATGGTGCTATATTTGCCTGAAAATGAATTTCCCTCATTCACTCAACAAGCAACATTTTTAAAAAGTGCAACTGTACAATGGTCTATAATGTGTTGGGGAGATTACAGGAGAACATGGAAAAATGGTGGACAGGAAGAGAAGGTGGGGATGAGTTACAATCTCAGCCACTAGAGGGCATACATATATCAGTGAGCTCCCAGAATCATCCCAGTATGAAAATAAGTTCATTTAGAATTAATATTATGCATTTTGAGAAAGAGCCTTGCCTCTGGAGTCAAAGGACCTGCGTTCAAATCCCACCTACCTGTATGACCTTAAATTACCTAACCTCCCTAAGCCTCATTTTTTTCTCCATTAAAATGAAGGGGGTCACACTAGATGTCTGAGGTCCCTACCAGCTCTTCAATTTAGTCTCTGTTATCAGGAGCACTTAATAAATATTAGGTGCTTAATAAATGCTTCATGGATCAATTCCTCTTTGCTCCTTCCCTCTCTCATACTCACAGACGGTCAGTTGCTAAGTTTTGTTGGTTCTTCCCAGCTGTTTCCCTTCCACTCATACCACAATCATCCCAGTTCAGGTTCCCATCGCCTCTCACCTGAACAGTTACACAATTGGGTTCCTGCCTACCTTTCCAGACTGATTACACCTCATTCCTCCTCATACAGTTGATGTTCCAGTCAGACTAGCCACCCCAGTTCTGTTCTCTGCACATGACATTCTGCCTCTCATTCCCATCTCCCTCTTTGGGCATACTCTGACCTCCATGCCTCGGATTCTCCGCCTGTTCACTTCTGCCTCTTGGGACCCTCCCTTCCTTCAAGACTCAGGTCAATCTCACCCCCTGCTAGAAGCATTTCCTGATTCCTTCAGTGCTTAGCACAATGTCTTTGTCCATATTTATACTTTCTTACCTGTGGAGATATTCCTTCACCTCAGTAAAATCTAAGTATCTTGAAAGAGTATCATTTTACCTTTGGCTTCAATATCCCCAGTGCCTTACACACAGCAGGTAGTTAATAAATGCTTACTGAATTGCTGGGCTGAATTACTATGCCACCTGCCTCCATACGATTTTACACTAGTGAGGCAATTTCATGTGTTTGACCTTAATGGCGTTTCACAATAATTCTGAGGCCATTAGGGCAAGATTTGTGATTTCACTGCCTAGGAATTGCCTTTTGAAGAAGTTCCCTCCACCCATGCTCTCTGCAACTTACAGACTTAGCCTAGGACACAGAGGGGTTAAGTGACTGGCTTAACATAGCCAGTAATGATAATAATAAAAACTAGCACTTCTATAACACTTCCAGGTTTGCAAAGCACTTTACAAACAGTCTCTCATTTTATCATTACAACAACCCTAGGAGGGAGATGCTATTATTATCTCTATCTGCCAGATAAGGAAACCAAAGCAGACAGAGGTTGTGTGACTTACTCAGGGTCATACAGCTCGTATGCCTCTGAGGCAAAATGTGGACTCAAATCATCCTGACTCCAAGTCCAGTGTTCCATTCTCTGTGTCCCCCAGTTGCTTCTACATTTCTGACATCAAGAAATACTACGCCATGCTGCCCCTTTCTGTAGTTTAAGTATTTTATCTCTGTTTTATAGATGAAAATGACTGCCAAGTGGTCAAAAGAAATGGAAAAGTGAATGCTCAAATTTAATGGAATTGCCCCAGAATTTGGTGATCTTTTTCTTGTACCTTGATACTTCTCTCAGTCTTGCTTTGCCCTTAGATCTCTGATGACGACATTATTAGCATAAGTCCTAACGACGATGTCATAAATCACAATGATTGCAATACTCAAAGAACACTCTCCTGACAAGTTAGGGATCACTTTGCAATGAATTGTGTGTGACAGAGGCAGTCCTGTTAATGAGTAAATGAGTATCAGCCAGCCAGAAGATAACATTCATTGATCTACTGACACATCCCATAATACTCAATCACTGGATGAACTCACAGTTCAGTAAAGTAAATGTCTACAATTATGTGGCAGCAAGCACTCAGCCTTCTCTTCTGGGCCAACATTCAAGCTCTAAAACACTCCTAGTTTCAATGGAACACTATGGTTTTGAAACACAAAAGTTCCAGTGGAATTGGGATCATTCTTCTTCTAGCTTCCTGGGAAAAGGCTGAGTGGGAGAAGGAGTCAAACAATCACTTGTGAGGAAGAAGGAAAAGGAATTGTAAAGAGATGCAGAGCTGGGAACAATGTACAAGATACATTTGGGGAGGGAAAACTTGGAGCAGCTTGGGAAGTTGTAGGAGGAACAGAAGAGGGACTAAAGCTGAAGTCAGAGGAAGAGGAAGTGGAGGATGTAATAAAGACTGCGTAGAGGGGCAGCTAGGTGGCACAGTAGAGAGAGCAGTCTCTGGAGTCAGGAGGACCCGAGTTCAAATTTGGCCTCAGACATTAGCTGTGTGGCCCTGGGCAAGTCACTTAACCCTCACTATCTTAAAAAAAAAAAATACTGAGTAGGACAGATGGATAAGACAGTCAGAAGTCACTAAGACAAGGGGAAGGAAGGTAGATGTGGGGGTCAAGGTGCTAACAAGTGACACAGGTGGAGTTGAAGATACCCACTAGCAATTCACTGGAGTATTTCTCCAGAGAACAAAGAAAGGAAGGTTTCACTTTCAGGAAGCTGGGAGAGCCAGGACATTTCTGCAGTGGCCCACATGAAATATGCTAGATTTGTATTTTTCTCACAGCCAAATGACTGTTGTCTCTGCTCAAAGCCTAACATGGTCTCCCTCCTAGAAGAGAAAATTGGGGTGCTTGAAGAAAGCCTTTCTCTCTCAAGGTTGTCGAGGAGCATATAACTTTCCTTTAAATAAAGGAGGAAGAATTTCATGTTAAAAATACATACTTAAGAAAAAGGATATGATGAGGCAAAGGGGAATATTGATGTGCCAGGCAGTTGGAGGGTAGAAGAATGTCACACACAGGAGGAGTGAATATCAGGGATAAATAAAAATGATGATGATAGATGGAGAACATTTTATAGAGTGTTAATGTGCCAGACGCTGTGCTTTACAAATATTATCTCATTAGAAACTCAAGCAACAACCCTGGGAGGTGGGTACTATTATTCCTCCCACTTTACAGTTGAGGAAACTGAGGCAGACAGAGGGTTAAAGGTTGCATAGCTAAATAAGTGTCTGAATTTGAACTCATTTGATTATTTGAATTGATTCCGGGGTCAGTGTATTTAATGTGTATTATGTATATACATATATATGCATATACATATATACACATATATACATATACATACATATATATGTACAAATGTGTGTGTGTGTGTACACACATATACATTAGCCACATATATATAAAGGATAGGGCTAATAAAAATGGAATGTACTCAAGGAGCAGAGCAGGTGGTCTATCTCTGTCCCTGGACGCCTATAAACTCTAGCCAGGTGAACATTTGTCAGGGATGATGCAGCTGAGATTAATGCAATGGGAAAGGCTGGATGAAATGACTAATGAGGAGGCCCTTTAACATTGCAAGTCTATAATTTTAATCCATCCCCCTGTTTGTAGGTAAAGCTACAAGTAAGTCATTCTTGATCAATGAGCACCTGACCCACAGGTGGCTCTCGATGATGAGGGAGGAAGGAAGGATGGAGCTAGACCATGAGAGGGAGCAGCTGCTGGCCCTTCCCTGATGATAATGATGAACAAGCACTATCAGGTGAAGAGACCTGATCCCCACAGGTCAGCAAAGGCAGCTATTTGTTGACCTGAAACTATTAGAGACACCTTCCCAGGGAATACGTCCAGGAGGTGACAAAGAATTTCCAAAGACCTGTTAAACCAAATGACTGCTAGTGATTCGTGTGGGATGTGGGGGTGAGGTGGCAAGAGAAATGTGGAATGAGAAGTCTTGGTCAGGAAATGGAAGAATGCCTTTAAGGGAAAAGAGTGGGTTTCGGTAACCACTATTGATCAAAGGACAGCAAGTCAGAAAAGACAGTAGATTGGGAAAGTGAACGTGACATTTAAAAAGATAGTGTCTGATACTAGGACTTGGATTTGGAGGATCACAGCTTAAATAACAAACTAATAGCTTCCTAACGAGGAGGGGGGTATACCTAACAAGACAGATAGATAGATAGATAGATAGATAGATAGATAGATAGATAGATGATTGATAGATATGGATATATATGTATGTATATATAACATATTATACACACATTATCATATATGTATGTATATATAACATATTATATATTATCATATACATGATAATAATAACTAGATTTACAAAGCATTTTATAAAGATTATCTTGTTTTATCCTCATGATAACCCTGGATGGGAAGTGTTTTTATTATCAACTTTTTACAGATGAGGGAACTAAATAAGAAGTTTAAGTGATCTGCCCAGGGCCACACAGCTAGTAAATAACTGAGGCTAAATCTGAACTCAGGTCTTTCCCACTCTTAGTTCAGTCACTCTATCCAGTGCACCACCTAGCCACCTATTTACCAAGAGTCTTATAAATCTAATCTGAAAAGGAAAGAAAATTGAGACAATTCCATTTCAATGAACTGGACATCACAGAATATGGCTATAATGTGTGTGTATACATATCCAAAGTAGCCATAGATATCCAGAAGTTTGCAGGAGGCAAAATCCAGGAAAAAGTAAAAAATAAAAGACCCAGCAGTATTATATACATAAATACTCACATTTACAAGTTCCGTGAGCGATATTCATTATCTCAACGAATCAAAAAGGACCTCACAGGTATAGCTCAGAATTAGTGGAATGAGACTCATGGCTCTAGAGGGGTATACTTTATTTCCAAGGAACAGGACATTAAGAGACACTCAGGGATTGAAATAACACCATGTAGTAAGAAGATTTGCTGAAGTGGAGAAATCCAGGAAGAAAGAGGGAGAAGCAGGAAAGCCAGTATTGGAGTGAAGACCAACTGTGGCAGAAACCAAAGTGATATTGTCAATGGAGCATACTACAGAACACTCAGACAGAAAGGAGAAATAGGTGATGAGTCTGGTCCATGAGCATGATCCAGGAGCTGTGCTGTGATCAGTTCTCCCTGACAAAGGCAGAGCAGTTAATAATTTCTTGCTTGGCTTTAACGACAATTTCATCCTTCAAAAGGTAGAGGAAATGGAGCAGCTAGATGGTGCAGTAGATAGAGAACCAGCCCTGGAGTCAAGAGGACTTGAATTCAAATCTGGCCTCAGACACTTAGAAGTTGTGTGACTCTGGGCAAGTCACTTAGTCCCAGTTGCCTCAAAATAAAAAAGGCAGAAGACACGATGAAAGGAATTTCTTTTTGGGATCTAATTCTCAGAAGGAAGATTTTTTTCTGGGGTATAAATGATAGGAGCTTTGAAGGAAGTGACCACTCCATCTTTGAATTTTAGACAGAAGGGAAAACTGGGGGTAGTCAGACATATGCCCCAGATTTGGGGATAGCATATTTTAAAGAGCTCATAGGATCCCATGGACTAGAATCCTGTGGAGAAGTCAGTCCAGAAGGAATGAGAAGTTCTCAAGAAAGAAATTACAAAGCAAAGAGAAACCATTGTAATGGAGAGGAGGGGAGGGAATGGAGGATTTATCTAAAAATCACTTATTTGGATGTCCTAACTGAATTCATTATCATTCCCCCAAATATCCCCTCCCCTCCAAACTTTCCTTCTTCTCTCAAAGGTACCTCCATTATCCCCCACATTTGTAACTTGGACATCAGTCCCAATGCCTCTGTCTTTCTCACCACCCGCCCCCCCCCCCCCCGCCCAGATCCAATCAGTTGCCAAATCTTTCTACTTTCTACTTTCATTCACAAAATCCCTCATATTATTTTTCTTCTCTTCATTCAAACAGCCCCCACTTTAATTTAAATCCTCATCATTCCATTTTGCTGAGATTATTATAATAGTGTCTTAATTGGTCCCCTTTCCAAACTACCTTGGATTTAACTACCTTGTATTTAAATGAATTTGTATTTATTCACTATGTATTTATCAAAAGAAACACTTGCTAAATGTTGAACATAAGCAGGGACTATAATTCTTGGCAGTGCATCCCCAGTGCCTAGGATGGTGCCTCCGAATAAGTGCTTAATGAAGTCTTGAATGCCCTGATCACCAGGCTCCTTTCACCTTCCAGCCTTCTTTCTCACAGCTTAGTCACTGCCACATGATCCAGTGACTCTGACTTGCTGTTCCTCATACAAGACACACATCTCTCAATCTCACATCCTCACCCTCTCTCCCCGGTTGTGTCTAGGTTTCTTTCCCTTTTCCCTTCACCTCATGGCTTCCTTGGCTTCTTTCAAATCTCAGCAAAAATTCAACCTTCTAAAAGCAGCCTTTCCTAATCTCAATGTCTTCCCTCAGGGATTATTCCTTGTGCATCCTGCCAATAACTGTTTTATAGGTAGTTGTAGGCATGCTGACTCTACATGACCCCATGGACCACAGCATGCCAATGCTATCTATGGGGTTTTCTTAACAAGATCCTGGAGTCATTAGCCATTTCCTTCTCCAGTTCATTTTACAGGTGAGATTAAGTGACTTGCCCAGGGTCACATGTCAATGTCTGAGATCATATTTGAGCTCAGGTCCACTGAACCACCTAGCTGCTTCGTTATCCCCCATCCCCAATAGACTGTGAGTTCCCTGAAGGCAAGGACTGTTTTTACCCTTTTCTGTTTCCCCAGTGCTTGGCATAGAGGAGGCACTTAAAATGTTTGACAACTCACATTTTGTGAGGGGGAAAACATGTACAGAAGACAGAAGTAAATCCAGATAATGGAAGCTGCATATACAAGCAAGAAGGCATTGTAAAGAATAAACTGACTCTGGGGAGGGAGGTTAAGGAAAACAATTTTTAGCTTTATTGGAAAAAAAAAGAAGGGAACAAAGAAGGGATAGATATGGCCACAGACGAAAGAATAATAAGGCAAAGCAGAGCTTTCACAGTTCTCCATTTCCTTCTGTTTTCTCTGTCATGGAGAAGGATCTTTGGGCTGGAGCTAATAAAAACAGATAGGAAGGAATTGATATCTAATGTAAACCCAGAGCTTAAGAATTCCTCACTTTGCAGGCCTTGCTGCATTCCAGGCACCAGGCCTAAATGAATTGAATCCCTGAGTGGACTGGCAGATGTGATGGCTGAATCCCTGTGAAGAGTCTCTGAAAGTCTATGGAGAATGGGAGAGGAAGCCTAATATTGGAGAAGGGCAAATGTCCTGGTTTTCTAAGGAGAGATGTCTCCAAGTTAGCAGGCCAGTGGGGTTGAGAGTCTCCAAACAGTAGACCAGGGTGCCTGGGAATCTCCAAACAATAGGCCAGTGGGCCTGGGAGTATGCAAAGAGTAGACCAGGGGTCTGGCTCTGATTCCTGACAGAATTCAAGAATATTTTAGTAAAGGGAGGGCTGATGAAAATTCCAGATGTGAGCCAGTACTTAAAATGAGCCGTCATGTCTTCTTCCATAAGTCATGCCACACCAACATGTCTCATTTTTGACAGTTACTAGACTAGACCAAGGAGCATGAAGTCCCTTCATGTAAGAAAGAACAGACTTGATCTGTTGACCCTAGAACTAGCAATAAGGGGTGGAAGTAGTTAGACTTGATGTCAATGACAACAAAAAACATAAAGATGGACATATTCAAAAATGAGTTGTCTCGAGAGGTGGTTGATTCTTCCTCACTGGACGTGTTCAAGCCAACACTGGATGTGCTGTAGCGGGGATTCTGGATCATTACAGTTTGGACAAGATGGATTCTGGGGTGTTTTTCTTCTCTGAGATTTGGGCATGGAGACTATATTTCCTTTGGTTTGTTTGTTTTTGAGAGATGGGAAAAAGGAGGTGAAACCCTGAAGTAGGTCAAAATAGAGTGATGGGGTTGTCAACTTGCTATATTCTTGACTACCATGCCCCACCCCTTGCTTTTCCACTCCTCTTAGGTTATCTCTACCCCCATTCCTGTATAAGTTACTTGAGGTCAGGAATCTCTTTTGCACATTATTTGTGTAAGCCCAAAGCTTAGCACAATGTGTGGCATACAGTAAGAGCTTAATAAATGCTGGTTTCCTCCCTTCTTACATGTGGAAGCAAGTTGATGACTGAATGAAAGATGAGGGAGGACATACAAGATAAAAGTTTTAGCTAACTCATCTCTAAGATACCACCACAGTTAGACTTCTTATGGAATGGGTTACTTGGGGAACGAGGTGGTTCCCTGTATGGACAAGACTTCCAACCAAGTTTGGAAGATGACTAGAAGCTTACAAGTTGCACAAGAGATTCTCATTTATTCATTGAATAACCATCACTTGTACAGAGAACCGTACCAGTGGATGGTACAGATAAGGAAATTCCCCTCTATTTATTCAGGCTGACATTTTCTCTATAATGTATAGGTATCAGAGATGGGATGTGAAGCTAGAGCTTTCTGGCTTGGAGGCTGGTACTCTTGATCTATTATGCCACACTAGCTCTCAAGCATATATAAAATAATTTCAAAATAATGATTTTAAGACAGTGTGCATTATTAACAAGGACTTCAGAAAATTATGGTACCTGAACTATCCCTTAAAGGAAGCTAAGTATTCAGGGATGGGATAGATTGGGTCAATCAACCGACATTTATTATACAACTATTGTGTACCAGGCAAAAAGCAGAATTGAAGTATCTAAAAAGAAACACTAGATGGGGTGGCTAGGTGGCGCAGTGAGTAGAGCCTCAGCCCTGGAGTCAGAAGGACCTGAGTTCGGATCCGGCCTCAGACATTTAAAACACACAAACAAAAACCTAGCTGTGTGACCTGGGCAACCAACCAACCATGTACCAGGCACATTGCTAGGTACTGAAAACAAAAACTGACAAAAATTAAACTGTTCCTGCCCTCAGAGAGTTTACATTTGGTATTAAACATCTGCTTTTTTCCATCTTACCAAACTCCCTTCATAGTATAAAGTAACAAAGGCCCAAGAATCCATTGGAGATACCAAATTTTCTCTACAACATGATGACATGTGCACCTACATAGGATATTCAACAATGTGCTATATATATAATGTCATATACAATGTGTATATATAATGTGTAATCTAATATGGGTACATAATATAACATACATATAATATGTATATAAAATATAACATAAATAATACCATATACATAATAAATATACAAATGCACATAAAATAGTTCCAGAGTTATTAGCAGGTACAGCAAGAGGCCTTAGGGGACCTCTGATGTCCCTCACTACACTAAAATTCTATCATTCTGCTTGAAAATTTACTAACTAGTTTGTGTTTCCTTCTTGTTGGTTTATGGCCATTCTAGAAATAAAGACCAAGGGCCCAGGTGGATTATTATGAACAACACCATAAAGGGATGGTCACAGCCAGTTGTCAGATAATTTTCAAAGTGACTCTCGCTTTTACCGACTAAACCATCTGTTAGATGGGAAATGTTCTCCCTGAATCTGCCCAGAAGACATGATCATTCTCCTCATTTGATCTTGTTGTTATTCTTAATTTATAAAGCACACTCAGGAAATGCTTAATACTACAGAACAGTGGCTCTAATCAATTCGGAATTTTTTTTTTAATGTTAAAGTGAAGGCACATTCCATCCCTTGGATAATTAAATCAGCAGGGGCTCTTTGGCAATGTCACTGAGGCCAGCTGTCATCTATACACAGGAACAGCAAGAACATTTTAAAAGTAATTTCATTTTCCCCATAAATTAGTTCATGTGACGCTAGACTTAAATCTTCCAGGGTGATGTTTTCCTTAAAATTCATTTCAAGTCAATTATATCAACACTTGAATTCACTGTCATAATCTTTATCATTGCTGTTGCTGTTGTCATTAACTAAGCTTTTCCTATGACCTGGTGCTAGAGCTATGAAGACCAAAAAATCTGAACTATCCCCTGCCCTCATGGAGCTCACATTGGACATGTAACAAGGGCATCTCTTTTAGTCTGACCTCCTGTGGCTAGGGTGGCAAGCAAACAAAGGATCCAGCAAGTTGTTGGAGAAAATAGATGATCATGACATGACAATTGTCCAAATGGCTCTTTTGCTTGGGATTGTGCTATGAAAAACCATGAGCAGGGTGATAGAGAAGGCTGCTGAAGTATCAATGATTTCAGATATAAATTTCAAGACAGAAAAGTGAGAATATATATCCACAAGGGAACCTATTTCATGGGACCATAGCTTTCATTTGTATAGGAACATCTGACTGGAGGAGGCTTGGGCCAGCCATGTCTCATTCCTCTCCAGGCTCCCATCCAGACCTTCTTCACCACACCTACCACCTTTCAGTTCCCTTTTATGTGTTCTTTCCCCCCATTAGAATGTCAGTTCTTTGAGCACAGGTACCATTTTTCTTTCTGTGTATAATTGAGTCAGACAGGACTGAATGACTGAACAACAAAACAATTAGATGACCAGCACTAAGCACAATGCCTGGCACATGGTAGGAGCTGGATAAAGGCTTGTTGACTGGCTGTTTCCTTGACTAAGAGGTAGAAGAAACCTCAGAGGCCACTTAGGTCAAATCCTTCATTTCATAGATGTAGAAAGTGAGGCCAAAAAAAAGAAAGGGGAAGAGCCAGGAACTGAAGTCTTTGACTCCAAAGCCAACCCTGGCTTCATATTTCAAAAACCCAACACTGAGCAAAGGTCTTTTGAAAAAAGACACATTATTGGCATGCAATAGTCATTTTTGACAATAAAAGGAAACCAAATATGAAATGGTAATAACTTGAGTATATCTAAGTGCTTGATTTGGGGGGGGGGGGGATTTGGGTTTTTTGTAAATATGTTATTTACATTCTCAAATTTCTCCCTCTAAATCAAAGACTTTATTAAATTAATTAAATGCCAATATGAGAAAGATGGTAAGGCCTAAAGGAAAGCCTACAGTGTATGACACAGGTCTTCTATGGGGGTTTTATGGCAGGATGCAGACAGGCTCTGCCCTGATAAGGACGGAAGGGTCGCCATTTATCAAAGCATAGAAGAGCCAGTGGAGCTTACCTCTTGGACCATCGATAGCAGGCTCTTCTGTGTCCACAGCAATTCAGACCTGGTATTCGATGGCCACCAGATCTTTTCATTATCATGCCCTCTCTGTAATAATTAAAATAATTCACTTATAAACTTCAAATTTTATCATGAATTTGAAATTGGCAAAGAGTTACACTTATACATCACCTTACTAGAACCTCATAACCTTGTGAGGGAAGGTCTACATTTTAAACTGAGCTTCAGATGAAGGGAAGTGACTTGCCCAAGGTCACCCACCTGAGCAATGTCTGAGATAAGAACCTAGGTCTTCCTGCACCAGATACAACCAGATGGTGACATAGAGCACGGCATGGAATCAGAAGTCATGATTCAGATATTGCCTCAGACACTAGCTATGTGACCCTGGGCAGTGCCTGCCTCAGTTTCCTCATCTGCAAAACAGAAATATGAATACTTACTTCCCAGGGTTGTCGTAAGCATTAAATTTAGAAAGTGCTATACAAACACCATTGATGTTATTATTTATTATTCATTACCACCACCACCTGGAAATCCACCATTCTATCCACTCTGACAAACTCCCTTTTATGGCAAAAGAAATGTTAAATTGATCGGTGGACTTTAATTTGTCACGAAGGTAAATCTGGCCTGACAATTTCAACTTGGAAAGGCTTGGTTTCTTTCCTTGATGTCCCTTTTATACTGTGTCATACTTCACCTGAGTGCTGGGTTATGTACTATTAACCCCAATCACATTATTTATTATCATTATTATTAATAGCTTTAAACAGAACTCTGAGGTTTGCAAAGCACTTTGCAAATATCTCATTCAATGCTGAAAATAACTCTGGGAGGTAGTTGTTATTATTATCCCCATTTAACAGATGAGGAAATTGAAGCAGACAATGGCTAGGTGACTTGCCCATAGTCACACAGCTAGTAGTGTCTGAGGTTGGATTGGAACTCAGGTCTTCCTGACTCCAAACCCGGCTCTCTAGGCACTATGGCACCACCAGCTGGGGACTGATTCTTGTGATTCCTCTAAGGCTACTACGAGATAAAAAAGGGCCAGAGAGTAAATAGATCCTCCCTATTCTAAAGCCTCTGACTCCTGGACACAGGTGAAACAGAAAGGGCAGTAGCAAAAGATGCATAAGACTGACCCCAAGGGACACACACACACACACACACCCCTACACACAAACTTTTAGCAAAGTCAAACTCTTTGTAACAATATATTCTCCCAATACAAGAGATTAAAAGTTGGAGAAAAGGATCACCCTTTTTCATACCCAAAATGAGTTTTAAATACCTAGCCCACTGAGAGGATTATTGCTCACTCTTGCAGGATCCCCAAAAGGAAAGAACTCTTATTTGTTGTATTTCAATTCAACCCTCACCCTGCCCCCACTCTCCCTACCCACCCACACTGTCCAGCTGCAACCACCAGCTTGCAGTGTACTCTGGGATTAAAAAAAGGAAATCTCGGCACCAAGCACACTTTGGAGGAGAGGGTGAAGGGCCTGCCACAGCTGTTCGCAGCAGCTTGATGGGCGGTTCCTGTCAGATAATTTCCCACAGTTTCTATAATCTGCGGGGGGTGAGGGGGAAGAAGAAGAGAAACATCTGGCCAACATCTGGCCACATAAGGACACCGTACTTCAATGTAGTTCCCATGCCAGAGAAGTCCAACTGTGATGCTGACCAAAGTCCCATGATTCATTTAAACTATCACCGACTTGAACTTACATGCCTTTTGGTCCCAAGTCATGGATGAAGGACAGCTGACTCACGTCAAGGAACTCGGTCTGCAAAGGGACCACAAGTCACATTTTAGGACTCCGCCAACAATGGGCAATCTTTAGTAAGCAGCCCTGGAGTTGCCTACACCAGGCTTCACAATACTGGCTTAAGATGAGAAAAGCACTATCAATATGGCTGTAAAATAATCACAGCAGGAACTCATATGAAAAACACACAATGAGCCACAGCCCAGGTGTTTCAGTATTTACTGGGGGTGATATATCCATCTCTTCCTAAGTGATCACCCCTTTTATTGCTTTTTGTTCTTTAGCACCCAATAGTAAATAATACCTATTTTTCTTTCTATGGACGACTTTCCAACTCTGTAGACAAATTCCACTGCAGTCCCATATGACACACATATGTGTGTAAGGAAAATATAATTTTTGTCCCACTCATTTTCCCTCACAATGAATTTTCACAAAAGAAATTTTGTCTGCAGAGCAAGGAACAAATGCGTACAGATAGTGAAAAGCCATGTGGCAGATACAGCACATGGACTAGAATGAAAAGACCTGAGTTTGAATCCCAATGTCCCCCATGTTTAGTAACTGTGAGGCTTTGAGAAAGTCATGCAACCCGAACCTCAGTTTCATCATCTGTAAAATGGGGGCAATTATACTTGAGCTATTTTTCTTCCTGCATAGTTGTGAGAAAGGTCTTGAAGAACTACATAGATAGTAGATTTGCAGTTTCATTTGCAATCGTATTTTTTATTGTACTATGTTATGGAAATGCTTGTTTTGTTCCATAAATTAAAAATAAAATTTAAAAAAGAATTAGATAGAGGTGAGCTATTATTGTTACTATCCTCACTTTGTTCTGTATTGGGTGGAGTTAAATTGAATTGAAGTGACTTTATGACAAGTCACTCTCCTAATGTTACTTCATGTTTACTGTTATTATACAAGTGGACAGAATTATTATGGAAAAAAATATATCATCATTGTTACTAATAGGTCAGCATTCATTTTCTATCTTATTTCTAAGAATGCTCTTTGATATTAAAACATCTTCTGCAAGTGGTTAGTGGTGAGGAGCCTTCACATTCATGGTGTTTTCAAATCAGAAACTTGCACTCACCATCTCCCTAGGAACAGATGAGAAAAGTCACGCCCAGAAAACTACAAAGGAAACATGGGAATGTCAGCTAACGTCTGCCTGCCAATTGGGTGTGTGAATGGGATAAAAAGGAAGCAAATATTAAAACCTAGGTTAAGCCAATGGAGAAGGAAATGGCAAACCACTCCAGTATCTTTGCCAAGAAAACCCCAAAAGGGGTCATGGAGAGTCAAACATAACTAAGAAACAACTGAAACAACAAAGGGTAATTCAGTTCAAACCACGTACATTCTTCCCACTTGGAGATGTCTTTTTTTAAGAACATATTTTAAAATATGTTTAAAAAGAACATATTTTAAAAAGAACTTTTTAAAAGTTTAAAAAGAATCTTTTAAAAAGAACATATTCCCTGAAAATTTTCACAAAGTATTACTTTGGGAAACTTTTTTTTTTCAGATACTGTATTTGTAGCTTTGATTTCTTTAGGGTAGGGATCTCTCAAGAAGAAAACTCCCTTTGCCCATGCGGATCAACCTACTCTGCAATTTAGTCTTAGACTGTAACCTGAGAGTTAAGGGAACCTAGGCTTTCCAGACTCTGCAGCAAACACCTTATTCATGATATCATGCCGTTTGGAAAATAAACATAAAATTGCCAATGGCAACTCTCTCCTCTGACTAGCCAAATAGCCAGAAGTATGTGTCAATATGTCAAACTTTGATGAATAAAGAAATAAGTCCTCTGCACCCAGTTACCTAGTATTTATTAAACATCTCATATGTGTCAGTCACAAAACAAGGTCCCTGTCCTTAAGGAGCTTACAGTCTAATGGAGAGACAACACACAAACAACTATGCACAAACAAGATATGGAAGAGATAAGTTGGAGGGGGCTTCAGAGGGAAGATGAGAGCAGTCTGAAAGGCTGTACCCAGTTCTGGGCACCACAGGTAAGGTTGTACATTGGAAGGCAATGCCAATGAAGGCAGCTGCGGTGACTAGCCTTTCTCCAGGCTCAGCAGGGACAGGTCAGGCTTCCTGGAGCATTTAAAGAGCTATTTGAAGAAGAGGAATTGAAATTACTCTGCAGAACTAGATGCAAGGGGTAAAGCTGCAGAAAAGAGGATTGGCTTGAGATCAGGAAAAACAACTTGTTAACAATATGAGTTACCCTCAAATGGAAAGAACTGACTAGCAAGGAAAGAGGCAAGTAGCCCTTGTTCAAGTGATGACTGCTATCTCTCTAGTCCGTTAAAGTGTTTAGTGAAGAGCACAGTGGGAAAAGCCCTGGCTTTAAATCCTGCCTCCATCACTTGATATCCGTGTGACCTTTGGCAAGTCATGTGACCTCTTTGGGCCTCAGTTTCCTCATCTGCAAATTGAGGACTAAGGAAAGTCATTTCTGGCTCTAAGTTGATGGTACCATAAGGGCTTTATGCACATCCATGATTTCATTTGAGATTCACAACAACCCAACAAGATCGACTAGTATGTAATAATGAATGAAGAAACTGAAGCATGCAAAAATGAAGTATTTTGCTCAAGATTCTACCCCACAGCCAGCATCAGAGGTGGGACTTTCCAATCAGTAAAAATTGCTTCAAATGCAAACAGCATTTGAAGGTCAAGAATTCAAATGTGTTTACCAAGACTCAACATCTAGATGGCCAATGTGTAAAGCAAAAGAATGCTCTGGATGGAGAGACTGCAAAGCCAAGTCCCAAGACCCCCAAGTCAGGAGGACTTCCCTTCCTGAGTTCAAATTGAGCTTCAGACACTTACTAACTGGGTGACCCTGGGCAAGTCACTTTGCCCTGTTGACTTTAGTTTCCTCATCTGTAAAATGAACTGGAGAAGGGGATAGCAAATCATTCCAGTATTTTTTATCTCTATAGGTATAGATATATACACAGATACATATACACATATATGTATCTATATATACATATATATGAAAAGTGTCCAATTGCTACTCTTCCTTCTTCCTCTAACCTATCTGGGTTTCAATGGCAGGGGATGCTAAGGAATGCCTTCCATATTCAACTTCAAAAAATGAAAGGATGAAGAATGAATTACTATTGTCATTTTTTGAAGTCAGCTGAAAAACACCAATTCTTGATTGTAGGGATCAAGAAACAAATCCAGTGGATTACCAATAGCCACTGAGTGTGTAATCTGTCATCTTCCCCAGTGCAGAAGGTATATGAAAGGAAGTCTAGACTAAAAGAGCATGTGATCCTAGGACCTTACAGAGAGACTTTTTTTTTTTTTGAGGAGGGGAAACAAGGCAATTGGGGTTAAATGAGAACTTGATTTTTAAAAAAAGACAGACAGTGTCCTAAGACCTAGATTCAAATCCCACTTGTGACACTTTTACCCCAGTTTCCATTTGACCTCTCATTTTCCTCATCATTCTTTCACTCATTCTTTCAATAAACATTCATTCAAAGGGAGGCTAGGTGGCACAGTGAACAGAGCACCAGCCCTAGAGTCAGGAGGACCTGAATTCAAATCCGGCCTCAGACAGTTGACACACTAGCTGTGTGACCTTGGGCAAGTCACTTAACCTCAATTGCCCTTCAAAAAGAAAAAAAAGAACATTCATTCAGCATACATACTATGTGCTAGTCATTTTGCTAGGCACTAGAAGTGCAAAGACAAAAATGAAAGCATGTACCCTCAAGGGGGTTACATTTTATTGGGAGAAAACAACATGAACACAGATATTTGTGCAAAATAAATGCAAAGGAATTCTGGGGTGGGGGAGGAAGCATTAGCAAATGGGGAGGGGGCAGAAAAATAGAATGTAGCACAGCAGCAGAGCTGAGCCTCCCTGCCTTAGTTATCATTACTATCATTAGTAAAGATAGCTAGCATGTACATAGCATTTCAGGATTTGCAAAACACTTTACGAATATTATCTTGTTTGATCCTCAAAACAATCCTGGAAGTCAGATGTTTTTATTACTCTCATTTTACAGACAAGAGTAAACTGAGACACATGGAGGGTTAAGTAACCTGCCCAAGGGGTCACCGGATTTGAACTCAGGTCTTTCTGATTCCTGGTGTCCATGGACTATATCTCCCAGCTGCTTTCTATTATAGGGGAAAAAACAACTTTACAAACTTTAAAGAGTTCCAGAAATGTGAAATATTATTATTTGGGTAACTTATTTTAACATATAATTTGTGCAAGAAATAAGAACAAATAAATAAGAACTCGTAGGGGAAGGATGGCATTTTGAAAGCTTACTTATAGAGATATCAGTGGCCTGGAGGAGGTCTGAGGGAAGGTGGGGTGCAGTAGGAGGTAAATCCCTTCAGGGTAGGGTACAGTTCATTTTTTGGTCTCCATACCACCAGAGCCTGGCACATGACCCAGGATGTAGAAAGTTCTTAATAAATAAATGTTTCTTCAATTTAATAGAATTCCATCATTTAAAGCTGAAAAGCTTTCAGTAAATTGAGGCAAGAACAATTCTTGGACTTTGGAAAGAACCCCTTGTAAGGAAACTCTAGTCATACAAAATCCTTTCCGGCTTTCAATGTGGATTGTAAAGGGATTTTCCAAGTCTGATTCCGCTTTCAGGGTCCTTAAAGATACACCACACTCTGCCACCAGGGGGCACCATAGTGCACATAGTGGGGGGGCCTGGAGTCAGGAAGACCTGAATTCAGATCCAGTCTCTGACTCTTACTCTCTATATGATGCTGAACAAGTCACTTAATTTCTGTTTGCCTCAATTTCCTCAACTATAAAATGGGAGTGGTAACAGCACCTTCTTCCTATGGTTGTTGTGAGGATCAAATGTGATAATATTTATGCATGTGGTACACTGTGTGGCATACAAAAGGTGTTTAATAAAAGCTTGTTGATTGGTTAATTGAATAAATGTTAAGTTGAACTGCTGAACTGAACTTAAAATTATATTGTCTGAGGACAATGCTGCCATTACTGCCAGGCAACTGAGTTTTCTAAGCAGCTTTTAAAATCATTGAGAAAAAAAAATCCATATCTGAACCTTCCTGATTTTGCTGGGTAAGTGGGGGATTCATGAATATGGTATGGTACAGACACAGCTGGTGTGTGGTTAGTTTTTACCTAAATGTTCTCTCCTCCCCCAACCTTTGTTAAAAAAAAAAAGGAAAGCTTGTCCAAAGGGCTATAAACCTGTGTATGTTCTTTTTGTGGTGGCAAAGAATTGGGGATTTAGGGGATGCTTATCAATTGAGGAATGACTGAATAAGTTGTAGTATATGAATGTAATGGAATACTATTTTGCTATAAGAAATGATGAGCAAGCAGATTTCAGGAAAACTTGGAAAGACTTATATGAACTGATGCAAAGTGAAGTGAGCAGACCAGGAGACCAACTATGATTGACTCTTAACAGCAATAAAATGATCTAAGACAATTCCAAAGGATTCATCATGAAAAATGTTATTCACCCCCTGAGAAAGGACTGATGAAGTCTGAATGCAGACTGCAGCATACCATTTTTCCACTTTGTGTATTTTTTTCATGTTTTTTCCCCTTTTGGAACTGTGTTTTCTTTCACAAGATGACTAATGATCACATGTGTTATATGATTGAAGATGCATAACCTATATCAAATTACTTACTATCTCAAGGGAAGAGGGGAGGAGAGAGAAAATTTGGAACTCAAAAAAATTTAAATGAATATTAATATTTTATATATAACTGGGGGAAAATATAATATTATTTAAAATTTTTAAATAGAAAAAAGGAAGGCTGATTGCTGGGGAAATAAGGGAGGAGTGTGTAAGGATAGCAAGAATGTATGGAAATTACTATGATGTCAAAAGAAAAGATGACTAATACTTGAAAACAATCAATTCATCCCAGGAGCCATACAGAAATTTACAGAAAAACAAAACAAAAAGCTATTTATTTGCCTCAGTATCCATAAGAAGCCACCTAGTCATGGGGAATCTGGAGAGGTTCAGGATGCACTACTTGAATAAGTTATCAATGAGATCCATGCCTGGAAATGTAAGTGGGCAGGTCGTTCTGGCAGAGCAAAGTATAACAGGTGGCACTAGCCATCATTTCACCTCCAAAGACCTGGAGGAGAGCCCCCAGCACGTTGGGCTCATGCTCCTATGGAGAACTTTGGAAAGATGAGGCCAAAAGTCACAAGGGGGTTGGAAGGCATGGAGGAATCATGGTCTGCACTCTTGTAAGGAATACCAACATCCGTGAAACCTTATATCCATTGTAATAGTATTCAGTCTCCATCATTTGGATGTTTTTCATGTCAGATCAATTTTCAATTCCATTTTCATTTATTCTGAACCAAAGGCACAATCCCAGAAGTGGATAAAAACATGCAAGTTAATAAACAATGCAATACAGGAGATTTCATTTTCATGGACCTGAGACTGTCACAAATCAGATTCTCTATGTTCCAGTGAAAGATGCTATTTCCAAAGTCAAATGGCTGCATGATACTCACCGTGGCATGATAGTTTCTATACATGGGCATTTTTAATAGCTTTGTCAAGTAATCTTCCAGTTGTTTCTGAAATGCAAATATTAAGGCTTCAGTTATAATATTCAAATATATGGGAAAATGGAAAGCCATTAAAAAAAAAGGTGATTCTAATAATAAAAAGGGGCCAGTTACTGTCCTATGCATTTCATTTGACAAAAAATTTCTATTGTTCTCTTGAAGAGTTATTTAAATTTTTGATTATTATTTAATTGTTTCCCCCATTCTATTTTCTAGGTCCCAATTAGATTATTATACCCCTGATAGCAAGGATTTTTTCATTATTTTTTGGGTAATCATCATACTTTTCTCCTCCTCCCTCCATCTCAACATCTAGAGCAAGGACTGGCACATAGTAGGTGTTCCATAAATACTTGGAGATTGTGATTTGATTCAACCCTAGATGGTTAGTTTGGAGAAAAAAACAGGAATAAGGATTGGACCTGTTATTTCATTCTTTAGGAATATTGTCTCCTCCCATTAGAATGTAAGCTGCTCAAGAATAAGGATAATCATTCTTTTTGCTGTATCTGTATCCCTAGTACTTGGTTTAGTGCCTGGCATGTAGTAAGTGCTTAATAAATGTTTGTCGACTTGAAATTCCCCTGTAGGAAACTTTCAGATGAGTAAACACAGATTGGCTGGCACCTTCTTTGGAACTGATAGTCTTAGAGTGTTGACTAGAGACCAAGGACTTAAGTGACTTGTCCAGGGTCACACTGTATTATCAGAGGCAGTGTGGCATTGCAGAACTGGAGAACAAATCTATCTACAAAATTAAACCTGATCCCAAATCTAGCATTATTCACTTGGGCCACTGGAGAAAATAGTGATCACAGAATCAGTTTTTCCAATCGTACTCACACACAACAAAATGGAAACAGACATGTTAAGGCTGAAAGAAAATTTAAAGAGCCCATTTTATTGATTAAACCTTTTTTATTAAGTACCCACCATGTGTCAGGCACTGTATTAGGTGTTGAGAATACAAAGATCAAACAAGAAATCCCTACTCTCAATGTTTTGCATTCTACTAAAAAACATCTGTTTTCTAGAGCTTCAAACCAGGATAAGAACCCCAAAGCTGGCCAAAGCAACTCTTCCCTTCTAAAACACAAAAATGGTTCCTTATAACTTTTTCCATATATTTATCTACTCCTAAATCTTCATGATAAGAATTGGAATTTTTCATTGGTTTCGAGGATTGACATTAACTTGTGAATTCTCTACTGTTGAAGTTCTAACTCAAGCAATGGACCTTTGTTAAAGTATGGGAAAGTGAGACTTTCAGATATTTCTGTTCCATTATTTTGATGGATGATACTCTTCTACCCTTTGACAATGGAGTTCACACATCCTCAACTTCTTCCAGTCTCTATAATTTGGTAGGTAAATCCAAGAAAGTTGTCTGAATTTCAGAGAGTTTAAGATTAAATGACTTCTTTACAAAGGTAGTTAGCATCAGAGGCAGTATCTGAATCCAGTTATTCCTGATTCCAAGATCTATCTACCAAACCAGTTTGCCACTACATATTTTTAATGGACCTATGATTTTATTGGCACAAGGAAATCCAAGTAGGGAAATTCCCTCTAATAACACAGATCTGTAACTACTACACAGTTTAGTCTTAGACAGTTAACTGGGACAGTCAGTCATAAAATAACCTGCCCTAGAATGAGTACTAGGGCCCAAGTCTGCATGATTCTGAGGTCAGTACCCTATCTAATACACCATGGCATCTCTCTCTGCCTAAACATTGATGGAAGAATATATGATACATAGAGTTCAGAGAATCATTTAAAGTTTTAATACTCAACTCAGAATGAATTCGATTTGTTTTAATTCGTAATGAAAAGTGGAGACAAGGAAAAGTGATGGACTTACTCTTCTACTGGAGAACTGCTCCTCTCTGACCATATTTTCTGATGTTCGAGGTAAGCTTGGCATTGCTCTTGGTTCTTCTCCTTTGACATTTTGTCTTCGAAATGTGTGCCTTAAAACCCAGGCAGAAAAGGAATGTCATTGGTCTGACACAAGCAAGGAATATGAGTAAAACATGGGAATGCACATGAGCTGGTTCTGAGACAAATCAGTCGAAGCAGGAAAACAACATATACAATTACAACAGTGAAATGAAAAAGAGAAATTTTCTACATTCCCAGAAATATGTCTATATTTATCTCTCTTTTTATTTCTAAGTTCTATCAGGAAATGAGCTACTATTAGACAAAAACACAAAGCATCACTAAATCTCAACACAAACATGTACACAATATATGCAAGAAACAAACATTTGTCATTCATACAGTGAAACACTGCTCAAATTTGGCCTCACACTTACTAACTGTGTGACCCTGGGTAAATCACTTAACCTTTGTATGACTTAATCTACTGGAGAAGGAAATGACAAGCCACTCTAGTATCTTTGCCAAGAAAACCCCATGGACAATATTGGCATGCTATGGTCCATGGGAACACAAGGACACAATTGCACAACTAAATAACAATCAAAGAAATTTATTATATGACTCATCTTTAGGAAGTTCTATTTAATTAGCTCATTTAGTGTTTTTCCTCCCAATGGACCAATGTATAGTCCAAATGGAACTACCAAATTTAAGGTTAAAAGGGGTCAGGGGATATTGGTCCACTGGGGGTGAAAAAACTTAAAAGAACTAATTAGATAGAAATCTCATGATTTTACAAATAAGGAAACTGAGGCACAAAATGAAGGTTTTTGCCTAATGTCACATAGCTAGTAAGCAGCATTTGGAAATACTTAATATAAGATTATAGATCTAGGGTATAAAGGGATTTCAGAAGCCACTGAGTTGGGCATGTTCATTTGACAGATGAGGATGCAGATGTGTCACTGAGGTCAAGTGACTTGAGTAGCATTTGGTTTCTTGAATTAATTCTGAAATAGATGAAACATTTACCTTTTGGTGGGAATTGGGATTCGAATAAAAGCTTTGTACTTCAATAGTTCTCTATGAAACTCTTGAAAATGCTTGAATTTCCTTTTGACTTGCCATGTAAATTCACCGTGGGTTAATTCAATAGTGTAAAGATTAATACTTGGTACCTGCAATGACAGATAAAAGTTACTGGCATCTGGATGGCAGCTGATAGCTATAAAACATTGAAATGTGGGATTTAGAAATTGAGGAACTGAGTCACATCACAGACTCCAAGAATGTACAAGCTTAGAGTAACCTTATTTCTCAGAAAGTTGCTTGATGATTCTTGTCAAACGAGCCCAATCCCCCCATTTTACAGAAGTAGTTAGGTTATTTTCCTAAAAACAGAATGACTTATTTGCATACTCATCACTTCAAGAACATCACAAATAGACTCTCAGGTTTTGAGTTCCTTAGACAATGCATTCCTAGAAAGCTCAGTCACCTAAAACCAAATGACTAGATATTGAGTCAATTGTCCTTGGCCTACCAAGTAGACACACACACTTGGGAAGAATGACAAATGAAGGAAAGTGGAGATAAAACCAAGAGACTGGAGACAGATCAGACAAAAAAGTGGGACTGATCTGTTCTCTTTCTCATCCTCCAGAAATCATACAGAAAGCATGGAAATGGGGAACTTTCATGGCCTTCTCTTCTCCTACTGTGCTGCCTTGAGGAGCCCATAGTGGTAGAGTCAGGTGAGAGAGGGTTAGAGTTGATGAGCAGTACCACAGATATCCTTCTGCTCAAAAATATTTCCCCAATTTCTCCCCACTGCCCCCAAATCACAAATGAAAGATTTGGGTTAAAAAGTTCTTTCAAAAAGTTAGCTACCCTAGAAGATTGTACTATGTATTACTATAATTAGATCATCAGATTGGCTAAAATGAAGTTATGCAGTAATCAGAGCCTTTATTTTGGGAGAAGGGAAAGCATAAATCTAGATCACAGGGATTTTAGGTACAGGATCAGCATATATAGAGTGCCATCCTTAGATGGCCTTGGGCAGACACAAAGTACTAGGAACCTGGAAGGTAGAATGGAGGAGGGACCAGGGAACAGGAAAAAAAATGCTGAAAAGGATGCTAAGCCTCCTCTGAAATTTTACATAAGGATGCAGTGGCAATGATGCCCTGTGAGTGTTGAAAAATGACCTTGGTTCCATCTCTGACAGGTTGCTAATGACTAAAGCTCTCTGGAAACATGTAGCAGAGAACCACATGGAGATTGTCATGTGTATATTCAAAACCCATTCATTAAGCACCTATTATTAGCAAAGCACTTTGCTAGGAATCATACAAAATTAACTAAAATGTGGTCTGCATGAAGAGACAGAGCTCCCAACAAATGGATGCCACATTTTAAGAAAGATACTGACAAGTTATAGAGCATTCAAAGAAGAGCTATCAGCATGATAAAGTGTCTTGAGATTATACTACAGGTAGATTTGTGGGAGGAACTACAGATGTTTGCCATAGAAAAGAGAAGATTCATGGGGACATGATGACTTCCAAGAATTTGAAGAGTTGTCAATTGAAAAAGGGATCAGCCTTGGTCTAGCTGGTCCCAGTGGTCAGAACTAGAATAAATGTGTGGAATTTGCAAAGAGGGAAAATTAGGTTTTATGTAAATTCAAATTCAGGTTCTGAAGCTCCATGCTCTGGGATCTTACAACTGTGGGGTGATAGCAAGGGGACAAAGCAAGGAACCAGAAATGGACCCGTTGATCCTAGGATATGGACATGGAGAGAAGAATGTCAGACCCAGGGAGACAAGAGAATTTACAGAAACAAAGTAGAACCTAATTTGGGAGGGACCAATAGAAAAATCATGTCACAGAGGAAAGAAAATAAAAAGACTTTGGTGTACTTGGTGGGTTTTTCTTTGAAATCTTGAGGAACCCAGGGAAAACACAAGATCTAGCCCATGGCTTATAATTACATGGAGTCATCCTGGGGTCTTAAGCAAAGGGCAAGCTCTGGCAGATCCTACCAACTTGGCAAGAAATTGAATGTAGACCAGAGACAAGGTATATGTTCCTTGGCCAATGGACCAGCTTGATTAAGTCCCAAGTGGTTCTTCATCAAGGCACTGGCTTCAAAGTGAATTTTGGTGGCCAACAACACATGATGGCTAGCATGGCAGAAGGGTTGCCACCTGGGCTGGTAGAGCATACTTCCCCACTGCGAGCAAGTAAGTGAATTAGCTATGTACAAACAGGAGTGTGATTCCATGCATGTACTGACCCTTGTTGTTGAGGTGAATCGCTCCACTTCAAGGACCTGGGCTTTGATGGGACACCCAGTGAGATAGGTCGTTATGTTGGGCTCCTTAAATCCTTGAGTGTGGTAGATGATAGAGAAGGGGATGCGCACTAAAAACAATCAATTAATTAAAATAAATATGATAACCATTGACAATCACAAGAGCATTTTAAAAAGCACTTTGAATTTGTTAAATTCCTTGATCTTCATGGAGCTGCTCTCTAATTTAGCTACTAGTCTTGGCTCCACTACATGGAGGCTGAGGGAGGTTAACTTACTCAGAAGTCATCAACCAGGTTACTTACTTGGGGTCACATGACTAGAAAGCATCTTAGGTGGAATTCGAACTCAGTTCTTTTTTTTTTTTAAAGTTTTGTACTCCCTCTTTCCTTCTTTCCCCTTGGTACTGGACCTATACCACCTCACATCTGAACTACTGAGACACACTGCTGGTTGGTCTCCCTGCCTCAAGTCTCACTCTATGCCAGGCAATCCACTCAGCTGTCACTGATCATCCTGAAATGCAGGTCTAACTGGGTCACCCTCTTCTTCAGTAAATTCCAGCAGATCAAATATAAAATTCCCTTCTGGGCTTTGAAAGCCCTTCAAAGCCTGACCCATTCCTACCTTTCCTGACTTATATCTTTCTTCCCTCCATGTACTCTGGCCTCCCGGCTATAACTCAAACAACTGCATTTCATCTGTGGACTGTGGGCACTTTCCTTGGCAGTCCTCCATGCCTAGAGCTCTCTTCCACCTCATCTCTGCTGCCAAGTTTCCCTGGTTTCCTTCAAGTCTCTGCTAAAATCGCATCTTTTGCAAGAAACCTTTCATAGTCCTCCTTCATCTCCGTGCCTTCCCTCTGGGATGATGTCCAATTTATCTTTCACATAGCCTGTTTACATGTTGTCTCCCCCATTAGGATGTGAGCTCCTTGAAAGCAGGGTCTGGTTTTTGCCTTTCATTGTAGCCCTAGTACTCAGCATAGTGCCCAGCACACAGTAGGTGCTTAATAAATGCTTGTAGACTTGACTCTAAGTCCAGTCCTCTAGCCATTAGGTCATGTTGCCCCTACAAGAATAAACTGACTATAAAATGTGTGATTTGGTAACAATATTTTCTTAAGATCATAGAGTTTGACCTGGAAGGATTTTTGGAATTCTTAAAATTCAGCAAGTAAAACATGACAAAACAAATTGAGAAAGGTGAAATGGCTATGGTCATACAGGTAACTGTAGAGGCAGAATTCTGTGGTTTGCAAAGTGGTTAGAAAGCTAGCCTCAAAATCAAGTGGGTTCAAATCCTACTTCTGACATATACTGTCTGTGTGACCTTGGGCAAGTCACATAACTTTTCAGCACACCAGGCAAGTCTCTAAGACTCTAAGTTATACTGAAGGTGCTGATTGTTGTGTTTGTCCTTCATGTCCAAAGAAGACCATGGCATCAGGGAAATGATGACATGACTTGTAGTTGACTTTGATTTCAGGGCTGTGCTCATTATTATTTTTTTTTTTTTTTGCTTTTTGGAGGGCAATTGGGCTTAAGTAACTTGCCCAAGGTCATACAGCTAGGTTTTTGTTTTTGTGTGTGCGTTAAGTGTCTGAGGCCAGATCCAAACTCAGGTCCTTCTGACTCCAGGGCCGGCGCTCTACTCACTGTGCCACCTAGCCACCCGGCTATGCTCATTATTAAAGGAAACTTTCTCAGTCATTCTCTACCCTAAAGAAATCATAGGATCAAAACCAAAATAAAATGGAAAAACTTCACAGGTAAGAAGCAGCAGAAATGAGATTCTGGATTTGGAGTCAGAGGAACTGGATTTTAATCCTCACCCTGCTGTTACCTTGGATAAGTCACTTAATTGGGTCTTAGTTTCCTCTCCTGTAAAAGGAGAGGTTTGAAATCATTAGAAAGAAAGGGAATGGAAACACATATATTGCTTTGTTGTTGTTCAGTCATTTCAGTCACGTCTGACTCTGTGTCACCAGATTTGGGGTTTTCTTGGCAAAGATACTGGAGAGGTTTGCCATTACTTCTCCAGCTCATTTTACAGATGAGGAAATTGAGGCAAACAAGATTAAGTGACTTCCCCAGGGTCACACATCTAGGAAGAGTCTGAGGCCAGATTTGAACTCAGGAAGATGAGTCTTCCTGCCCTATGATCTGCCACTAATTCCCAAATACCATGCTAAGTACTAGAATAAAAATAGAAAAGACAGATAGTCCTTGCTTTTCATGAGCTCAATTTATATTTGAGGAGAGATCAGCTGCTGAGGTGATGGAAGAGTCTGGAATTCTTTAGGCTACAGGGGCATGAGTGATAGAAAGGGTAAGGAGTCCTTAGGGTGGGGTGGCAGGGTAGATGTCACCATGTTTGAGTGTAGCCAGGAGTCTAGAGGGGCCAGGGCATAATCACTGGGAGGAGGAAATTCTAATGAAATCCTCAGAGGCCAGGATGACCCTGAATGTGAGAATCCAGGAAGGTGGGTGCCAAGCGGGGACCACTGGGGTGATGATGACCTCAGAAGGCCCTTCTAGCTCTAAATCTGCAATCCTGTCTTTCAGGTACAAGTTCTCCATCTCCCAATTCCATGCTCAAAGGCATACTCCAAGGGTAGGGGCTCTGGCCATTAATCTACTGTCTTCATAGAGCTACAGCTTCACTCTTAACTTACAGACTCACCTACTACTGCCTCTATACCCACGGGCAGTGCATTTCTTTCCCCAGCTTAGCAACCTGGAGGTGCTAACAGGACAGTGAGCTCAGTCTTACCAGGTTTGGAATCTTCTGGGGACAAATCAAAATCGACTTCCTCTCCATCAAAATGGAGGTCCCTGGTGTCCAGGTTTTCTATGATGTTGCTCATGTCGGCAGCAATCTTCTGCAGTGCAGAGGTGTTTACTCGGGGCTCGTTCTTCAGAGACATATTACGTTCTGATATTGAGGAGGCCCAGGAGCTGGGAAAGAGGAAGAGGTTTTCATTTTAAGCATGTTTCACTATGTGGACAGAATAAAACTTTACTCATGGCTTAAATCCAAGATAAAATGCACTATGCTGAAAATTAAAAAAACACAACCAACTGTACACAGTCCCCAGTCACCCTAAGTAATTTAATCCCAACAGCACTAAGTCTTTACTGTGTACCCCCAAAAAGCTAACAAAATAATCTCTATCTCTAAAGAATTGACATTCAGAATGAAATGATATATGTGAACACTGTGTAAATCATAATAGCTCAAATACACGCTATTAATACTACAGGATAATTTTGTTACTGTTTTTCAGTTTTGTCCAACTCTTCATAATCTCCTTTGAGATTTTATTGGCAAAGATACTAGAGTAGTCTTCGATTTCATTCTCTAGTTCATTTTGCAGGTGAGGAACTAAGGCAGCTGAGGGTTGACAGGCCCAGGGTAGTCAGTGTCTGAGGCCAGATTTGAACTCAAGAAGATGAGTCTTCCTGACTCCAGACCCAGTGCTCTATCCATTGGAACCACCCAGCTCCCCTAGCCCAGGTAATACAATCTGTAAACAGGTATCTAAATGGAGGATATTTTGAGGAAGGAAAGAGTATTAACAACTAGGAAGATAAGGGAGGACTTCCTAGAGAAGGTAGGTTTCAACTAAGACTTGAAAAAAGGTAGGGTTCCTTAGAGGCAGATGCCATTTACATTCACTGTGAACCTGGCATTGTGGTTGGTATTAGGAGTACAAAGACTAAGGTATAAAATCCATGCCCTCAAGGATCTTACAGTCTATTCTGGAAGACTCCATATACATAAAGAAATATTTCCAAAGCAAATATTAAGTAATTTTGAAGGGGAAGGCACTAACAACTTGGGGGATATATGTGATGGGTGTGGGTGTGGGTGTAATTCCAGGGTATGGATCTTTTCAAAGTGAGAAGGGGCTTAAATTGAAGTCAGGTGCCTAGACTTAAATGGAACAAGGTAGTAGATCTACAATGAAATGCTAATGAATCTTTCATCTGTGCATGTGGGCTGAGGTATATTACCAATGATGAAAGCCAGGCAAAAAGTAATGGAAAATCTTTCATCCAAGAAATGTACACTCACAAGAACTGGGCTAGCCAGGCTGCAAGACAGAGGGATTTGCTGATGCATATCTGGAGGGAGCCCAGATACACATCAACTAATTTAGAGGGAACCATTATAGTGACACTATGTATCGATGTTTCACTTTTGCCATGGAGAGGCAGATTTTCATAAAATTAAAATTTACTGTTTGGAAATTCTTCCTTCTCATGAAACTAAGATTTCTTTGTCTTGGGAGAATGTTCTTTAGGTCCCCTATTCCAATAATCAAATGTTGATTCTTAGAAGAGGAGGGGGAGAGAGAAAGTCAGATGTGGAAGCTTCTGGGAGGTCTAAGATGGAATCTCAGCTTTATTACTTACTATGTGACCATCATTGAATCTCTTTATGTTTTGTGTCTTTAGTTTCCTCATCAAGATGAGGAGGAATGAACTAAATGATCTCTAACATCCTTTCTAGTTATAAACTTGTAACCCTAGGATGTTATATCATGCATCGCATTTGTGGAACATTATATACTTATCATGGACAATAATATCTAGTCTATTAATCAAGAGATAAGAGAGTTGACCTTCGAGTCAGAAATATCAAGTTTCATTTCCTGCTCTGACATATACAAGCTGTGTAATCACAAGCATGTCATACAGCCTGCAAATACTTCCAGACAACTCTGGAAAACTGTAAATTATAGATGAGATGCTGATCAACATGGGTGAAAAGAATGTCTGTACTGGAAGTTCCTTCCACCGATGAAAGCACAGCTCTGGATAACAACAAAAATTAATTTGTACCTAGATGCAATTTGGGGCAGCTAGGTAGCACAGTGGGAAGAGTGCCAGGCCTGGAATTGGGAAGGTTCATCTTCCAAATGCAGCCTCAGACACTTACTAGTTGTGTGACCCTGGGTAAATCACGTGAGCCTGTGTGCCTCAGTTTCCTCATCTGTAAAGTGAGCTGGAGAAGGAAATGCCAAAGTACTCTAGTATCTCTGCCAAGAAAAGCCCAAAGAGCCAAACACGATTGAAAAACGACTTAAACAATTTAACATCCCGAATTTAGGACAGTGCTTGGCCCACAGTAGATGCTGAATAGCAGTTACCATTCATATAGTACTTTTATAGTAGATAGTACTTATATAGTACTTATTATGTACCAGGCACTGTGCTAATCACTTTACAAGCAATGGGTCCCCATAAGGATCCTGTTATCCTGATTTTACAGATGAGGAAACTGAGGCAAACAGATTAATTTACTCAAGGTCACATGGCTAGTTAATGTCTGAGGGTACACTCGAACTCAGGTCTTCCTGACTACAGGACTGACACTCTATCCACTGTGCCACCTAGCTGTCCCTGTTCAATGAATGTTTATTGACTGACTAATTGATTTACAAGCCTCAACTTCCAAATGGATGGTATTCAGCATTTAAAAGTCAATTATTGGAACTAGGATCACGTTTTCCCTTAAACAATGTTGCACAAAACACAAGGTTTCTAAGCTAATTCAACCTGTCAGAGTTAGACTAGAGAAGACAGAATCTCGGCAGCTTCTTATTCCCAAGCGCCTGCTGGACAGCTCTTGCTGACCATCTCTAGGAGTCTCAAGTTCAACATGGCCAAGCCAGAAGGCCTGTTTTCATCACCACTTATCTCTTCTCCTTAACTTCTCCCTTTCTGTTGAAGGCATTTATCACTCACCCCCTCCCCCAGGGTCTCAACTTCCAAGCCATCCTTAGCGTTTCTTTCTTCCTTCTTCCATATCACTCTTCATACATTCTCAGTTCCATTCACACTGGCTGGTCAGCTGTGGCCTCTATAAGATATTGTCTCCTACCTCTTGCAATTATATTGTATCTTTTTGCATATATTTTGTATTTATTTACCTATATACACACTATATCATCTCCAGTAGAATGTACACTCCTTGAGAGTGGGGACTGTTATTTATTAGTTATTTTTATTAAAATGATCATCTTTTCTTTCTGTATCCCTTGAACCTAGCATAGTACTTGGCACATAGTAAGTGTTTAGCAAATGTTTGTTGAATATATAAAATTCTTTTAATGGACAAATGTTCTGATTTCTATCAAGGGCATGAGGACTTGGTGCTGAGGGAAAGAAAGGGAAAGGGAACAAAACAAGCATTTTTAAGGAACCTATTACACACCAGGAATTGTGCTAAAAACTTTGCAAATATCTCATTTTGTCCTCAGAACAAACCTGAGAGATAGGTGCCGTGATGGTCTTCCTTTTACAGTTGAGGAAACTGAGGCAAAGTTTAAATGATTTGCCCAAGGTCACATAGCTAGTAAGGGTCTGAGGTTAGAGTTGAACTCAGGTCTTCCTGACTCCAGGTCCAATGCTCTATCCACTGCACAATATAGCTGTCTCTTCCTCTCCAGAGGATTTATGTAAAAAAGGATGGGAGTGAAAGCAAAACAAGACAAGAAGGAATGAATGGGTTACAATCTATCTGCTCTAGAAGGGTGATGAACACATCGATAACACCATGATTCCACTCAAGTGTCCTGGAGAGAAGACAGACTCTTGTGAGAAATTAACTACTCTTGGAATGTAATCAACAATAGCAAATTCCATGCTCGGGTAGCAACATACTTCTTCCTGATGGGCTCACCTAGAAAGGACAATTTCTAAAAGAAAATTATACTATTTCATGGGCATTTCAACATGGAGACATTAAAATAATATTCTTCAGGTATAAAACCATTCTACAGTATCCACAGCAATATAGTATGCCATATCTTATGGTGTATGGGAAACACAGAATACATTTCTTATTAGAGATTTTGACTTAACATTAGTTTGTTTGAAAAATACATTTTGGATGAAAATTATTCTAGCTGATATGTACTCGAGGTACAAAAATGAGACTCAGGCTTCTTTAAGAAAAAGGGTTCTATTTCACTCAGACATCTAATCCCACAAGTCGCTGCACATCAGTAGCCAAGGTAGTAGGGTTTATATAGATTTCATTTTTCATTTCAAATACTTAATTTTGAGCCTACAGTGCTGCAAAGAGTGTTAAATAAAAATTCTGTAAGTTGGGTATAGAGACAGTTTCTCAGTTATATACATGAAAATGGAGTCTAAGACTTAGCAACTTTGAGGAGTGGGAGGAAGAAGTATAAAACATGAATCATTAATCAAATATTTATAATATTCTATTTGTAATCATTATATTTATTTACAAATATTCTATTTATAATATTATGGTATAATGCATATCAAATAAAGACTGGATGATTACTTCATGGGTGTGCTATAAAGGGGATGCTTAGTTTGCTGTGGACTGGAGGAGATGGTTTCTGACATCCTTTCCAACTCAGTCTATGATTCTGTGAGAAGGAACACTAGGACATCTGGGAAATGTGGCCAGGGCAAAGAGGTCTGGCATATCAAGGTTCATAACCATTTCTCTTACCCAATAAAAGCCCAGGTTATATGTTTAGTAAATGGCGTGAATGCATATGTTTCTGCCTAAAGAATTGAACCTGTAAATGGCCCTAGACAACATTCTTCCAGAACAGTTTCTACATCTATAAACAGCCCTTTCAAAGCCCCAATGAGTAGGTTGCTAAGCATGTTCTTCAAGGTCATTTAAGTACTAATAGTTCACTCTATAGTGGCATGTATTTCATCCCTCTGCCTCAAAGATTTGGTGATTCTGTAACTTTCTGAATCCTTAGCTTGCTCCTAGAAAATGATATCTCTCTTGCCCCATAGGAAGTTATCTGAGAAAACATGAAATGAAATTGGGAGACAAAAATAATCCATAAGCTTGAATGACAACATAATACCTCCCTTGCCTCCAAATAGCAAACATTAAGAAGCCTGGATCCCAGAGTCTCATTCTCCATAGGCACTGATATCAAAAAGTTTGTTATGGTTTTTATTTTGATGGGTCTAATTTCATTGGTTTTTGATGTTCAGTCATGTTCTTCATAGCCCCATTTGGGGTTTTCTTGGCAAAGATACTGGAGTGGTTCACCATTTCCTTCTCCAACTCATTTTGCAGATGAGGAAATAGAAGTAAACAGAGGCAAGCAACTTGTCTAGGGTCACATCTAGTAAGAGTCTGAGGCCAGATTTGAACTCAAGAAGACAAGTCTTCCTGCCTCCAGGTCTGGAACTCTACCTACTATACCACCTACCTGCTCCCCACCCCATGATTTCATAGGTATAGATTATCTTTCTGCCAAATCAGTTTGCATTTTCACTCCCTTCCCAGACTTATAAGTTCTCATTCTTGCTTCCCCAAGTTTCCATCCCCAGGAGAGCATCTCCCTTCATATGGCTCTTCTAGTATTTTGGGGTCAGGGTAGCAAGAACTTATTTTGGCCATCCATCTGCTGTTTCTTCCTTTCCTTATATGTTTGGACCACCTCCTTTTCCAGGTTTAATTGTCACTGATAATGCTATTTTCTATAATTCATCAGCTCCATATAATCATGGAGACACAGGTATAGACGAGTGCCAAGAGCAATGGATTCAGGCTTAGAAGATCCAGGTTTGAATCTCAGTTCTGCTACTTATTTTTTTTAAAAAGCAATTGGGGTTAAGTAACTTGCTCAAGATGACACGGCTAGTCATTATTTATGTGTGGGTGCTCCTTTTCTGAGGCCGGTTTTGATCCCGGGTCATCCCAACTCTGAGGCCGGCGCTCTTACTCACTGCGCCACCTAGCCGCCCCAGTTCTGCTACTTATTAACTGTAGATCCTTGGATTCGATTTAACTCGATTCAATACAATTCACTAATAAAAAAAATTATCATGTATCTATAATATGCTAGACACTGAGCATACAAAGGCAAAACTGAAACAAGTCCCTGACCTCAAGAAACTTACATTCTACTGGGGTTGTCAGGAAGAATGTAGAACATAGTTAAATAAATACAAACTACATACCAAATATATGTGTGTGTGTGTTATATATATATATATATATATATATATATATATATATATATATATATATAGTAATTCAGGGATGACTAATAACTGGGAGATTCAGGAAAGTCCTGGAAGTGCCTGTTTTATATATAAATTCGCATTTATATAACATTAAAGATTTGTAAAGTGATGTGTGTATACACATGTGTATAAGTATGTGTACACACACACACACACATACATATTTGATGCTCACATCAACTCTGTGTGATAGATGCTATTAGACCCCCTATTTTGCAGGTGAGGAAATGGAGGGGCTCGTCCATAGCCACATATCTCATAAGCATGCCGATCCTGAATCCAACCTTGGTGGATTGCAAGTCCAGTGCTCTGTCTACTCTCTACTGTTACAAGGGAACATACTCTGTGGCTCAAATTTCCTTCTCCATAAAATAGGAAAAAGACCATCTGGGATAATTCCCTCATGTGTTTGCTTGTGGGAAGAATCAGATGAGACAAAGGCTGTTAATAACTTTGCTTAAAGCACCAGATAATGCCAATTATTTTGATTAATTTACTTCTACAAAATTCTAGTAAGTCTAATGGGTATAATCACTGCCGTCATTGGTTGCTTGTCCCTAGCTATTAGTGTTCTCTCCCTGTTCCAATTCATTTATCTGGGCACCTGCCATAGCCCCAGCTAAGCTCCTTGGGTACAAGCAAGGCTTTTCTTCTTGTGTCTGTGTTCTAAGTTCCCAGCACAAAGTAAGAAATTCATAAATGCCCATTGGACTGGATCCAACTAGTGGTTATATATTACTTTAGGTTCAAGTCAAGCCTTATCTTATAACCTGGGGTTGTGGTAGGAGCTGGGGGAGGGGGAGAAAGTTAATGAAAAATAGTCCTTTTTTTCCTTCTTTTTCTGAAAGAGAGGCAGGGAACCAAATATAGGACTTAGACAACAAATATAGGATTCAGACAAGCAGGATTCAAGTCAAAGCTCAGCTCCTTCCTATGAGACCTTGGTCAAGTCCTTCACTTGTCTGAGCTTTGATTTCCTCATCCAAAAATCTGTGAATAATGATACTTGAAAGGATTATTGGGAGGAAACTGCTTTGCAAACTTTAAAGCAAGATAGAAATGTGTTACTCCCCATATAAATGTGTTAACTCCCCCTATAAGAATAAGGCTCAGAATCTGGAACTATGCCCATAGGGCTATAAATAAGTGCATATCTTTTGACCCAGCAATACCCCTTGTAGGGTTGTATCCCAAAGAGATCATAGAAGTGGGAAGAGGACCCATGTGTACAAAAATATTTATAGCAGCTCTTTTCGTGGTGGCAAAGAATTGGAAATCAAGGGGATGCCCATCAATTGGGGAATGGCAGAACAAGTTTGGTATATGAATGGAATGGAATACTATTGTGCTATAAGAAATGATGAACAGGCAGACTTCAGAGAAACCTGGAGAGGCTTATATGAACTGATGTTGAGTGAGAAGAGCAGAACCAGGAGAAATTTGTACACAATTACAGGCACAGCATATATGTGATGACTCACTTTGATAGACTGGGTTCCTCTCAGCAACGCAGGGTTATAAAACAACTCCAAAGGACTCATGATGGAAGAGATGTCCACATCCAGAGAAAGAACTAGAGTTTGAATGCAGATTGAAGCAAACTACTCTCTCTCTTTCTTTTTCTTGTTTTGTTTTGCTTCCTCTTTCCCATTGTTCATTCCATTGGTTATAATCCTTCTTTACAACCTGACTAATATTTAATGTGAAGGTATTTGTACTACCTTTATTTGATTGAATGATGACATGGAGGCAGGGAGAGGAAGGGAAAGAAAATTTGAAACTCAAGGGACCGTAGAACTGAATGTTGTAAACTAAAAGTAAATTAATTAATTAATTTCAAAAAAGAATAGGGCTCAGATGGGACTTGCAATTTCATTAGTATAGCTGAGAAAATACCCTCGCCCAGGTCAGGTCTAAACCTTCTCCACAATTTATAGCCTGAGAGAGGTGCCTAGAGCCCCAAGAGGGTGACTAAATGACCTGCCCAGGATCACACAGTCATCATAGGGATTGGGATTGAAATCCAGGTTATGCAACTCATCAGATAATAACTATTTCCCATCTCCCTGTGTTTTCCTGAACAATGACTTTGTTCCTCCCTGCCACCATTTTCTCCTTTATTCCTTTTCCTACTTTCCCCCACATTTTTCCCCATGGAATATCCCCTCTGCTTCTGTCCTACTTCCTGCCTTGGATTCTTATGGTCTGACACTACAACACCGGCCTGACAGCCTGAGGACTCTCCCTTCTATGTCAGTACCTCATTCTCCAGCTTGGGTCACCCCAAGAAGCCAGATCTCTCCTTGCCAAATCCAGATGATAGTTGGAGTGAGGATAGGATGGGGAATAACAGTATGAAAATTGTAACCACTTCAACTTGTGTCCCAATAAGCCTAAGGAAGGCCTTCAGCACTTATAAATATGTGACTGGCATGGATATTATTTTAGTCAAAGACTACACCCCCAGATCATCCCCTGAAATCATCTAAGTACCATTGCCAAGGGCAAACAGGTGTCAAGGCTCTCCTGTCCATGGCCAAAAAGGAAGTAGCCCCTCCCTAGGGAGACTGAAGTCAATCACTCAACAAAAACATTTAAAGTCATTCAACAACTGCCTCTATGAGGGCAAAGGAAGAAGAGAAAGAAGGAGAAGGAGGAAATAGAGAAGAAGGACATAGAGAATGAGAGAGAGGTGAAGAGGAGGAGGAAGAAGAGGAATAAGAGGAGAAGGAGGAAGAGGAAAAGAGGAAGAAGAGGAGAGGAAGACGAGGAGGAAGAAGAAGAAAAAGAATAAGAAATCATTTCTATAACGCCTCACATGTTTCACAATGATCCTATGAACTAGATGTAGCCATAGCCATTATTATCATCCCCATTTTCCAGATGGGGAAACCTGACATTTGGAGAAATCCCTTGATATAGAGCTGAAAAGCACCTGAGAGTCCATTTAGTTCTAATCCTATCACTGTACAGATGAGGAAGCTGAGGCCCAAGGTGGTTACATGATTTGCTCAGGGTTACACAAGTACTGAGTCTAAGTAAGGGGATTTGGGCCTCTGCTATTTGACTCTAGACACAGAGCACCCCTTCCGCTGCGCCATGATGCCTTCCCTAAGTGACCTGCCCACTGTCCCTTGCTGGCAAAGGTCAGAAGTAGATTTAAACCCAGATCTTCTTTGACTCCAAGCCCAGTGCTCTTTCCACTTCCCCACCCTGCCTCTTATGGATAGTATCTTATCAAGATGTTGTCATTCCCTCAGCTCTTGGCACCTAAGTAATCTTCACCCAGGGCAATTAAATAAATATTTGTTGAACAGATGAACTTTACAAATTGAGTTTGAATTTGACAATTTTGTCTGGAGTTTTGAGAAGCGGGGTGGGATGGTGTGTGTAGACAACTCACTTTGTAGTAAGGGAGACCTGAGTTCAAGCCTTGCCTGTGACACATATTGGCTCTGTGACCCCTGGGAAAATGATATCTTCCTAGTGGTTCTGGTAGCTCTTCTGGATTATACATTCCAAAAGAGCTGCTAATCTGAATCAGAGGAATTTCCACATGTTCCACTCAACTCTGCCCTGCTTCCCTGAGGAAGAATTGGAGATATGGGAATGTAGAGGTGTACTTTGCCTAATTTTAAATTTTAAATTAAATTAAACCTATTTCTTTCATTCATACATTTCCATTTAACTCATTCATTCTGGTGTGCATTTTATTCCCAAGTCTTCTAAAGAGTTTGTCTTCACTTAATCGTTTGTGTCTGACAACTGAATCTCTTTCATTGATCACGTCTTCTTTTATTTCAACTATTCATTCATTGATCACTATTTTAACTATTAACTTCCTGGCCAGAGGGCAGAGTGCCATCTCTGATAGATAGCCCAGGGTTCCACTTTTGCTGTACAAATAAAATTGTCCAAGTGAATCATAATTCTGTTTAATCAATGGGATCCAAAGTCTTTATAAATTAACCACAAAGGTGGAATTTTAGATCTTCCTTGGTTTGGCTTGTCTCATTCACGCCAAAATTTCTGATAACTGGAGCTATAAATATTGTGAGAAGAAAGGTAGCAAAACCAATGTTGGGCACCAATTTTCCTGGCAAGAATTTATGTATATTCTTAGGAAAAATTAGTTTCACACATGAATAGGTTTCAACTAATAGCCCTTGATTTCCTGATATAATTTTTCATTTCTCCCCTTGGTTACTATTCCCATCAGCTCCATTTTGTAGGGCTTATTTCTCATTACTTTCTGTAGTCACTTTTTTTTCATTTTGTTATTATTTTTTCCTTATTTCCCAGTAACCTGTGTGCTCCACTGGAAAACTTAGAGTGTCAGAACTTAAGGAAAGTCAGTGTAATGGCTAGATTCCCTATGGTCAACTCTGCATGGTATAGAATTGCAAGAGTGAATTAAGATCTGAATTTTAGTCCTGACTCAAACACTTACTAGTTATGTGACCTTGGGAAAGTCACTCAACCTTTCTCAGTCTCAGTTTCCTTACCTGTAAAAATGGGGGTAATAGTACCTACTGATGTGACCAGGAAGAAAGAGAACTGGTCAGTTTCTCAGATCCTCATGATTTCTCAATACTCCCCCAAAACAAGAATTTTAAGAAAGAAATAATGCAGTTGGAAGTACCTCCTCAGACCAAGATCCCAAGAACCCTAAGAAGAAACAACTTTATGAATAAAGCTGAGAAGGCTAATCCCTAATGTTCAAGGTGCTCATTAAGGATCCCTTCCCCAGTCAGTCCTCTACACTCTGGCAGGGCAGTACAACTTAACCATAGACTTGTGCTCAACAATTCCCCTGACTGCTGTTGTAGTCTCTGCCCTGACACAAACTCCACTATTCTGTGGCAACAGGCAATGGAACTCAACTCTGCCCTGCTTCCCTGAGGAAGAATTGGAGATATGGGAATGTAGAGGTGCACTTTGCCTAAGCCAACAGCACACTGCATGCAGTGCTCAGTCAGAGATCTAAAGGATAACAGGGCTCAGCATTAGTTTGTGTATGGAGTGGTACTAGGCCTGAAGGAAAGGGAGCTGGCATTCAGCTGGAGTCCATTTCTCCCCTCAGAAGTCCCTTGGAGAAGGGACTGAAACTGGTGAAAAGTGAATTCTCCAGTGTGGCAGAAGGTTGAGAAAATTTTGAAGTTCATTCCTTAGGAATTCACCATTAAAGAGGAAGGAGTCAGAAAGTGAGAACTAGGGGAATATAAGGGGGGGGGGGAGAATAGGGAATGGAAATCAATCAATAAATAAACATTTATTAAGGTTTTATTAATACCTACTATGTGCCAGGCACTGTACAAAGTGCTAGATAAAAGAAGTAAAAGACAGTCCCTGTCCTCAAAGAGTTTACAATCTAAGGGGGTGGCTAGGTGGCGCAGTGGGTAGAGTGCTGGCCCTGGAGTCAGAAGGACCTGAGTTCTGATCCAGCCTCAAACACTTAACACACAAACAAAATAACCTGGCTGTGTGACCTTGGGCAAGTTACTTAACCCCAATTGCCCTCCAAAAAGCAAAAAAAAAAAATTGTAAAGAGTTTACGATCTAAACAGGGAGTTTGCCAAAGATCTCAAATTCTCTGTTAAAAAAAAAAAACTTGATTAAAAGCAGATAAATTGTCAGGGAAGCTGTTAATAAGAGAAGGGAAATATGTCTTCCAAGGTATCTAAACCAGCCCAAATACCTCTGAAAAACACATCAAGATAAAGGAAAATGAATCAACCCCTGTGCATTCCCTAGAGAAATTCTAATTCTGCCACATACTCCTTGGGTAATGTTGGGCAAACTTCATAGCCTTAGTTTCCTAATTGGTAGAATGGGAATATCAGAGTAGCTCAGTTAGGAAATTGATCAATATTTATTAAGCACCTACTATGTACCAAGCCCTAGGCTAAGAAAATTACTAAGGCCTTTCATAGGTAAATCCTGAGAGCCTAGAGAAAAAAAGGGGAAATCCTAAGGTATAAAAACACCTAAGCAAGGGTATGAAGAAGAGACCAAGATATGTTCTAAATAGTGTACATACACACACATACATACATACACATACACATACACATATGGGTGTGATTGTATATGTATATATGTATATGTATACACATGGATATGGGTACAGAAATATAGATACACTATTGGCCATATCCAGCACAGCATTAGGTACTCTGGAACACAGAAAATGCTTAACGCTCAGCCCTGCCCACAGAGCTGACAAATACAGGCTCATAGACTGGGACTAGAAAGGACTTGAGAAGTCATCCAGTCAAACTGTCTTATAGATGAAGGAACTGAGGCCTAAAAATGTGAGAGGATTCACTCAGGGTCATATAAATATTAGTCAAGACCCTAAGCTCACAGGCTTTAGGGTTGGAAGGGGCTTTAGAGATCATCCAGTCTACCCCCCCCCCATTTTACAGATAAGGAAACTGAGGCTCAAGAAGGCAAGTGCCTTGTCAAAAGTGAAATCACATGCTGGGGTCTGAAGCCAGACTTCCCACATCCAAATCAAGATATCTTTCCAGAATATCTGTCATAGTTAAATATTAGCACTTGAGTCCCTAATCTCTAAACTCTCAGCCCCTATGACCTCTGCATGTCTTAGTCTTCCAAACCTTCATTTAATTACCAATGTGTTCTTTCACCCACAGTAATATATACTGGTGGCTGAGCAGCTGCCAGGGACAGTGGTCCTTTTTTTTTTTTTACTCAGCCAGAGAAAGAGAATGCCTTTAGTGTTCACAGTTTGGATATTGTGATTGGTTTCATTACCTTGCTATGAAATTATGCTCAGAGATCATTATCACACTCAGTACCATGAGGAGAAGTATCCATGAAGAGCTCACAGCAGCTCTGGTTGATTCTTTTTGCATTTTCACTAGAGGAAGACATAGGTTCTTCTTTCATTATGAACAGTGGCACTCTCTTCTCAGACAATCTTAGACAGAGAACATGTCAAAAATCTCCAGCAAGACAGTGCTTCAAGTAGAGAAAGCCAGAGTACTCTTTAAGGGCAGCAGGACATAGTATATGATATACCTATATGATGCTGGGCAATTCAGTGGAGCCCCTCTAGGTGCTGGCCTCCTCATCTGCCAAGTGAGAGTTGAATTAATGAGCTCAGCCTGCCTTTCCAGCTTTAAATCCACAACGATTTAATTTTCTGACATTCGTTGACATCAAAGCGTATGATCGGCTCACTCTCAGGGTTAAGGAAGGACCTTGGTTTTTGCTTCTTTTTGTATCTCCAGCACTTAGCACATTGCTTCTTGACTGAACCTGGACGGAGAGCTCCAGGAAATCCAGGACCCAGACTCAATGCTCAGTAGTTAAACTGGCAAACAGTGTATCAATTACACCACCAGACATATTATGGGGATAATAGATGACTTACTTCCTACTTCCTATAATTTGCCAGGCAGTCTGACATTTTGTTTCTCTTATCAATTGAAACCAAATTAACAGTGTAGCTCTCTAAAGGCCATATTAGGAAGTATCCTCTCCTTGAATTAACAGACTGAAAAGTTCTAGCTGTTATTTCTTGGTATTCATACCTAGCATTGTTTCTTTCCCCGAAACCCACCCCTCTTCCTAATTTCCTTCCTTGTACTGCCTGGAATGCTTTCCTCCCACACTTCCACCTATTGAAGCCCAAAGCCCTGGGGTTCAGTTTCAAGTGCCAGCTCCCACAGGAGGCTTTTCCTGACTCCCCAGTAGTTAGAACTTCCATTGCCTTTCCAAAATGACTGTGAATACATTTTTATTTTATTTCTTCTCCCTTAATAGATGTATTCCCCTAGTATCACTTCATTCTCTTCCTTGTAAATTACCTTCTCTTTTGTATATACCTATACATGTAGTCTTGTAAATTCTTAGAAGGCAGTAATTGTTTTATGTTGGTCTTTGTATCTCTGGCACCTAGAAAAGTGCTCATTTATTAATCATGTATTTATTATTATTATCATCATAAATTAGGAGGTGTTTGATAAATGTTTATTGATCAGTGTAGCCTCCTTGATTTTATTTTATCCCTGATGCTTAATACAATGCCTGCTATATAACAGAATTTAAGAAACTCTTGTCTAATCCATCTTCAAATTTAATTTTCACTTTCATAATCAGAATTTGCTCAGTCAACCAAGTTAAGGTTACATTTATTTACTTCACAACATAGTGTGTGGGGGTGGGGGGTAGGGGGCTTAGAGGGGAGGAGGAGATAAGGGAATAAAAAGGGATCTGTATATTTCCTACGCAAAACAGTTTTGAGTTCATTAACCAGTGTGTCATATTACTTGAACCAAAAATCATTGCCACTTGATTGGACAAAGGATGTTCCTTCTGCATTCATGAGTACATTTCACAAATCGTATTTACACGTACCAAGAAAAATAAATGCCCCAGATTTCTCAGTTGCCTCCCAAAGAATACAGCTTTCCTCTCACAACTCATTAAATCCAAACACTGCCCATCTATCTGATGGAGAGTCTCTGTTTTCTCTTATTTCATTAAAATGTGATTAGTTAGAATTTCTGCTAGATGAATATCAGCCCTCACACACATTAAATGCAAATGAATTTTAGAAACTGTCTATATTCTTTTCCTAAGGTAAATATACATACACATATCAAAGTAATAAATCCAATTCTTTGTCATCAAGAGGGTCCTTAATGCATGTCTATTGATCAGAATTGAATTTCTACTATTTAAAAACAATTCTGTACGTTTGCTATAAGATATATGTTAGAAGCTAATGGCACTCTTCAACTCTTGCTGTTTAATAAAATGTCTGTTTTTTTTTTAATTACTCTATTCAAAAATCCAAATTCAGCCCACATTTGATAGAGTGCCTACTCAATTTAACTCAACCAGGATTTCCTGAGCACCTAACAAGTACCTTATTAAAATAAAAGTCCTGCCATTAGCCTACTCATTGGCCCAGTTAAGCCAATTTTTAGAAGACTTGTGAACACCATCTTGGGAGATTTGTGGTACAGGCGAGCAAGTGGTGAATTTGGGGTCCCAAGGCCTGGGTTCAAATACTGACTCTGCTACTTAACTAATTTTGTAACTTTACAAAAGTTCCTTCAACTCTCTGGGCCTTAGTCTTATATCTGTAAAATGAGTGGCTGGACTTCAGGACCTTTAAAATCTAGCCCTACTTCAACAATCAAGTCAAGAGGCATTTATTAAATATCTGCTGTGTGCCAGGCATTGGGCTGAGTGAGTTTCTTTCAAATTGTTATTTTTCAGGGCTTAGTATATCTACCAATTGACTTGATGACTAGCCCCTTTAAGGGCCAAACTGTTATGGAACAATGGGGAAAGTATTTTAAGTACAGTTGGAGGAAATGGCTTCATGTCTGGACTTTGTCTCTTCCTACCTGGACAATTAGGTATGCGATATAGTGGAGGTCAATGAAAGCCCAGTCAAATGAATGGGTTGGGCCTGCAAAGCATCTCTTTTCAGCTCTAAAACGACAATCTCATAATCTCTCCCTTTATCTCTTGTTGACTTAATGGAAGAAAAAGTGCCATCCCAGAGCTAGCTGTTACTAGGATTTCCTGGCATCCTCACTGGGTCTTTCTGGTCCTGCCACCTCCATGCTCAGAATGTTCATATTTGACTAGTATTTAAGGTTGCACTTATACACATTATACAGCACAAAACAGGTACATGGGGGTAGGGGTGAGATAAAGTGATCTATACACTTCCGTAGCAAAATAGTTAAGATGTTTTAACCATCATTCCATATTTCCTGAACTAAAAATACCACTTCTATGGCCTGACCCAAAAGATACATTTGTAAAATCTCACCCAAAGGATACTCTCTGGAAATGCAACTGTCCCCTTAAATTACCTTTTCTATGACCCATTGTTTTGTGTTTCTAAATATCTATGCATTAACAGTAACATTGTACAATGACCAACTTTGATAGACTTAACTCATCTCAGCAATACAATGATCTAAGACAATTCCAAAAGACTCATGTTGGAAAATGTTATCCAAAGCCAGAGAAAGAACTGTGGAGTCTGAATGCAAATCAAAGCATATCATTCTCTCTCTCTCTCTCTTTTTTTCCTTTCTTGTGGTTTTCCCCTTCTGTTCTGATGTGTGTTTCATAACATGACTAATGTGGGAATATATTTAATATGATTGTACATGTATAGCCTATATCGGATTGCATGATATCTTGGGGAGGGAGGAAAAAATTTGGAATTCAAAATCTTATAAAAATGAACATTGAAAACTATCTCTACATGTAATTGGAAAAAATAAATGTGCAGGGGGAACAAATAAAGGAAAAGAAGAGCTTGAAATAAATGAATGTGTGTGTGTGTGTGTGTGTGTGTGTGTGTATAGTTTGTGTGGTTTTTGAAAAGAAGTAATTTGGTTCCCAGGAGGCCCAAAGCTTCCATCCCCCAGTTTATACTCGACCTTTGGCTCCCACTACTCAATCTCACTCCACACTCAGTCTTTTGTTTTTCTGCCTGAAAACAGACATTTCTATCAGGCCCAGTGTTGATGCTGGCATTTTCCCACCTTGGGGGTAGAAATCAGAGGTGATGCTGCCAAAAACTTAAATCAGATTTGCAGGCTCCATAGCTCAGTGGACAGAAACTATTGTTTTCTTTCTTTTTTTTTTCTTGGCTAAAAAATGAAAGCAAATGAATGACTGCTTAAAGCCTGTTTTCTACAGTTCTTACAATTTTCCATAACCCTCTGCCAAACGAGCTGCTCTGAGCAAGTCTAGTATGTTATTAAGATGCTTTTTGATAATGATGCTTCTTCGCTATTTTTAATACTAACGCAAGGAGAACAGGACAACTTCATCATGTACAGTACATGCTGATGCTACCGGAGGTGGCTGTTTCCAATGGAAACAGTTTGTCAGCAGCTGAGTGGCTCCCTACTGCCTCAGAGTGGTTAGGAGAGCAGTCTTGTCATTGTGGCATGGAAAGCACCTCTCTATTAGCATTAATTTTTCTTTATCCATATATATGTTATAATTCCAGAGATGTTTAATTCTGTTTTCCAAATTGCTCATTTAAATATGTTGGGAACAGTGAGACCGGAGGGGTGATGGTGCCATCAAGAGAGCATTACGGAGGTTTAAAAATGGGCCATTCTAAGACACCTTCAGCTAAGAAAAAGCCAATGGTATTCTCCCATTCATCCAGGTTGAAAACCCTGAACTCTCCTCCTTCTTGCCCTCTCACTCATCCAAGTATTCATTTGACCCAAGCCCAGTTCAGGAATCTTTTCTAGAGATCCCAGAAAAAGCATCTCACAACCTTGGAACTCTACAAATACTCTCATGACATTTACCTCTTGAAATGACCTAGAACTTCCTGGTCCATAACTTCAGTTTTCGCATCAGTTGTGCCAAGTCACCCCATCAAAAAATAGCCCCTTTATTATATGATTCTGTATATTAGTTATAAGATAAAATGTCTGGAGCTAAGATTACTTATCCAAGTCTTGATTTTTCAAAAAAGTCTGGTTTTCAAAAATTCAATTCATCCTACATCTGAAAGACTACACACTCATTATTTGTGTAGTAATGGATAGAGAGTTGGCCTTGGAGCCAGAAAGATCTGGGTTCAAGTCCCCCCATTCCTTGAATTGACTGTGTGATCCTGGGCAAGTCACTTATCATGTTAATGATCCCCAGCAAAAGTATCTGTTTCTTTTTGTGCTTATGTGCATCAGATCAATAAAGACAGACCTGATCTTACACTGAAGTTCAAGACAAACATGCCAGAATTTCAAAATCTCAGGTCTGAAAGGCACAACGAGATCCATCTAGTTCAATTTGTGGCTGAATGAGACTGCCTTCTACAGCCTATATCACAAGTGACCTTCCAAGCTTTGCTTGAGATCTGAAGTGAGGGTCATCACTGCATCCTGATGCAGACCATTTTCTTTAGGGACTAGCCTGAAGAATCAGGACTTTTCCCCTATACAGGGGTGTAGCTAGAAACAGCTTGACTGTTACATTCTTAGTATGAGCATTTCCATCTCAGTAATTGGCAAACGCTACAATTCAGGAGTTGATTTAGTTGTTTTTAACCATCTAGACTTTAGAAAGCAATGTAGAAAATGTTAAATGCAGGCAAAACATGAAAGTGTGCCCTATATACATTTTTGAGAGCCAGTTGTTAAACCCTTACCAGCAGACCACAGCTACCTCCTTAAACCTGCTTCTTCTGACTCCCTGCTGGAAATCTCTAGCTTTGGGTTCCATTAACATCTCAAATTTAACCCATCCAAAAACTCTCCCTGCCAACTTTGCTATTGTCCTCCAAGCTCTCAGTCTCAAAATGTGGAATCATCTCTTACTTTGCCTTCTAGGAAAAGGTTTTGAGTCCTAGGACTTGATGGATATTGGTGCCTTCCATGGTAATCAGCAAGTTTGGCAGGTGGAGGGTGGGAGGGAGTCAACTTTATGATGTCCGCAGATCAAGGCCCAGACAGGAGGCCACTTCTCCATAAAATTTTCTCCTGTTCCCCCCAAATGAAAGTGACCACTTCCTCAAGTGTCTTTGTCGCAACTCTTCTTGAGCCATTAACACATTCCATCTTGTATTAACTTAGTTTCTACCTATTTCTCATCTCATTTTGTCCATTTAAACAATGTCAGATAGGTACTTAGTAAAAGTTTATTAAATTGAAGTCTTGAATTTCAGACCTGGAAAGAGCCTTCACAAGTCATCTTCAGTACTGTCAAACTCAAAATAGAGGATCCCAGGATTAGAAACCCACAGATTAACATTCTCTAAATTGCATTGTATTTTTATTTATTTTGTTAAACATTCCCAATTACTTTTTTTTTTTTTTTTTGCTTTTTGGAGGGCAATTGGGGTTAAGTAACTTGCCCAAGGTCACACAGCTAGGTTTCTGTTTGTGTGTGCGTTAAGTGTCTGAGGTCGGATCCGAACTCCCAATTACATTGTAATCTGATAGTTTGCCTTCAAGTTTGATACCTCTGATAGATAAACATCACCATTTTATAGGTGGAAATATTAAGGCCCAGGGAGGAAAGGGGGCTTGTTCAAATTCCCACAACAAGTCTTGGAACTTGTGTCAAAACTCTAGTCTTGTGACTTGTGCTTCTGTTTTGAGGGACTGAATCTGTGGTTCTTTGATATAAGGAAATATTGAAAAGGAAATAATCTCTGAGATCAACATAGATGACACACCAGCTCTGGAACATATGTGGGCTTAGGCCAGCAGTGGTAAGGACATTTCCCAGGATGCTACCCAGTAGCCAGGGTCATGGTTGGGCTTTAGCAGTTTGAAAGCAGTTTGGCATTGATTGATGGGAGTCAACCACCACCCAGGCCACTAGAAACCTTGGCTAATTACTAAAGCTATGACTCTAGTTTGCTCACCTGTAAACTGAAGATAGTAAGAACAAAAACCTCCAGGGGAGTTGTAAGGAACTTTAAAGCTTTAGTTACAACCTAAATTATAAATCCAGTGGAAACAATGAAAAGAATTGTTTAGTCTGGTAAGAAACACCTGTCATTAAATACTAGAGAAAAAAAGCCTACAAGAGATGTTAATATGCCTGAGGGCAAAGGTGGATTAGCTTTCTAAACTTTCCTTTAGAAAGCTAGGATTTGCTATTAACAAAGAAAAATGCTTCCCGTTTGTACTTTGAGATAAAACTAGGAGAGGAGCCATCTTTACAAATTTAAAAAATATGTCACTAAAACACATGGATGGAGGAGTTTGCTGCCAATGTTACTTATTAATTCACAATTTCATTCAATATTACCAATATGTCACTAAATTGCTCCTTGACAAATTAGCATTTGAATAGATTTAATCGAATGAAGTCCTTAGACAAGATTCAAGTGTAAAAACAAAATACATTCAAGAGAGAAAAGAAATAGGGGAGAGGGAAGGCTGAGGCATAGTCCCAGGAGTTAACATGGGAAGGGTGTGGGCTTCTTATAAGGGAGGAGATTGGGGGCGGGGCGGTGGTTACGGGTCTAGAAACCAAGTACTTAACTCAGTGCTTTGTAGCCTACCTGCCCTCAAGAAAGGTGGGATTGGAAGAGAGTGGGATCACAGGCTATAGGAAAAAGAAGAGGGCACCCTTCCCCCTTCATAAATCACTTTTCTTCCCTCTATTAATACTCCTCACCCATACACCCTATAAAGTTCTTTATTCTCAAGTGGAAAAAAAAAATCCCTGCTTGTGCCTGAAGATAGATCAGCTAAAACAATTAGGGGCTTGTCAAGAAAGCTTTTCTTTCCCCTTGTAGTCTGTTCCCCCAGCCCCACAGGGCTAATTGGTATTGTTAAAAATTACGGTCAGGCCTCTAAAAATAGAGCTCTTAAATCTTAGAAGAACAGTGCATCTTTTTAAGAGACAAAGAAGAAAATATGCACTCCCTGTTCCAAGTTCCTATTAAAAGATGTCAGACTCTTCCTTTTCAGAAACCTGAGTTTTCTCTCCTCCACCAAGCTGTTCTGGGTACAACTGGCCAAAGACCATCTGAGATGCCATGAACCTGTGATCCGAATGAACTCTATTTCCTAGAAAGGATTCCCTTACATTGATCCCATAAACTTATCCATTGGGTGAGAAATGATGCATTTTTCTTTCCTCTAGCATTTGGTTTGGAATATTAGGAGAAAATAAAACTTCAGGAAGAAAGCCATTTTTTTCCTGTTGATTTTTGACAGACACTTGGATAGATCGGGATGTTGCAGAAAGACCTCAGAACATTAATTAATCATTTCACTGCTTCCTCCTCCTGAGTATATAAGATCATGGAATCATGGTTGTATGGCTGGAAGGGACGTTTGAGACCAACCACTCCAACACCTTAGTTTACAGGTGAGGAAACTGAGGCCTATCAAGGCCAAATGGCCCACATTAAACATGAGGGGGGGATATTTGAACCCTGACCCTCTGACTCCAATCTCAGTGATTTTAACATTATAATAATAATAATAATGGTAGGAGGCATAGGAGTGGCTGGCATTTCTCTAAGCACTTAAACGCTTGCCAAATGGTTTGCATATTTGATCTCATATGGTGCTCCCAGTGGTCCTCTGAGGATAATACCATAGGTTATCACCTTTCTGCTTAATATCCACCTAAGGCTCATCCAGGAAAGCTAGGTGGTTGAGGACGCTTCTTTCTTCCTTCCCCTCTCATTCCTGGTCCACTTGGACCCTCAAGCCTACTCCCCTTTTCCAATGGGCCCCTCTAGACACATTATGTGACTAAGATAACATGCATACTCATAATGTAGATAAGAAGGGAATCACCAGCTTTCCAGCTACCATTGCAGACACCGGGGCACTAATGTACTAAATGTACTAAAGATCATTGGGCCCCCATCTATACTCTTTGGACTTCTGGGCTTGTGACCTACCCTGAGGATGGCCCCTCTTCTGTGTGCTGTTTCCCTCAATTCCCTGAGAGGAGGAACAACCCTCCTTTTCTATCTGTACCCCCACTGCTTAATACAGTGCTTGGCCCATAAGAAAAACTGAATAAATGCCTTTCCATTCCATTTATTCATTAATATCTACATTTTACATAGAAGAAAGCAGATTCTCAGAGGAGTTAAAGTAGCAGTCCATCTTGCACCTCCATGCCTTGGCAAGAGCCAATGTCAAAAATCCTTTGCTTCTTCACCTTTTCCTCTAGAATCCCTAAATTTCTTTAAAAAACAGACAAACATTTCAGGTTCTTTTGTTCTATCCCTAGTTGTCAGCACAGTACCAGGTAGTTGTAAACACTTAATAAAATGCTTATTGACTGACTGACCTCCCACCTGAAGTCTTTTTTGCTCTCCCAACTACTCACCATCACCCCCAAGAACAAAATTCCTTTGTATTTGTGTGTGTATATTTTATATACATTCGTCTGTGTATATGTTGTCTTTCAGAAAACTCTAGGGTTCTTGAGGGCAGAGACTGGCCTCATTTTTTGTCCTTGCTTTTCAGTGAGAAGAGCAAGTCTCTGTGGAACATAGAACCAGAGAGGCAAAGTTGGAAGGGACCTTTGAGGTCATTTGGTCCAACACCTTCATTTTATAGGTAAAGAAACTGATGGAGCTAGGACATGAACCAAAGTTCTCTCCATCCAAATTTAGCATTCTTTCAACTGCCTCATCTCAATGATTTTGCTTTAAGTATTTAATTAGTGTTTGTTGAACTAAATTGTAAAATAAATCTCTGGCACTTGGCACCATGACTGTACACAGTAGGAGCTTAATAGATGCTCATTCAACTGAAATTGAAATGAAGTGACTTGTTAGGCTCAGAAGTAGAATCAGAATCCACGTCTGTCCTGATACATAACAACTGCTCTGTACTCACAAAGACTAATCAGAGGTATTTGCTTCAAAGAGGAAGACAATGGTCCCAATCTTTATTTCACTGGGGGTCCAACACTGTACTCTAGAAAGGATCACAGGGAGAGATGAGAAAAGACAATGAAACAGGGATATAATGTGTTCCTGCTGTCTAGAGTGCCTGGAATTTCTGTCTTCCTCTTCCCTGAGCCCATGTGACTAATGAAACACAAGCCCTAGAGTGCTCTCGGACTGACCGAAAAGCCAGTTGGGAAACACACTTATAAATTCCTTCATTCCGTTCTTGGGGGCAGGACCACATATGTTGGCCAGCACTCAGAGAAATGTTTCCTGATAGCCACGAGGGCAGAGGACGGTAATCGTTGGGTGACAGATTTAGAGCTGGCTGGCACCTTAGTAATGATCAGTTAATCCATCCTCGTCCTTGGGAGGGTAGGCCCTTTCCGTGGATACTTAAATACAGTATGTTCCCAATGTAAGCTCTTGGAAAGTAAGAGCTCAGAAAGCTACCATCAAAACCTGAAAAACCAGGGTTCAAGCCCTGTCTCTGAAGCACATAGGCTGTGTGATCCTGAGCCCAACCCACAACCTCTCTGGGATAATCAAATGCAGAGAAGATGCTTCCTGGTATTAGGGGAGGTAGTTTCCTCGCCTGGGAGTTCTTAATACTAATGAAATCTATTCCTCTTCTTATCCCCAACACAATTCCTGGTGTGCAGTTGGTGTTTAATAAAAGCTTCTTATAGCTAACATTTATATAGTACTTTAAGGTTTACTTTACAAATGGCATCACATGTGATCCTCACAACATCCCTGGAAGGTAGGTCTTATCATCCCCATCCTACCAATGAAAAAGACAGAGTTTAAGGGATTTGCATAGGGTCATGCCAATATTAAGAGTCTGAGGCTGAATTTGAACTCTAGTCATACCGATCTGAGGTCTAGCACACTCCCTATTGCACCAGGTAGCTGCCAACAAATGCTTGTGGATTGAGTGACTTGCCCAAGGTCACATAACTACTAAATAGGAAAGCTAGCATTTGAACCTGGATCCTCAGACTCCAAATCCAGCATTGTTTTCATTGCCTTCCCTTCTGCAACCCTGCACTACCCCCACCCCCACCCCAGCTAGATTTTCCTCTGAGGTCCAAGGGAAATTCTTGCAAATTAGCAAAAATTCTCTTTAAAAATACATAGCTAAAAACCAGTTAGCCCTTGACTCTTCATTTGACTTTAGCAATTCCTTGTGTAGATTTTAGAAAAGAATAGGTAGACACAAAAAAAAAAATGCAAGTTAAGGTCAATTCATAGCAGAGCAGGGTACAGTCACCATGCAAAAAGTCAAAGACTTTCTGGCTACTAAATCAAAGAAAATTATATTGAGGCACCCACGGGAACACCCATCCCAGGCAAAAAATACTGCCTGTCCATCCCCTTCGAAGACAATAAAAATATCTCAAGAAGGGATGGGCAGGAGTGGGGAATCATTTACAAATTCTGCCTCCAAACCTAAGTAATTATCTAGAAGGAACCTTAGTGACCATCCAGTCCACTGTTAATATTTTTGCAGATAAGGAAACTGAGTCCCAGAATGGTTAAGTGACTTGCCCAATATCACACAGGCCAAAAGCAAGAATTTGAACCCAGGTCCTCTGACTAAATCTGTTTTTCTTTCTATCACACTAGGATGTAGAGCTAAAGGAATAATATACATGATGACCAGAATGATTAGAAGGAAAACAACATTAAAAGTTTTCACAGCTTACATTTTGAATATGAGTTGAGCTAAATCCAGAGAACCAACTTTGAAAAATGCCTCTTTCCTCTCTGTAGAGAGGTGGTAGACTACTGGTATGGATCAAGGGGTAAGATACACTCAGTGCTTTGATTGTCTTCCTTAGTTGTACTCTTGTTACAAAACAGGGTTCCACTGGGTGGGCTGGTATTGAGAAAAAGTATCATTATTTATCATCAATAAAATATTTTTAAATGACATTGTTGGAAGCCACCTACCTAGTATTTTCTCCAGTCTTTGGGAAGTGAGAGATAGCTCATGAAAATTTAAAAGGCAAGCAGAGACTTTTCTGAGGAATGTGCCCAGACTTTAGCAGCAATAACTCAAGTAGCCACTTCCCTGGCCCTGTGATTGCTAATAGGTCTAGGAGCCTGACAGCTCTAACAGTAATCTGGGTCAATGCCAGATTTGGGGGCATCTAAAAGTGTCTGTTGGGAATCTGGGATAGGGGCCTCTCTGACTAATCTAAGGGTATCTCTAGAACGGCCCTCTTATAGAAAATGTGCCTACCCAAGGAAGTTACCAAAAATAGGAGGAAAGTGGGAGGGCAGGAAACAACCCAGACGGCATTTCACTCATGTCCTACCCATCTGAAAGTTGTTTATAGATTTGCTCCTTGCTCCTACTAGAAGCAAGGGACATAGTGGATGGAGGGCCAGCCTTGCAGGCAGTTTGGGTCCCCTCTCGAACACTTATGGGTTATATCATGCCGGACAAGTTCTGTCACATCTCACCTCCCCAGGCCACTCTCTAAGAAGTTACAAACGAGTGGCTGGTCTGCATCTGTGGCAAAAGCTCAGCCTCACCTTAAAGGAAGTCAGATGTTCCAAGAAATGGAGAGGAAGATGGAGGCACAAGGGCTAGCCTGTACTAAAGGATGCAGGCAGATGGAATATCACATCTCTGGAAATAGAAAATAAGTTATTTTGACTAGAACTTAAGACTGTAGAAGGTGGAGCAACACAGAACCAGCTCAGGAGGTAGACTGGAATCAGATACAGGAGGTGATGTGCATTAAGAAGTGAGGAGAAGGGCGGCTAGGTGGCGCAGTGAGTAGAGCGTCAGCCCTGGAGTCAGAAGGACCTGAGTTCGGATGAGTTCGGATCTGGCCTCAGACACTTAACGCACACACAAACAAAAACCTAGCCGTGTGACTTTGGGCAAGTTACTTAACCCCAATTGCCGTCCAAAAAAAAAAAGAAGTGAGGAGAAGACTTCAGTTTCAGACCTGGGTGCCTGGAAGGATTGGTGAAATCTTTGACAAAAACAGGAAAATTAAGAGGAGGGACTGGCTTAGGGATAAAGATAAGAGAGTCAGTATGGTTCAACAAAAAAGTGCTGGATTTAGGAAAAAGAGGATCTGGGGTCAAATTCCAGTTTTGTTACTTTGTGACCTTGGGCAAGTCACTTGCCTTTTCTGAGTTTCCCTTCCACATGTTGAGTAGGTGGCCTCTCAAGTCTTTTATCTGCTCTAGGACTCGCTTTGTGATGAAGTTATTCCTTGGTGCACTTCCATATTTCTTCATATTCCTTACATGACTTATCTTAGTTGCATGATAGTGTTTCATTATCAATGCATCACAATTTGTTTAACCATTCTCCATGACTGGACAGTTGGGTTTCTTCCAGTTCTATTTTTATTTTTGCAATAGCAACAAATACCGCCAAGGAAGTCTTTGAAGGAATGATTGGTTTTTCCTGGTTGTTGATAACCCTCTCCATGGTTCTTGTTTACAGGTCCTGCTAACCAGCTTCATCTGTACTGACCATCACTTAAAGCAAGAGAGAAGAACATCAAAGTCAGAGCCACTCCTACATTAGGGAGTATTAAAAATGTTTGAAAATGGCCAGATGTCATCATCCTGGCTCCAGGAGGGGGCCTCCACCCTAGAACCCAGAATTCTAAGATTCCAAAAAGTACAAAGAGATTGAGCACTTCCCACACTGAATAGCCATTTCTCCAGACCCCAGAGATGAAAGCTACTATACAGTATTGCCCAGTCGGAACTGAGGAAGGCTGATAGGAACTTACAAAGCCCAGAAAGAGAGCCCAACTGGGTGAATACTATTACTTAAAACAAGATGATGCTGAAGAGGCATAGTTTTGGGGGCCTGAGGGTGTTAAGTTTGTTTTGCTTTGTTTTTCCTAAGTGAGGGAAAGAGAACAAGTAATGCATAAGTGCCAGATGCTACACTAAGTGCTTTCCAAATGTTTTCCCATTTGAGAGACAGATAACTTGGGTACCCATGAAATTCTCCTTTTGATTCCTAAAGACATTTAGAAACAGGGCTATTGGAGGGGCTCACAGTAGATACTTAATAAAGTATCTAATGGTAAAAAGGATGGGTGATTGAATGTTCTATTTTCAAAATGTCTTCTCCCACTCTTAAAACCTATAGCGCTTGGTATTTTAAATTTAAATTTTAATTTTAAATCTTTGCCCAGTCATTGCTCCCCAGAAAACAGTTTTCAAATCAGGTGCTTGAGGTTTTCACAGACTCTTTCACAGAAGCATAGAATCTCACAGCTACATGGGACCTGATTTGTATTCCATAGGAGTTGGTGCACTTGGGAGTTCCCTATTCCAGTGAAATCACAGGTCCATTTCACATCCCTATCATTCCCACACAATATTCGTGTCATACTACTCTTATTCCATATGTAGTTTGTTTGTACATTGTTTGCACCATTATATTCTGCACAGGTCTGTGAGGGTAGGATTGACTTTTGTTTCTTTTTGAATCCCCAGAGCTTAGCACAGAGTCTGGCACATAGTAGGCATTTAAATAAATGTTTACTGACTGACTGACTGATTCTCAGAACAGAATTATTTATGTTGTAAATTTCCATGCTGTATTATGCAGCAGCATCAACATAGAACCTTCAGGGCATTCACTCCAGTAGCTATGTGCAAAACACATCAGATTTTTTCATTCCCAGAACCTCAGAGTTGGAAGGAACCTTAGACAGTGGCCCTTCTGCCCAATCTACTCTGGAACAAGAAGCCCATCTAAAACATACTTAACAAGTGGGCAATGGCTTTTGTTGGAAGATGGGCAATTGCAGGGGACCTCCTATTTCCCCAAGAGGCCACTTCTTCTTCTGGATACCTCAAATGGTCAAGAAGCTTTTCCTTAAGGTTATAAGGTCCCAGATTTAGACTTGAAAGGGCCCTCAGAAGCCACCATTTTACAGATGAGGACGCAGAGAAGTTATGGGACTTGCCCAAGCACATATAGGTAGCTGAGATGGGAACTAAATCTGCCTAATCTACCTTCCTGCAACTTCTACCCGTTATTCCTGTTTTCACCTGATGAGACCAAACCCAACACATCTAAATACCTTTTTTCAAATACTAGAACAAAGCTATGTGTGGCCCTAGGGAAGTCACTTAATCCTGTTAGCCTCAGTTTCCTCATCTATAAAATGAGCTAGAAAAGGAAATGTATCTTTGCCAAGAAAACCCCAAATAGGGTCACAAAGAGTTGGACATGATTGAACAACAGCTAAATTACTACCTAAACATGCCCTGTGTTTGACTGCTACCAGGCCTTTGCTTATGCTGTGTAGACCTCCCTACCTCTCAGTGAAAATTTCACCCATCCTTCAATGCCTTCTCCATGAAGTAATAATAAAGCATTTACATAGTGACTGAAAGCTTGTAAAAAAACTCTACATTTAGTTATCTCCTTGGAGCCTCACAACAAACCAGGGAAGTAGATCAGATTGTTTTTCAGATACAGATAGGGAAGGTGAAAGGGATTAAGTGACCTGCCCAGCTAGGGAGCAAGTAAGTGTAGGGGGAAGGATTTGAACTCTTGTTCTCAACTCCAGGTCTGACTATTCATAGCATCATCTAGCTGCCCCTGGTAAATAATAAGTGTTAGCTATTATCATTTTTGTTATTGTTAATATTTTATTTATAATAAAAAATAACAATTTGTTTTATACCTTATTCCTTTTTTGAATATTTTATTTTTTTCTCAATCGTACCTAAAAACAATTTTTAATATTCACTTTAAAAAATTTTAAGTTCTAAATTCTCTCCCTCCCTCCTTCCCTTTTCCCTTCCCTCAGATGGTAAGCAATTTGATATAGGTTATACATATGTTAGCTATTATTATTAACAATAATTTTAATGGAGCTGATTATATAAAACTTTTTTAAACCCAATAATATGACAATTTTCTTCCCAGATGGAAGTGATTTCTCCCTGTTCTGAACTTACACATAACTCTCCTAAAGTAATTAACTGTAAGATACTGTAATAGGTATATACAACTAATGTATTATAGATCTTTGTATGTATTTTTGTATAATCTCCCCCCACCTAGACTATAAACTCCTAGGGGGAAAAACTGATTCCATTGTCCCATCCAATGGCTAGCAAAGGAGGCAACCAGGCTTAGGTGTTAGCCTGCTAATCTAGGAGTCAGGAAGACCTGTGTAAGACCTGCCTCAGTCACACACTAGCTGTGTGATACTGGGTAAGTACCTCAGCTTCTCTGAGCTCCAGACAATTCTCTAAGACAATACAGTTGCTGAATTGCCCTGGTGGCCAGAGGTTCCTGTACCAACAAGAGCCTAGAAACAGATTTTAAAATGTCATTAAATATTTGTAAAATGGGAGGACAGAAGGATGCATGCTGAAGAATATCAAATAAAGTAAATATTTTGGTCCATAAATCCAACCCCACCATCCTCTCTCTAATATCACATCTATATTTATTAATAGCAACATTTCTTTTCTTGCTTTACTTTGCTTTGCTTTTTGGAGGGCAATTGGAGTTAAGTGACTTGCCCAAAGTCACACGGCTAGTAAGTGTTAAGTGTCTGAGGCCGGATTTGAACTCAGGTCCTCCTGACTCCAGAGCCTGTGCTCCATTCATTTTGCCATCTAGCCACCCCCACAACATTTATTTTCTTGGTGTTATCTGGATTCCCTGTTTGACTTTCAAAATGATCAATATAATTTCCTTCCCCTCTTTCCATAAACTCCAGTGGCTGCCTATTAACATCTCCAGGATCCAACAGAAAATCCTTTGTCCAACATTAAGAACCCTTTCTTGACCCTGGCCCCTTCCTACCTTTCCCACCTTCTTATACCTGAGTCACCTGCATGCACTTACAGTGCAATCCTGAGATGCTGGCCTCCTCACTGTCCCTCTTACAAGACTCCATCTGGACCCTAGGCATCTGCCCTGGCTGACCCCTACACTTGGAATTCTCTCCTTCCTCATTTCCAACTCGCATTTTCCCTGGCTTCCTATGAGTCTCAGCTAAAATCCTGCCTTCTAAAAGAAGACTTTTCTTGTCCCCCTTAGGAGCTCTATGGATCTGTGGACCTGGCATCAAAAAGTCTGGAGTTCAAATCCTGCCTTGTGACCCTGGGTAAGTCACTTCCCCTGGGTCTGCCTCATGCTCATTATTAGTAAAAGAGGTCAATAATAACACCTAACTTCCAGGCTTGCTGCAGAGCAAAATGAGATGACATCTGTAAAATATTTTGCAAGTCTTAAAACACTATACAAGTGTTAGCTGTTTCTATCGCCCATTTTACCATATATATACCTTGTTTATACGGGGTTGTGTTTTCGTATTGCTTCCCATCAGACTGGGCACTCCTGGGAACAATGACTGTTTTTTGCCTTTCTTTGCAGCTTCAGCATCAGCATGGAGACTGGCACATAGTAGGTACTGAACAGATGTATGTTGACTGACAAGCATTATATTACTATGAAATTAAGTTCCATCATCAATGATTTCTCTAAAAGAGGCTGAACCAATCTCCTGCCAGAAGAAACTGATTGAAAGAATTTTAGGATACAGAGAATTTGAGGCAGCTGAGTGGTTCTGTGGAAAGACCACTGGGTCCAAAGTCAGAAGACAAGTTCAAATCTGCTCTCTCTGATACTTAATGACAGAGTGGTCCTGGGCAAGTTGTTTAACCTTTGCCTCAGTTTCCTCAGCTGTAAAATAGGATAAGAATGACACCTCCTTCTCAGGGTTGTTGTGAGTCTCAAATGAGCCACTATTTGTAACATGCTTGGCACAAAGCAGACACCAAATAAATGCTTCCTTTCCCCATCCTTCCTGAACTGGCTTCATGTCTGTCTTGGGTTACATTTCTTGTGTGATGCAACTGCAAAATTCTGGTCAAGGAAGCATTGACTGTTTTGTGAGCAGATCATGGGTAGTAGGAAAAAGCATTTATTAAGCACTTGCTGTATGCCAAGCACTGTGCTCAATATTAGGCATACAGCCATTCAGTCAATAAGCATTTCTAAATGCTTACTGTCTACACAGAAAAATGCAAAATCAGCCCCTGCCCTCAAGAAGTCTGTGTTCTAATGGTGTAAACAACATAGAGATAAGTAGGAACATACAAGACATACATGGAAGAAATGAAAAGCATTTCAAAGAGGAGGCGTTAGAAGCCGGGGGACTGGGAAAGCCTTCCTGCAAAAGCTGGGATTTCAGCTGAGGCTTAAGAATGCTACAGAAACCTGAAGATTAGTACAAAACATGGAGGTGGGAGATGGGACAGAAAGCAGATCAACATAACTAGGACAGAACATGGAGACTGCAAATACAGGAAGAGCCCAGGTTATACAGGGCTTTATACGCCAGCCCCTGTCCTCATGGGACTAACATTCCAACTGGGGGAGACGATACATAAGGGAAGGGCAAGACAACACATACATTTTCTCTGGGGAGCGTTCATGCCTTGGGTGTGGTGGCTGAAGATAGGCAGGGAAGCACCTGGACAAACAAACTGTTCTCCTTCCCTTAGGGAAGGCAAGATCAAGAAAGCAGAGGCCGGGGCCCTGCTCCTCAAGCAGCCATGCCCTCTAATGAGTGTGAGTCAAGAAAGTGGAGCCGTGCCAGGTAGACCCGACTTCCACCACATTCCTCTGCTGCTTTAGATAATTAGAGATGCAGAGATTGTATCGACATTACTGAGTAATGGAAAATGAAGACCTGGTGTGCCAAATTTCATTAGGATGGTGAAAGGCCGTGTCAGGCACTGGCAGGTGACTCATCTTTCTGCAGCAGAGGGTGGGGTTCCAATGGGTCCAAAGAGTCAAGATGTTACAAGGAGGTCAAAGATGTGGGAAGAAAATCTGTGAGATTAACCATCAGCAGTCAGAATTTTCCTCAGTCCACTAACTCTAAAAATCACTCATGTCAGCTATATCCTTCTGGTACTTTTGAAGGAAAACTGGGAAGCAACCCAGGGTCACAGTTGTTTCCACAGGAAGAGAATGATTCCCTAAGACGTCTTAGTGTCAAACCTAAATTCTACCAGCTGCCTTCTTTCCTCAAGTATAATAAGGGTAATTACCTAGTTTAAAGTAAACTGGCTATTATTTGAATAAGACAGAAGGGCTGTGATAGATAGTGAAGTAGGGATAGCATCTTCATCTACCATGGCTCTCCCTCAGTCCAGTGATACAAAGAAAGGCACAAGTCAGTCCCCGCCCTCAAGGAGATCACAGTCTAATGGTGCAAACAACATGCAAACAATTATGTGCAAGCAAGATATATAGTGGATTCATTAGAGACAGTCTCAAAGAGAAGGTGCTAGGTTGATGGAGGACTGAAGAAGGCTTCTTGCAAAAGCTGAGATTTTAGTGGACACTTGAAAAAAGTTAGGGGAAGTCAGGAGGTGGAGCCAAGGAGGGATAGAGTTCTAGCAACAGGTCAGTGAAAATGCCAGTCACAAGATGGAATGGTATTTGTAAAGAACAGCAAGACGGATAGTATCACTGAACTGCAGAGAATATAGAAGACATTAAAGTAGAATAAGATTGGAAAGGGAGAACAGGACCAGATTATTAAGAGCTTTAGGAGCCAAAGAGATGACATTATATTTGATCTTGGAGGTGATGGGAAACCACTGGAGTTGACTGAATAGGTCAGTGACATGGTCAGACCTGGTATTTATCTTTTGGAAGATCACTTTGACAACCAAATGAAGGACTGGACTGGAGAGGGGAGAGCCTGGTGGTAGGCAGACCCACCAGCAGGTTATGGTAATAGTCCTGGTGTGATGTGATAAGGGTCTGCCCTAGGATGGTGGCAGTATCAGAGGAGAAAAGGGGGATATAGTAGAGATGTTATGAAAGTAGAAACTAATGGACTTGACATGTGATTGGATATAGGAGATGGGGTGAAAGAGAGTGAGAAACTGAGGACAATGCCTATGCTGTGAGTCTGGGTGACTGAGAGGAAGGTGGTGGCTTTCTCTTTAATGGGGAACTTAGGAAGACAGGAGGTTTTGGAGTTCAGTTTGTACATTCTGAGTTAAAGATGTCAACAGGATATCCAGTCTAAATATCTAACAGGCAGTTTGAAATGTAAGAAGGAGATCAGGAGAGAATGTAGGGATGGACAAATAGATCTGAGAGTCATTTGCAATGAAAGAATAATTAAATTCATGGGAGCTGATGAGATCATCAAGTGAAATAGACTAAAGAGATGTAAGAAGAAGTCCCAGGACAGAGCCTTGGGGGACACTCAGAGTCAGCAAGCATGAAGATGCAGCAAAGGGGACTGAGGAGTTGTCAGACAGGGAGGAGGAGGACTGGGTGAAAACCTAGAGAGAAGAGAGCATCAAAGAGAAAAGGGTGATCAACAATGTGGGTGACTGGGGAGAAGTCAGGTAACGTACCACCCACCCAAGCATGACTCCACCCTGAAACCAGATCTGATTGGCAAGTCTCTGTCTAGGACCATCACATTTTGAAAGGTTCCAGTCATTCTGTTGACTTCCAGCTCACTCTGATCTATTTTCCATTCACACCGGCTGCCTTGTCTTATATGGGTCCCCTTCTTACCTCTCCCTTCTGAACCTTTTCCCCCATCTCCATCTTCCCAGTTCTTCTTTAGGTTTTATTTTTCTATCTATAGGTTTCTTGAGAGTAGTGACCTCGCTTCACTTCACTTTTTTTGTAACCTTTGTGCTTAGCACAGTTCCTTGCACATAGTAAACATTTAATAAAAGTGTTATTCATCTCATAATTTGCAGTCAATCAACAAACATTTCCTAAGCACTTACTATGTCCCAGGAGAAAACACGGTTCCTGTTCCCAAGGAGCTCTCACTCTAATGGGGGAGACACAAGCATACAAATAACTATGTATATACATGATGTATATGTGTGTGTGTGTGGAGAGAGAGACAGAGATGGAGAGTAAATGGAAGGTAATCTCAGAAAGAAAGTCTTGACATTGAGAGATCCTGGGAAAGTCCTATTATAGAAGGTGGAATTTGAGCCTGGGAAACTACAAGGTAGAAATAAAAGGCATGGGAAAAGCCAGTCCAAAGGCACCAAGATAGAAGATGAAGAACAACATATACAAAATTCCTGGTATGAATAATACTCCTACCATCTACTTCTTGGGCCATCATCTGTTGGCCCAATTAAATACAACAGTAAAAAAAAACAGCTTGATGGTAGCTCTATCAGGAGGACGGTGCCAGTCATCCCTCCCAGGTAGGTATGGAGTAGGTGCAGGATGGAGGGCATCTTCCTGGATTCCTTACTCTCCCTCACCCCACCCATCCAATCAGGTGCCATCTCCTGCTGTTTCTACCTTCACCACATTTTGCCCATCCAACTCCTTCTCTCCACTCTTACCACCTCTAGCCCAGATGACTGAAACTGCCTTTATATTGCCTCCTTGCCTCAAATATCTCCTCACTCTACTCCATCCTCCATATTACTGCCAAGTTAATTTCCCTTAAGTGCAAATCTGGCCACGTGACTCCCCTATTCACATAAACTCCACTGGCTTTCTATTGTCTCTAGAATAAAATACAGACAGCTGTGCTTAGCTTTTAAAATCCTATCCAACCTGATCCCAACCCATCTTTTCTGTCTCCTTTCCCTTACTCTGGGATCCATCCAAAATCTCCCACCTCTGTGTCTTTGCAGAGGCCACCCATCATGCCATGATTTCACTCCCTCATTACTCCCCCTTATAGTCTTGCCCTTCTTTGATGAGGCAGCTCAGGTCCCACCTTCTACTTCAAGTCTTTTTTAATGCCCCCAGCTATGAGCATCCTCCCTCCCAGACTACTCTGTAAGAGTGTGTATATCTTCCCTTTATACTTATGCTACATATGACTTATTGTCTCCCTCATTAGGATATAAGCTCATTGCCAGCTGAGATTGTTTCATTCCTATTACTTGCACCACCCCCCCAGCACTTAGTACAAAGCCTGACTCATAGCACCCGTTGACAGACGGTTTGGAATAAGCTGATTGGTTGTACAAGTGACCCAAGGATCCAAGCACCAACCATGATCCCCAGAAGCCTGGGTAACTTAGGATGAATGATGCTCTGGGGTGGGGGTGGGGGGTGTTCTCCATAATAATAGCTGACATCAATCCATCACCTTAGAATTTGCAAATTGCTTTAAACACACTGTCTCATTTAAACTCCTTCTGGGCAGGGATCATATCAGTCTTTGTACTTGTGTGTCCTCCACTCCTGACATGTAGCTTAATAAATGCTTGGTGATTGACTGATTGATAGCTAGAGCTTGAAGGATGCTAGAGGTCATCTGGTCCAATTCTCTCATTTTACAGAAAGGGAAACTGAGGCCCAGGGAGATAAAGTAATTTGTCTAACATCCTACAGTTGCTAAGTGGGAGAGCTGGGGTTCTAACCAAGATCCCGTGATTCCAAATTCAATACTTTCCATTGGGCCATATATCTTCCTAGTACCCCAGCTCTTACTATCCCGTTGTATTGATGAAGAAACTGACCAAGATCACACAACCAGGAAGAGTCAGAGGCCATGCTGGAACCCAGATTTTCCAGTATGAAGAGTTCTCTCCACTACATCCCACCTTTCAGCTGGCCCTGAACAAGAGTATAGGAAAGGTATCTTACACTGGAGGGTCTGTTCAGAAGTTTCTTTTTGGGGAGTGGAAGTCAAAACACCAAGTAAGGAAAGTTAGGGTGCCAGGCTCAAGGGTTCAAGCCTGGGACTGATTTCTATGAAAATTAAGCTCTGAAATTAAGTAACACCTGACTTTTGCCCTCCTTTTCAGGATTAGAATTTTATCTGCACATCTGAGGAGTGTAGGGTAGGTTTATTAGATTATGAAACCAGAGGGTGGGGAATGTTTACATTGCCATAGTGGGGTGTGGGGTGGGGTGGTGGGGTCCATCCCAGTGGCCAGAAGATAGGTAGATAGAATTGACCACAGTCACAAAGTGTTCTCCTATGTCTTGTCCTGCAGATAAGATGTGGAGCAAGAATGTTGTACTTGCATTCCAACTGGCCTTAGAATGGGGAGCGATCTGGGCAGAAGCCTCTCCCTTATACTACCTAGCAGGATGACCCCAGGTAGCCATTGTACCTACTAGAAAGGGTTGTTTGTAGCATTGTTAATTTAGAGCTAGAAGAAACCTTTGAAGTCATCTAGTCCCAATCTCTAAGTTACAAGTGAGGAAGCTTAAAAATTAAGCGATTTACTCAGGATCACATAGGTAGGAGGTAGAGAGACAGCATTCTCATTCAGATCTGATTCCAAATCCAGCCCCTTCTCCCCTAATGATGGGTTGGTATGAGACACAAATGAAGTCATATCAGCAAAATATCTAAAAACCTTGAAATGCTATGTAGTATCAACTCTGAAGAGTATGGAGAATCATGATTTCCTCAAAGTGGGTCTTCCCTCTGCCACACCAGTCAATCAATCAACAAGCATGTCTTGAGTGCCTTGTAGGTGCTAGGCGCTACGTTAGGTCCTGAAGAAAAGAAAAGGACACAGTCCCTGCCCTAGAGAATCTCTCCCTCTCACCAACTCTTCCATGCTAGTCTGGCCATGTGGAGTTTTCTGAGTGTTTATATGGAAGCAACAATTTGAACCTGAAGGGGCCTCTGTCCAAACTCTGCATTTTACAAATGAAGAAACTGAGGCTAAGAAGGAAAAATAGACTAATAATACTCATAATAATCAGAATTTTATCATGCTTTGAGGTTTACAAAATGCTTTCTCTATTATCTCTTTCAAGCCTCCCAACAACCCTAGATAAGCACTATTTCCCCCCCAATTCTTACCAATGAGGAGACTGCAATTAGGAGAGATTAAGTAATTTGCTCAGGGCTTTATATATACACGTATATACACAAGTATATATAAATTAGATAGATAGATAGATAGATAGATAGATAGATAGATAGATAGATAGATCTGGGGAAGGGCACTAGCACCTGAAGTGAGACAATGGAATCCTAGGTCCCACAATGCTGACCCACAGCTGTAGGGCATCTGGGGAGATGGTAGACATCCAACTTGTAGTATGCAGGCCAAAGTGTGGGCTGGTTCCTCTCATTGCGGCAAATCGTTCTTTCCTTCTTTCACTCCCAAAGACATCATGGCCAAATATTGTCAAGGGATCTCAGAAAAGCCATATTCAATCCTTTGAATTAATCAATAGTCTTCAAGAGTTGTGGTGGCTAAAAAATTCATCACCCTGTGGCTTGTTCAGGGGTGGAAAATCTCTGGCCTCTAGGTCCTCAAGTGCAGCCCCTTAACTGAACCCAAACTTCACTAAATAAAGGGGCCACACTGGAGGACCTGGAGGGCCACATCTGGCTTCGAAGTCCAAGATTTCCCACCCCTGGGCTAGATTCCAGACATAGCTAGATTGATCCTTGAATGAAAAACACAGTCCATCACTGGTCTTTCCATTCAGAGAAGGCCAGTTAGTGAGCTTCCCTTCTGCTGGCACAGTCATTGAAAACGCAAGGTTCTTACTCATGACTTTCACAACCACATGATGTATATAGTATGGGTCTTACTCCCATTTTACAGATGGAGAAACTGAGTCTCAGAGGGTTTATCTAACTTGCCTGAAGTTATACAGTTAGGATTGCTTTGAGGTCCGAACTTACAGGATTGGGGAGCAGTCTCAATGTTTTAAGGGTTGGCTGAAGTCAGAAGCAAAAAAGAAGATGGGTCCACCTCTACCGATATGCTAAAAAATAAAAACACGTGGTACGTATGGAAAGTGTGCTCAGGAGAGATCTGGGTTCGAATTCTGGCTCTGATACTTACTGCCTGTGTAACCTTAGCCTAAACTTTCTCATCTGTAGGATGCAGGGGTTGAAATGAATGACCTCTGAACACCCTTCAGCTCAGAATCCATGCTTCTATAGAAACACACACAAAACTCCACCTGGTCCAGCTGCCCAAAGATCTCCACCTGGCAACAGGATCCCCTGGAAGCTCTTTGGTGATACTGATTTTCCTTTTCCTCTCCAAAGTCTCTCCTTAGTATCATCCTGACTCATCTATTTGGTGGTAGAGCCAACACCCTGTGATTTGCCCAGGATCTGGACCCCGGGGGTAACTCTGCTATTTATATCTCAAACACCTTAAAAGCATAAGTTTGTTTGAGACTCTTCATCCTCCCTCATGTCTAGAGTAGTGGAGATTGCCTGGGGAAGGCTGAATTTTAGGCTTTACCTTTGGGATCACCCATGATAGACTGAAAGCAAAAAGGGAATTTGATAGATGTTGCATTCAATCTCTTCATTTTATAAATGAGGAAACAGAGAGAGGAGAGAGAGAATAAACACAGCACCTACTATGTGTTGGGCACTGTGCCAAGTGCTCTCTCTATAGTATCTCATTTATTCCTCACTACAAACCTGCAAGGTGGTTGCTAGTATTATCCCCATTTTCTCCCAATTGAGAAAACTGAAGCAAACAGAGGTGAAGTGCCTTGTCCAGGATCCCACAGCTAGTAAGTGTCTGAGGCTGGATTTGAACTGAAGTCTTCCCAAATCCATTGTGCCATCAGCTGCCTCAGAAACATACAAGTTTCAACCAGGAAGATGGGCTAAAATTCTGCCTCTGAGGTAGATGAACTGTGACTGTCAGAAAGTCACCACTTCAGGTCCCCAGGCACCTCTCTCAGGCTATAAGTTACCACCAAGCTGGTGACTGGTACTCATGGGCTTCCATACTGATGATTAATGATGATGATGCTATAGAAATGGTTAAGTAGTAAGGTCTCCATTATTAGAAGTGTTCCAGGTAATGAAACAGGCTCTCTCATTAGGAAGGAATAATAATTATAATACACAATGCCATGACATATTCATATATGATCAAAATAACAAGGCAGCATATCAGAGGTGTGTTAAGCGCTTTATGGATTTAATTTCAATTAATTAAATTCTCCTTTAACTCACAACAACCCTGGGAGCTGGTGCTATTATTATCATCTCCATTTTAGAGATGAGCAAAGTGAAGCAGAGACTTACTTGCCCAATGTCATAGAGCTGGTGAGTGTCTGAACTTGGGCCTCCCTGCCTCCAAGCCCAGGGCTGCTTCCACAGGGGACTCTCCTGTTACCCCCAGTATTAGAGACTCAGAGGGAAGTCTAGCATGCCTGGGGGCTTTTACTTCCCTTGGGTTTCTCCAGTTTAGCCACATGCCTTTTCCCCACCTTAAACACCCAATAAAAGCGGCAATTGCTGCCAACACTGACTGGTCTATCTTGTCATCTCCCCAAGGTCCCTTAAAGACCCAGTGACTGTCTCTAAAAGCTGTGGGAAATGTGTCAGCAGAAAATATTTTGAAATTTCTTGTCAGCCACAGGGGCAAATGGCTGCTTCATAATGCTGGGTTTGTCGCCAAGTCAAACAAATAGTGACGTCTCAGGATCCACATGTGGATGGAATGAATAACATTTGAATACTGCTCGCATTCAATGAGCCTGGCTGCCAAGGCCAGACAATCAGCCCGGGGCACAAACAAGATGGAGACAATGGCAAAGGAAAGACAAATCTTGCTTTTGTTTAGTTACGGTCTATAACTTAGAGAGTTTCTCAGTTGCCCCGCCTACCAAAAAAGAAAATAGTTCCCCAATATCCTCTATGGAGAGAAGGGAGTAGGCATCATAGCACTTCTTATGTTCCTGGCACAAAGCTAAGCACTTATCAGACTAATTCCGCTTGGCCCCAAAGGATAGACCTGAAAGCAGTAGATGGAAGTTTCAGAAGCAAATCTAGGTGTGCTATCAAGAAAAATTTCAGGTGGAAGTGGGTTTGCTTTCCTTGGAAGTCTCCAAGACCACTTGTTAGTTATGTTTTAATGGGGTACAATCTAGGTACAATGCCAGGTGGGCATGGAGGTCCAAACACTCATGGCATTTTGATTTAATTATAATACCTCTCTAAAGAATCAGATACATAAAAGCAGGGGATCTACAATCAATTCTAGGTCTGTGCATCATAAATCCTACCTTTAGGGCATGGTTTAAATTGTGTATATTCACACACATGTATATTTTCATACATGTGTATATATGTAAATATTTATAAAATACAAGTCCCAAGGTAGATTTCCTAATATCAAGGTATAAAATATCTGTACATGCTTAAAACCTCACATATCTTCCTCATCTTCTACATTCAGCCAGTTGCCAAGTGCTGTTAATCCTACCTCTATCCCCAACCTAATATCACTGGGACCCAACCTTCTTGTCTGTTCCCACTACCCACAACCCAGCATGGGTTCCCATCCCCACCCACTGGGTATTTTGTAAGAGTCTCCTATCAAGCCTCTCCCCTCTCTGATGTAACTACGCTTCATTTGGCTATCTGATCAATCTTTATACACAGATCTGATCATACCCACAGAATCACAGAGTTAGATATGGCTTCCAAGACCAATCCATACCTGAACAAGAAACCCTCTATAACATCTCCAACAAATCACCCAGACTTTGCTTGAAAACCCCCTGCCTTGGTCTGCTCTCCTTTTCAAAAGCCCTAATTGTTAGAAATGTTCTTCTTACTCTGAGTCTATAAGAAGCAACATTGCATAGGGTCATGGTTCTTAAAGTCTGGTCTCATGACCTCTTTAGTCTGAGGGTCCTAGAGACTCTTTGAGGGGGTCTGTGAAGTCAAAACTATTTTTATAATAATACTAAGATATTTTAATTTCAAATATAGTCAATATTAATAGCTATAACCCTCATAAGCAAAAGCACATTCAATAATTTTTGAAAGTATAAAGAGGTCTTGAGACCACAAAGTTAGAGAATTATTGATGCGATATCTATCTACCTATCTATCTCTGTCTCTCTATCTCTTTATCTCTCTATTTATCCACCTATTGTTGATGCAATATCTATTGAAAGTTAGTTTTGAAGACTGGAAGACCTAGGTTCAAGTGCCACTTCAGGCATAAGACCCTAGGCAAATGATTTAACCTCACTGTGCTCTAGGCAACTTCCTAGGAATATAATTTGCAGAAATACGAGCTTGCATTGGCAGGGGGAGTTTCCCCACCTGGGAGTTCCCCCTGCCAATGAATTATTGGTCCATTCTCTACTGTAAATGAATGTCATTTTGAAAAGACCACAATTATTCTTTTTGTAGTTGAACCATCTGTTGCACTATAAAAACACAAAAGTGAGAAATTTTCTAAATTTAGAATGCCATTTGGTAGAAGTGAAGTGCATTCTTTTTTCTTTCAAATTTTTAATTTTGATTGCTGGCTTTGGTGTTTATATCAGCTTTGGTCCTAAATATAGCCTCCCCCTTATATGCAGAAAGCCAACCCTTGGAACAAAGAAGGAAGAAAAAAAAAATTCTGTCCTGCAAAACTAACCCAGTCTGACAGTATAGCAGCATTCCCCACCCATGAGGAGGCAGGATGGAAGTATGAACACAGGCTCTGGAATCAAAGGTTCTGAGTTCAGGGAGCTCCTTAAAAGCAGGGTCTATTTTTCACCTTTCTTTGTATCTCTAGCACTTTGTATGGTGCTGGCACACAGTGGGTGTTTAATAAATGTTTATAGATAGACGTAGTGAACTTAAGTAATGACTTCCTGCCTCTGAACCTCAGTTACCTCACCGGTAAAATGAGCAAGTTGGGCTCAGTGACTTGGGGAGTACCTCTCAGCTCTATTCTAGGCTCCTCTGATCTCAGGATGACTTTTACAAAGAAGGAGAGAGAAGTAAAAATTTTCATTTCTTCTCCAAGGTCAAGTCTGAGCACTATAATTACATGGCAGTAAGTGAAGTTGATTCAAAAGATAGAAGTTGTTTAAAAAAAAACAAACTTGATAAGAGATACTGTCACATAAATCTTACTTCCTAGACTTTGATGGAATCCTATAGGAAATGTCTCCTGTAATCCTCCTTTTGTTGGGAATGACCAATGTCTTGGGATCATTGATTGCATGTTAGGAGGTACCTTGGGAATAACATCTAGTCCAACTCCTATATTTCACAAATGAGGTAACTGAGGTCCAGGGGGATTTATTTAAGGTCACACAGAAGCAACAGAGATGAGTAAAACCCCTGGCTCCAAAGCCAGTGTCATTTCTATCCCACCATGCAGTATCTTCCAGTGTGTCTTTTGCACAGATAAACTACATTAGTTTAAGAATATTACCACTGTGTAGGAGATCTACAGTAACATAGCAGGCAAGCACACTAGGTCACTGCTCTGGCACAATGTCTGTAGAGTTGACTTAGGAATCAATCAGCCTCCATAAATTTAGGATTCACAGGGCAAAGTTAATGCAATCTTTCTTACTATGAAGGAGTCAGCCCCTTATCAAAAGTCATTGGGTCTTAGTGGAACATTAACCCATTTTAGAGAACATGGGCAACATTAAAAATCAATGGAGTATTGATTGGAGCCCGAGCTATTTCATTAAGAAAATACATTTAAAGTATAAGCACTTAACTAGAAAACAAAATGGTCCAAGTGTAGAGGTGAGGGATCTGAGAACTTTTCCTTCCCAGAATATATACCAGAGATAAGAATCAAAACCTAAATATTATTTCATGATGCTCCCATTTTTTTACATTCGTCATTTCTAAACCATGGGGTTTAGTGGGGACTACTTACAGGGAACGTAGTGGGACCCTGTTGTTATACAATCTGGCAATACATCACCAAAATGTATTTTAATATGAAGCAGTAGAAACATCCTGTTTGTGCTTAATCCTCAGTGTTGAATCAAAAAGATTTCACATCTTTGTTTTCAGTCATCCACTCATATCCTGGGTCTATTGTGGATGCCATAAGCACATAAGGTAGAAATTCCTTTTCTGGGTTAGCTCAAGGTCTTTCTCTTTTTCTTTCAAAAGCTACCAGGTGGGGTTCTTCTCCCCAAGGCTCTGAAGTCCCCGGCTTTTGTGTATTTCACCCATACTTCCTCCTTCCATTCTTTGCATTTTCCAAAGAACAATTAGAAATAGGAGTTTGTTTCTCATAGACCGTCCACAAATCCTCCCAGGTAGGGCACTTGGCCATTCATTTAACCAAAACAGAAGCCACAGAGAAAGCACTTAATTGTATACCATTGACTCACACCCTGTCTAGAGCAGAAAAATTATCACTTGATCCATGAGATTTACCCTAAGTTACATCCAATTGGGTTTTATAGCCCAGGAAGTTGGGGAAGTCTGAGCAAGTCTGTGGAAGAGGTTTTAGACTTGTTCTCCTTGGCCCCAGAGGGAAGAGCTGGGATTAGTGCCTACAAATGGCAGAGAGGCGGATTTAGGCTTGAAGTCAATTGCTACTCCTCAGAGCTGTCCAAAAAGCAGAATAGACTGCAGGTTCTTCAAGCCGAGCCTAGATACCCACTCATTGGGCAGGGCATACAGTTGTTTGAGGTAGGGCTCTCTCCTGAGCCCCTACAGCACCAACTTTTGAATTGGATATCCTATGGCATCACAAATTCAATATGTTCAAAATAGAACTTACTGTCCATCTTTCAGCCCTCGTTCTGTCCCACCCTCCCACTTAGCTCTCTTTGAAACTTCCTTCTTTCTTCCAGTGCACCGCTATCATTCCAGTCACTGAGGTTGACAACCCTAGAATCATTCCTGAATTCCTCCTTCTCCCTCACTCCCCTCCACAATGAATCTGTTGCAGTCTCATCAATCCTACCTCCCTGTCTTGCACATTCATTTCTTTTTCTCCATCCACAGAAATGTCTCCATAGTTCAGTCCCTTATCAACTTCAATTTGTACTCATGGGACCCTTTCCTAAGTGATTCTCTGCCTAAATTCCCTCCCTCCCTCCAATCCATCCTCCAATCAGCTGTTCCCCTATCAATCACTTCCAGGATTAAGTAGAAAGTTCTGAATTTGGCTCTTAAGACCGTTCACAATATAGTTCCGGCCCATTTTACCAGCCTTCTCATATTGTAGCATGCAATCAAATTGAAATCCCATCTCTTATCTTCTTGACTTTGAACAGGCTGTGGCTTGTGCCCAAACCAAACCATTCCCATTCCCTCAGCATCCCTTATAATCCTGAGCAGAGGACATCTCCTATATGTATTTTTTATCCCCTTAATTGCCATCAAAATGAAAATGACTACAGTAATCAATCAGTCAGTTAATAAGTTTATTAAGTACCTACTATGTGTTGAGAACTGTGTTAATTGATGGAGTTTCAAAGAAAAGCAAAAGCATAGTGCCTGCCTTCAAAGAGCAGGGACTGACTGATGGGGGAAGGAATTTAGGGTCAAGATCCCTAAAATTACCTTATTATTGTGTACATACACACACATAACATATACATCTATACATATACATATGTGTGTACATATACACACAAGTTATCTCCCCCAGAGGTGGCTGGGATTTTTCATTTTCATCTTTGTATCCCCAGTGCCTGGATTATAAAAGGTACTCAATAAATGCTTGTTGATCGGTGGAAAGAGGGAATTCTCTTTCAGGAAGGGGCTAAATGAGATGGTCAAAGCCATCCTTTGGGGATCCAGTAATGAAGCACCTAAATTGCTAACTCTAACTCAAACCCTAATATATAATGTGTGTATGCATGCATACATATGTTTTATACATGTGTATATACATTTATATATATGTGTGTGTGCATGTATATGTGTGTGTGTGTGTACACACACACACACACACACACACACATATATTCTAACACTTTGAAAATCTACAAGTGTTCTATGTTAGCTATTTCCAGTATAGGGAAAGGGACCAGATCTGGGATGGTATTGTTCCGGAGAATTCTAGGGTGAGGAACATTCTTCTCCCTATACAGGTTGGCATATTTTTTCCCCTTTTTGGTCTTAGCTACTCAAAGCACTGAGACATTAGGGGACTCACCCACATCATACAGCCAAGATGAGTCACTGGTGGAACTTGCACTCAAGTCTTTCTAGTTTTAAGGCCAACTTCCTGCCCACTATGACATGCTCTCTCTTTAGCTATTACTATGACATAATATGACCCTTTAGCTTTTAAATTCCAGGGTGCAGGTGTTAGCTCAGGAGAAGGAAAAGCTTTCTATCAATTGCTTTCCAACAATCCAAATATATATATAAGTATATACAAAATAAATATAAGGAAAATTATTACTTGGGGGTAGAAGCAGCAGTAGATGGGAACAGGAAAAGTCACATGCAGAAGGGGACATTTGAGCCAAGCATTAACAGAAACCAAGGACACTAAGATAACAAGAAGGTGCTTTTGATGAAGAGCACAGCTACAATGGAGCAGTCTGACCCAAGGCAATTCTGGAAGTCTAGCATCAGAGCACCCAGATGTTGCATCCAACTTCTAAGCATGGGGGCACAATGATCCCCTTATGCCACAAGACTTTCCCTGGCTAGACCCCCAACTAAGTCCATCAGCCTGAATTCTGACAAAGCAGACCCTGTAAATCTCATTCACAGTCTGCCAACCCTAGTAACACCTAGATTCCTTTCCATTCCTTTCCATCATTTTGTTTCCTTAGGCAACCCACTGTTATGAAATGAAACTGTCATCCTTATTAAGAATGAAAAACTGCAATGTGTCCTTAGAAAAAGATAGAAAAAAATAACCATTGGCTGTATGTCTTTATCAGCGTTGATCTGATGGTTGTTGGATTTGCTGTGAACTTTGTAATCTAACTTCACCAGGAACCCTTTATCTCCCTGAGCAAAGGTAGCCAGCAGGTAATCACCTATCATAATAATTGTAGCGGCAAGCACCCCAGCATCCCCAGGGTGACTGCCAACACAGGTTCTTAGATCTGCTTTTCAAAAGGAAAGCAACTCAAAATGGGTTAACAAGCTTACTTTAATCAAACAAACACACATTACCTAGTTCAGGGGAAAAAGGTCAGCACCCCAAACTTCAGAGTTACAGAACTTACAGATCAAACAGGCTTCCAAACTGTCCAACCATTATATCAATACCAAATCACAGTTACCAGAGAGGGAAGCATCAACATCTGGGTTTTCAAAGCCGGGGGGCTCTCAACAATGGCTTCCCAGAGTCTCATCTGGTCAAATCACACAACACTTCTCAAAGTGAGCCCCAAAGCAAAGCCTCAAATCAGGGATTATATAGTCTTCTCCTGGCTCAGAGAATGTAACCACCCTTTTGATCCACTGCCCAATCACACAGCATCAGGGTGTGGTCATTCCTGAAAACCAAGCCTCCCACCACAGGCTCCATGTGACCACATTCAGCCTATTAGGAGGCAGAGCATATTTTCAAATCAAGGAAGGTTTTCAGAGTCTCTTAAAGCCAATCAAAGTCTCTTAAGCCAATCAAAGGGCCTAGGGGCAGGGAAGATCTTTAAATCTGCATTTCCATTACATTATAATGTCTTTGTTTCTTCTGCTATTTCAATGTTTAAATCCTAGTGATCCTAGGATTGAAAGCTGAAAGGGGCCTTTGAGATCACAGATAGGTAGAGAGTTTGAAGGACATTTAGAGGTCACCTATGCCCACCCTCTCACTACACAAATGAGTAACTGAGACCCAAGTGAATTGTCCATGGTCATATAGGAAGTAGGTAGCATAGGCAAGATTTGGGACCAGATCTTCTGATTCCAAATCTTGAGGCTCTCTCTACCATGAGGTCTAATTGTTTTTATTGAGGGTGACCTGCATGTAATGCAAAGGCTGACCCAAATCTCAGTTACCCAAAACAATCAGTTATGGCCAGAGAGGCACTCCCCATCAATCCCAAAGGGAAAGTGGGAAGAAGCACTGGGGCAGACCCAGTCCCAGTCTGTTCAATCCATTAAGCTTCTATTAAATGACTGTTATATGCCAGGCACCATGTTAAGTACAAGGGGTAGAAAGATAAAAATGAAAGTCTCTGCCCTAAGCAACAATGTGCACAAAGATAAGAAGATAAGCAAATGCTTCTCTCTCTCTCTGTCTCTCTCTCTCTCTCTCTGTCTCTGTCTCTGTCTCTCTCCTCTCAGTCTGTCTGTCTGTCTCTCTCTCTATATATACACACATATATGTATATATATACATATCTGTATATATACACACAATATGTACATACATATCATATATAATATAATACATATATTATATGTACACACACACACACACACACACACACACACACACACACACACACACACACACACACACTGGAAGCATCCTTTGGCCCAGCAGCCTCTCCCTCTAATTGAATGGCTCTTCCCAGAACCTCCACTTGAGGAAGTCCCCCAGGTCAGCCAGCTAGGTCTCTTTCCTCTCCAGGCTGTAGCCTAGACTTTCTCTACCACGCCCACTCTGTAGCTTCCTTTTGTGTATTGCCTTCAAAATGTAAGCTCCTTGAAGGCAGGGACTATCCTTCCGCTTGCATTTGTATTCACACTCCTTCATAGTAAGTATTTTTAAAATGATAGTTGACTAACTGACATTACCTGTTAAGTAGAAATTTCGGGAGCATTTAAAGTCCCCCATAATCTGGCTCCTATCTTCCTTTCTAACTTTAACAGTTTACTTTACTAACTTCTCCTTCACATTTTACCATGACCTGAACAAGCAGAATTACCCTTCAGTTCCTCATGTTTCCCAGGTCTGGAATCAAACTCAAATCAACTCTGCCACTTCTCCTTGAAAAGATATGCCAATTTCATCCATTCTAGCTCTACTCAATATCCCCATAATTTTTCAAACCAAAATAACCTTTCTTGGCCATCATCACCCTTATCGCACAGGTTCTTAACATGTTTTGTCTCATGGACGCCTTTGGAAGTCTGATGAAGCTTACAGATACCTTCTGAGAATAATATTTTTCAATGCACAAAATAAAATGCGTTAGATTGCAAAGCAAATCAATTATATTGAATAGTCATAAAAATAGTTGGGGTGGGTTTTAAATCAAAGATTTTTCCATGTCTCTTAGACTGGAGAGAAAGAGGAAAAATAAAGGAATACTTAGAGAATCTCAGATTAAGAATCCCTGTAGAGTATAAATTCCTAGTATAGTGTCTAGCAGAAAGTACTTTCTTTAGCTTTTTCATTTATTCATCCTGTACCTTTGTACATAGCATATTCTATATATCAAATGGACTATATGCCCCATACCAATATCTGTCTGTTGAAATCCTTCCCATATTTTGAAGCTCAATTCTGGTGCTTAATTTGCCCTAAGTCTTCCTTAAAGTCCATCTGAAATACTCTCTCTTCCAGCTCAAATTTCTCATGGCACTTTGGAACCTTCCCTTATACTTATCACACCCATTTACATAGCATAGTTAACAATGCACATGATTTTTCTACCTCTTGTTAAAATGCAATATTTTTAAAAGTCAGTTTATATCATTATCAGTCCTCGTGACTAGTACAAGTCTTTACATATATTTGGAACATATTTTAAATATGTTGCATCTGTAATCTCTTACTGTTGACAGTATGTCTCTAAGGAACTAGAAGAAAGGCCACCTGCCTGATGAAACAGGTGATATCCCTGACTACATACAGTTGGCCCTAATCTCATGCTTCAGGAAGTTGTTGGAGAAAAAAATTCAGACAATCTATATAGTAATTGCCTCGTGCTAGCCAGAGGGGTCTGCGTAGGGTTCACTTTCATAGCATATGGACAGCTGCCTCCAAGGGTACTCATGAAAAACAGATGTTACTGAAATAAGGCTGCACACTGGATCAGAATGTTCCCATAACAATGATCATTCAAGGGAAGGGGTAATCCATTCACGTTGGGAACAAGAATACATCTTCAGCATATCTCCCAAAGGCCATTTGATCACCACATGAAAAGGCACTGCTAGATTCCGACCAGGAAATTGTGATTCCATTCCATTGACAGAATCACAGATTTAGAGCAGAAAGAGATGTCAGTGGTCATCTATCCCAACCTCTGCCCCACCTCCACCCCCCCCCACACACACACCTATTTTATAGACAAGGAATCTGAGGCAGAGAGATTAAGGGAGTTTCCCAAGGTTACATAGATATAAAAAGACTAAACCTATGGCTTCTGATTAAAAATTCAGTACTTCTAGTCTATACCCATATGTTTTGTCACCACTATTAGAATGTAAAATGTTTGAAGATGAGGACTGTTGCCTTTTTTCTTTTCAGCCACAGTGCTTAGAAAAAGAAAAAGAAAAACCTGGAACATAATAAGATCTTAATAAACACTTGTTGATTGGTTGATAATGCACAGCTTCATTGTAATGCATTACTGATAAATCTCTGAACTACCAAGAACTTTACCTCAAAATACAGAACTGCCCTTGAAGCAAAGGAAATTAACAACTTTCGAAAGAAGGGATTAAAAATATCAACAATTATATGAAAATATTCCAAATCATGAATGATATGAAAAATTACAAATTAAAACATGACTGAGGTTTCATATCATGTCCTTTAAATTTGGCAAGGTTCCTAAAAGATGGAAATAGTCAATACTGAAGGGGATGTGGGAAGACAGACACACAAACTCAATACTGGCTGTATACTAGCCCTACCCTTCTGGAAAACAATTTGGTATCATTTAAGAAAAGTGATTAAGATGGATACACTTTGATTTAGCATAACCACAACTTTAAGGACATCAGAGGGAAAAGTGTGTGCATACACATGTATGTGTGTGTATATCTTTCTTTCTCTTTCTCTCTTTCTTTCTTTCTTCCTTTTATCTAGGCAACTAGGTGGCACTGTGGATAGAGTGCCAGGCCTGGAGATGGGAAAGCCTGAGTTCAAATACAGCCTCAGATACTTACCAACTATATGGCCCTAGGCAAATCATTTAACCCTGTTTCTCTCCATTTCCTCATTTGTAAAATGAGCTGGAGAAGAAAATATCAAATCATTCCAGTTTCTTTGTCAAGAAAACCGCAAGTGGGGTCATGAAGAGTTGGACACTACTGAAAACGACTGAATAACAACAAACATATTATCTATGTATGTATGTATACATATACACACACTTATTTATACATACACATATAAATGGATATATATGTACATATGTTGAGGTATTCACTATAGCACTTTTATAGAAGCAAAAAATTGGAAACAAGATGGGAGTCCATCAACTGGAAAATAGCTGAGCAAATTGTGGTTCATGATTTTCACTATAAATCACACCAGAAGATTTAAAGAAATTGTGGCTAAATGGAGGGATGGTTTATGGGATCTTCTTGGAGAAGAAAAGTAAAAAAGGTTTCATTGTGTATCCACAAGCAATAAGACACCTGATTTCATGAGCCTTGAGAGCAATTTTGCCTTGCTATGTTCATGATTAGCATAAGGAAACAGAACTCTATGAAGATAATCAAAGCTTATGGGTCAACAGATGATATAATGGACACATTCAATGATAAACCTAACAAGCTCCTCCAAACATACATTTTGATACTCAATTAATACAAAGTTGGGAATGCAGAATAACTGTGGGAAGTTGTGTTTGAGGCAGAGAGAGACCATAGGCTTGAAACTTATTCAGAAAAGTCTCACCCTTGTTGTTGTAACTGCTGTACCCTTGTGATATATTCTGAATGCTTAAAAGAAAAGAGTTGGAGACTGTAGACAATGTCACCAAGAATGGAATTGATTTGTAGACCTCAGCTTTCCTGATTCATTTAGCTGTTAACTGTTTCCCTTCACCCCCAGATTACATTGTAATTCATTTCTGTTTACTTACTTGCATACTTACTATTTCTCCCCCAATAGAAGGTAAGCTTCCTGAAGACAGGAAGAGTTTCAGTTTTGTCTTTGAATTTCTAGAATCTAACATGGTGCCTGACACATAGTATTATGGAGCAGTATTGGGATTTTATTTATGTAGGAGTCTCTTGGATGAATTAACCCCTTCTCCAGTGCAGGTTGGCATCTTCTCTGCAATTTCTAATCTTAAAGCGTTCTTTGGAGCACAAACGAGTCAGGTGACTTGCTCAGAATCACAATGTCAACATGTAGAAGAGTCAGGACTTCTTAGATTCGGAATCAACTCTCTATCCAAGAGGCCACACTGTCTTTCTTGGCCATTGGGGCTAGGCAAATAAATATGAAAATCCCTGCCCTCAAGTTGCTTACATTCTATAGGAGGAGATAATGTGATACATACGGCATCTTGGTGACATAGGAGAAAGAATGCTGAGCTGGGACTCAAGAAGTCCTGAGTTCAAATTTGAACTCAGATACTTCCTAGCTGTGTGACCCCAGGCAAGTCACTTAACTTCTGTCTGCCTCAGTTCCCCCATCTGTAAAATGGGGATAATAACAGCACCTACCTCCCAAAGCTGTTGTGAAGATAGAAGGTGATAATATTTGCATAGTGTTTTGCAAACCTTGAAGAGCCATGCACATGCTATTATGATGTGAACACACAAAGTATATGAAAGATAAATATATAGTAATTTAGTGGAGAGGCACCAGAACCTAGGAGGATGAGGAAGGACTTGATGTAAGAAGTAATGATTAAACTGAACACTGAAGGAAATGAAAGACCCTCAGAGGCAGAGTTGAGGAGAGACAGCATTACAGGTGTAGAGGATAGGCCAAGACAAAGGTTCTGAGACTGGAGGTGGAGGGTTTTGGATGAAGAATAGCAAGCAGAGTTTGACTGTACCATAAAATGTGTGTAGGAAAGTAATGCATAATAAAGCTGAAAGGGTAGATTGAGGCCAGGTTGTGAAGGGCTTTAAATGCGAAACACAGGAGCCTCTATTTCATCATGGAAGCAAGAGGGAGTCATTGGAGTTTATTGAGTAGGAGAATGATGTGGATAGACTTGTGTTTTAGGAAGGTCACTTTGTTAGCTGAGTTCAGGATAAATTGGACTAGGGGAAGATATGATAGAGGAAGACCAATTAAGAAGCTGTAACAATAGTCCAGGAGATAAATGATGAGGGTATGAGTTGTAGTGGTGGCCATTAAAGGTGAAAAGAGGATGGATGGGAGAGATGTTGTTAAGGTTAACTCAAAAAGATTTGGCAGTTGACTGAAGATGTGGGATGATGGAGAATGAAGGGTAGGGGATGATTGCAGTCATGAGCAAGGTGACAAAGGATAGTGGTACCCTTAACAAAAATAAGGAATTTGGGAACATGGGTGGTTTTGCAGAGAAAGATGCTGAATTGTGACCAAGAGATTTTGCTCTCCACTGGTAGAAAGATTATACAGAAATGGGGAAAATCACCAACCAGTCCATCCATTGATCAATTCTCCTGGGGAGACAACATTCAGAAAATGCAGCTATAACTAAGACAAATATAAAGTAGCTTTAGAGAGCAAGGTACTAGCAACCAGGGACTAGGAAGGGCATCCTTAACAAAACATTGCTGGAGCTGAGTCTTGAGAAGCCAGTGATCCCAAGAGGTGGGGGTGAATGGGAAGAGTACTCTAGTCCATGCAAAGGTCTAGAAAATAGAAATAGATGTAAGTCAGCGGTGAGCAACATCTAGAAAGCCAGTTTGGCTGGACCATGGAATTCAAGGAGATAAATGCAAGGTATGATAAAGCAGGAAAGGTAGTTTGAGGCTGGTGAGGGAAGGGCTTTAAATATCAAACAGGGTAATTTATATTTTTTCCTGGGTTAGTATGAGTGGCAAAACCTAGAGAGAGCTTGTTGGGTCACTGACACGCATGCACTGGCTCCGTGACCCTGGATAAACCACCAAAGCCTCTCAGTGATCTGGGCAGTTCTCTAAGATTCTAAATTATAGAGGAGGCACAGACCTGCATTGGTAGAAGGAGTTTCCTCCTTGGGAGTTCTCTATACCACTAAAATAAAAATCTGTTCCCTATAAACAATGTTATGTGAATTTATTTTTTTAAAAAGAACATTAAATATTGTTCTTCATTCTGCCCCACCATGTGCTATACCCTAGGCAAATGAACACATGGCCTACCCTAAATTTGTTTTGGGTAGGTGTTCCATAAATATTTGTGAATGCATGAACAAACCAACATTCCCCATAGAGCAAGAAAATATTATTAAGAAATCAGGCCAAGAGAAGGAAAATGGAACACGCATCTCGTGGGAAGAGTTTTAAAAACAAGAAGGCAATGAAGCCCCAGGATAATGTTCCATGGTTATAAAAAGTATATCTTCTATGTTGTTACTAGCAGTAACTCAGCCTAGGGCAGACAGCTAGGTGTGTAAAGGCAATAGTGTAAGGTGACTAGACAATCTGAGTTCAAATCCTGCCTATGACATTCACTAGCTGTGTGAACTTGGGCAAATGATTTAACTTCTCTGGGCTCCAGTATTCTCATCTATAAAAGGAGGAAGTTGGACTTGCTGATTCTTTTTAGCTCCAAATTTATCATTAAAAAATTAAAGTGAAGACACAACAAAGGGCCACCTTCTAAAAATACTGAAAGGTGCTACAGAATCAACCCAATACTATCAACCCAAAGGTTAATTTTGCTAAACTGTTCCCCTCCCCCTCCCCCATTTATAACTTCTTGTCAAGTCAGGTGAACAAGCATTTATTAATCACTGACTATTTACTGTATCAGAGACTGTGTTAAGCAGTAGATACAAAACTGGCCAAGAAAAAGGCCCTGCCCTCAAGGAACTCACAGCCCAGTTAGTTTCAAGGAATGGGTTGCTATAGGTGTGTGGATAAAGGGTGTATTTGGAATGAAAGTGATATAAAAACAAAAGGCATCAATAAACTTGTTCAAAATGATAAAATTAAATACATAAATGTGATATTTAAGAAATCGCAAATTGAAATTGAAGAAATTGAAGCAAGACTGAGGCTTAAAGGAATAGGGAAAAAGTAATGCCTTCATAAGGTTTGACCAGTTTGTTGTTGACGATGATGTTGTTTTGTCATGTCCTAACTCTTCATGATCCCATTTGGTGTTTCCTTGGCAAAGACACTGGAGTGGTTTGCCATTTCCATCTCCAGTTCATTTTACAGATGAGGAAACTGAAGTAAACAGGGTTAAGTGACTTGCTCAGGATCACACAGCTAGTAAATGTCAGGAAGATGAATCTTCTTCACTCCAAGCTTGGCACTCTATCTACTGTACTGTCTAGCTATCCCACCAGTATGGATTACTGATTTTCAAACTCATGTTTCCCCCACAATTATAAAAAGGAAAGTGGTGTCTCTGACTTCTTGCCAAAGTTCAAAGAGTCCTCTGAGATTTCCAAAATACTGTTAAGTTTTCAATGATCACGAATTAATGTATTGGGTGATAATAGAATTCAAATAATAATACTAATAAATGTCATTTAAAGATATGGATTGGCTCTATAATTTCATTTGTGTAGAGAAACCCCAGGTGAAGGAAGCATCTTTATCAATTCAGATCTGGTCCATCTCTAAGAAACTGACACGAGCACTGAAAGGTTAGTTACATGCCTAATCTAATACAGCTAGCAAGTGTTTTCCTAACACCCAGGATAGCTCTCTACCCACTCCACCACACTTCCTTCTTTTTGTCACTTCCTGATATTTACATGGCATTTTAATATTCTAAAAGTGTCCTCCATTCATCACCTCATTTTAACCCTATGAAGTCGGTATTACATGTACTATAGATACCTCCATTTTCCAGATGAGCAAATTGAGACTTGGAAAGATTAAGTGATTTTCTGAAGAGTACATGATTACTGACCCAGGATTCAGACCTGCATTTTCCTGACTCCAAAACTGAAATGCTTTCCACTATGCCATGCTGGGATCATTCTCAACAGGAAGTCCCATTTGATAAGGAGGAATAAACGGAACACAAACGTTTTCCTAATTAAATTCAACAGTACAAAAGGTCAAGTTCTATTTACTGTGCCACTTAGCCCCCCTACATTTAAGTTTAATTGCATTCTCCACATTTTCCCCATCACTTTCTTAAGTTCAGACAATAAACAAAACATAAATCAAGCCCTGCTTTGCAGTGGTTCCCAATTTCCAAGGTGTAAATGCTCAGGTTGAAAATTGAATAATGAATTCCAGTAATCTAATTCCAGCTGGCTCTAGCACATTCCTGCACTGCTCATTTTCTAGACTTTCCTACCTTTCCCCTGCATAGGGACCTCCCATCTTCTATCCCCCCCTTTTCAGCTCCATTTTATGGGTTGTCTGCCCTCAAGGAGCTTATAGTCTATTGTCTTCCCCCCAAAAGAGTGTAAGCTCTTTGAGGGCAGGAACTGTCTGTCCTTTTGCTTGTATTTGTGTTCCCAGACCTTAGCACAGTTCCTGGCATATAATATATATAGTGCTTAGTAAATATATTGAATAAAAATATATAATGTATTAATAAATATATAATAGAAAGTACTTGATAAATGATTTATCTATCTGTCTATCTAAATGTCAGAGGCAAGATTGGAACCCTCACTCCGAATCTAGTGTTCTTTACATATACTAAACCTTGGATATTTTACAGGCATTCTCTTTGTGGCATCTCCTCAACCACCACAGCATATGGTTAATATCTTACAGACACACAATGAGTAGTATCTTAGGGTGTCATCTCCTATAACATCTGCTTTTCATCACACATGATAAAAGACATCTTTGTAGGCTCTTGTATTTAAGGAATGGAATGGATGAGGAAAAGATTAACAAACCACCAGTTTCCTGGCCTCCCCCCCCCCAAAAAGAATGAACTTTAGAGTTCAAAACTGGCCTCACATACTTACTAGCTGCGTGACCCTGGGTGAGACATTTAACGTCTGTCTGTTTCAACTGTGAAAGAGGATCATAATAGTGCCTACCTATCAGGATGGCTCTAAGCATCAAAAGAGATAATATTTATAGGATGCTTAGCACAACGCCTGGCATATAGTAGGTATTTGATAAATATGTATTTTCTTCCCTCTTCCTCTCTATCACATTGTTTATTCTCATTCACATGGTTGCTAAGCAAAAATAAAGGAAAATTATAGATATGGCATATGGTCATCATCCTAAAATTACCCAGTTACCTTTAGAACATGCCAACAAACACACCTTGTACTCAGTACCACTGTCACTGAGCTAGATAATTTCTAGCTAATAAAAAGGCTTATGTTCTACTGGGGGTAACAACAGGTACACATCTATGGAAAGACCACTAAAATAATATACTCAATTGGAGAAGCATCAATAGCAAGTTGCAAGATGGTATTGTGGGAAAGGCTCTGACCTTGGAACAAAAAGTATTGGGTTTCATGCAGATTAGCTGTGTGACCCTGGGAAAGTTTTTTTGTTGTTGTTTCTCTGACCCTTAGTTCTCTCATCTGAAAAATGAGGACAACCATTTTTTCCATTTCTTCTACATGGTTGTGTGTTGAGAAGAGCACTTTGTATACTTTAAAGCATGAAATAAATGTCAAGTATTAGCCTCTTAAAGGAAGGATAGCAAGTCAGTGAGGAGTTATATAGAACCAAAAAGTCCTGCCTTCATAATTCTACCCTCAGACCAGTTTATCGCTCAGTGAAAATAGTACGTGCAACTCTGATTTAAGGTGGTAGCTTTTCCCAGCTTTTCACTGTCACTAGCAGGGATGGAAATCTGAGCAGAGAATAGAGTGCAATATATCAAAACCTCCATGTGCCAAATTCTGTTACATCATTCCCACCTTGGATACTTAGTAAACCCAGGCAAGTCATTTCTCCTCCCCAGTCTTTCCAGTTCTACAACTAAAAAATTCAGATAATACCCAGTAGTATGTACTTCACAGGGTTACTGTGAGGATTAGAGTTAAACATCTTCTCACCCGTAAATAATTCTGCAATTTCTACCTTTTATTATTTTCATTACTTTTCAGAAAACAGTCAGAGGTAGCAAAAGAGACAGTGGATTCAGATGTGAGCACAGGTGGTCCATCCTGAGGGAACCAATCAGGCCAACAAGTCAGAAAAAAGCATTCCCTGGTATTGAAATTGAACCTAGATACTGATTGTTAACTTGTTCCTTGAATACACCTAGTACTGGATTTGGCAGATACTCCATAAATACTAATGAATGAATCATCACTCCTGTTAGAATGAGAAAATAAGATAGAAAAGGAAAATTCATTCTCTTCATGTTTCAAGTTCTGCCAGTCTTAGTAAGATGAGAGATCCTAAGTTGTGAGATGGAATCTAGTATAATTTTACAGAGGAAGAAACTGAAACCCAGAGAAGTTAAGTGATTTGCCAGGGGTAGGGGGAGATGTAAACTCAGGTTTTCTGACTCCAAAACGAGAAATATTTCCACTATACCACTCTGAATCAGATCTATCATGGATGTTTTACCTAAACAACTGTCTCCTCACTTCGAGATTCACTTTATTTTAAACTGAAATGACAATTACATGCTTGGTTACTGAGTGGCTATAAAAACCTCTCTGAGATTTGTGGGATATCTAGAACTGTCTGAATGCCAACAGGAAGTCACATTGGGTAAGAATGAATGAACTTGATCCTCTAGGTATAGCAAGTTGAGAGTAAGAATAAATCTAGGTAGGTAATAACAGAGATGCCCCTGAGGAAGAAGAGGTATTTCAGGGTTTAGAGAAGACAAAGAAGGGTGGATACATAAGGGACAAAGCCAGGAAAAAGCCAAGTCAGAGAGTAAAGATCTTGTCTCTGTTACTCCAACCTCTAGAATTCTAAACTTACCAAGCTCCTGGTGCTAAAAGTTGTGGATTTTTAAAAATATTTTGACATAATAAAAGTAAGGATGGCAATAATAATGTCTGGCATGTACAATGGCACATTAAGTTTTGTAAAACACTTTAAACACATTATCCATTTGATCTACACAGCAGCCAATGAAGTTCATGCTTTTGGAGGATTTGGAGTCAGGAAGTCCTGAGTTCAAATCCCTGAGCAAACCACTTACTCTCAATGAGCTTAATTTTCTTCATCTGTAAGAAAAAAGGGGGAAGAATCATAACACCACCTCAGTCACAAAGTTGTTATGAGGATCAATCGACATACACTGTATAAAGCACTTTGAAAACCCTAAGGTGCCATGTAAACACAAGCTATTATCATCTCTGTTTTATAGATTAAGACAGTGTGGCTCACAAAGGTTAAATTGCCTATGGTAACACAACAGATAAGTATTTTGTCTGAGGGATTCAAATCCAGATCTTGCTGACTCCATATTCAGCACTCCATCCACTATACTTTGTTGATTTTCACTGTACTATCATTTCATTTTTCAAGGAAATATGATTTGAAAAAAGGACCTAAGGAAAAACCCCAGGACTTGGTCATTTAGTATTTTCCCCATATCACTTCCCCATTGCCACCATCACCAACAGTTTGAATTGTATTTACTACCATCCACAAGAAAATTGTTAACACCTATTAAGGATTATGGAGCTATCTGCATGGCAGAGTTCTAAAGTCAGTAAAAACCATGAAGTTTGCAAGTTTTTGTCAGTTTCCAAAAGACATAACCAGTTCACTAATGAGGAAAACAAGAAACATCTTGGCACAACCAAAAGGTGGAAAATTTTGGAGTCAGAAAACCTGAGTTCAAATTCTACCCCTGCCACACACTTGTATAACCTGAAACAAGTCACCTGCTCTTTCGGGATCTCATTTTCCTCATCTGTAAAATGAGGTGGTTGGACTAGCTGGCTTGAAGTGTGTCTGTTCCAGCTCCAAGTCAATGAGCTTCTTCCTTAATAGTAAGTGGTAGCTATGCCCAGGAAAGTCTTCCTCTAATTTGTTTCTCTGAAAGACTTCCTGAAAGTCTTTTCTTTAATTTATGGGTCACTAACTCTGCCATTAATAACAGTGGAGGTACCATAAATGATGACACATACCTTGATGCTTCCTGAAAGCCTAACAGAGTGTGTCTTTGGAAAATACCTCACGAGATGGGAGCTATCTTAACCTCTGCACAACTATATTTGAGGGAGGGGAAGTGTGATTCATTCTGTTCCTGAGTCCTTAATTGTCAGGTTCCTGAAAAAATGGACAGTTCTGAAGCCTCAGGCATGGATGAGAACTGGTTTCCATGAAATGTAGAAGATTCATTCCCAAGGTTTCTTTGGAAGAAGCTGATACCAAGCCAGCAAAGGCATTCAGAGGGAAGAACTTAAATAAATAATGGGTAATGTTTTCCAATAACACTGGAAGAAGCAATTAGCAAAACAAAAACTCAGTCATCAGCTTTTGCTTAGGTCCCAGTGGGTTGTAGCTAGATCTTAAGTCTACCTGACATAACAGCATTTAATCAATCAACAAGCATTTATCAAGCCCTTACAATGTGCCAAGCACTGGGCTAAGAACTGGGCATACAAAGAAAGGCAAAAATGGTCCCTGTGCCCAAGGAACTTTCATTCCCATGGGAGAAATAAGTTATTTATTAGGCACATATGAGATGAGTAGAGTAGATGGAAGGTAACCTCACAGTGGAAGAGCAAGATAAATAACATTAAAAAAAAAGTATGGCAGAGTTTAAACCATCATCTAATCACTCCTTCTTTGTAATGCCTGGCAAATCTTTTTTTTTTAAACAATCTGGTCTAACTCTTGAATTTTACAGATGAGGAAAAGTGACATGCCCAAGATCACACAGACAGTAAGCTTGGGGGGGGGGGGGGAGGGGATGGGTGTAGAGTTTGAACCCAAGCTCCTCGAAGCTCTTAGTGCAGTGCATTGTACCACACTGGCCTGTCTAAGATCAATTCACAAAGGAAACATTTATTTCTAGAAACATGCGTTAAAAAACCAGTGCATTCTTTCTGCACTTTGGCTGGTGTAATTTGTATTTCTTAATAGAATCTGAATTTTATAAGGGTATTTAGATGGCACAGTGGATAGAGACTCATCTGCCTGAGTTCAAATCTGGCCACAGGCACTTACTAGCTGTGTGACCCTGGGCAAGTTACTTAACCCTCCTTGCCTCAGTTTCCTCATCTGTAACTACTCCAGTATTTTGCCAAGAACACCCCAAATGGGATCACAAAGAGTCAGACATAGCTGAAATGATTGAACAATCAATCTGATAATCTGAGGGACAAGGGAAGAAAACTTTTAGGTCAGCAGAATCAACCTAGGCTCACGTTAAACTTATTGCCACTCCCACATTTCTTTTTCCTTTTTTTCTGACAACTTGTATGACACTGGACAAATAACCTTTCTGGGTCTCAGTTTCTCATTTGTAAAATGGACTAGATGGTCGACAAGGTCCCTTCCACCTTTGCCTAAAGTAATTAAGCAAAACAAAAACAAACCAGCTACTGTATCTGATGCCATATTTGACATTCCATATGCACAGACAGTCCCCCACCTCATCCAACTAAAGGAGGGTTACAATTCCTCACCTCTTTCTCTAAAGTCAAAATTGGTCATGTCCGTAGACACTTGAATTGTCAGAGCCCCACAGCCAATGCTGGTTGTTCCCGGGGCCATACACTAGGCCCAAACAAGTCTCACACCCATACACTGACACACATCTGTCAAGCCCGCCCTGAGTCTGGGCGGGTGAGAACAGCTGGCATGCCCAGTACTGACCATTACTTAATTCTCAAACCATAAACCCTGTGTCTGAGACACAGAAAGATCTGTAAGACCTGGGAAGTACCAGAGAAAAGTAACCAAGAAGAAAGCCCCCAGGGCACTCGCTGTCAGGTGCCACAGCCGCTGGCCACACACCCAGGGACCCTTTTTCCAACCTGCCTAGAAAGTTTAGCGAGACGCGCCCATCTTGGGGGCAAAGAAATGCAAACAGAGTCTCTTGACGGTCGGGCCTAACTCACTACTACTAACTAAGCCAATTCACGCAGGCTAGCAGAAAGAAATGGAGCAAGAGTTTTCTTCCCCTGTTAGCTGCTCACGCTAGCTATGTCCGTTAGCCCAGAAAAAACAAAAAACAAAAAAACTCCAGCCAGAAACTCTCCCCAAGTCCCAAACTGGGATTTCACTAACCTGGTGCCCCTGGGAAAGTAGACGCGTCATATTGGCTTTTTAAGAAAAGTCTTTCCCCCAAGCTTTGCCCTCCTACGAAGCTGTCCCTGACCGCCTGGGAGACAGGGACAGCTCTCTCCTGCGCGGAGCCCCGGTTCCAGCGCTGGGGCTGACTCCCTCAGCCCCAGGGAACCACGGTCACGCCCCCAGGAGCACTCTGGCCTATAGGCGGCAGCCTTGAACTTGAGATCCCTCCCCCGCGTGTGAGCTGGGTGGGGGCGACGGGGGAGGGGGCAGCGGAGCGGCAGGGGATTTAAAAAGCCCCAAGCAGAACGAGCGAGGGCAGGATTCCTGGGGCTTTGTTTTTCTGTGGCCCACAGAGCACTGGCTGGTGCCAGGAAGAAGTCCGAAGCAAACCGTGGAACAAAGGGGGCTCTTATGGGCCCAGGGCCTGTCCTCCAGCCCTGTATGAGAACCACCAATTCATTTTAACAAGGGCCGCACAGTCTCCCCTCCATTGTTGCCAAGAAATTCCCGGAGTTACAGAAGCTGGCTTCTGGGGCCGGGGCAGATGCCCAATTCTAGCCTGATCTAGTGAGAGAGAGACGCAAACAAATACTCGAATAGTTGGGAGCTTCCCTTTCTCTTTACATGGACAAGGTCCAAATGCTTGTCTCCAAGTTGTGATTTTGCTAATCTCTAAAATGGAGGAGGAAAGCAATTTGTTAGCAATGTAGTTGAGTGGTACAAGGAGAAAGCCCTGGACTTAACGTGCCTTTGCAACCGATAATGGTGCACGTGTTTAACCATCGACTGGGATTGGGGGGTAGGGGGTGTATTTGCAGGGCACATTTTTAAATGTAATCTGAATTATTAACAATTTCTTCATCACTTTTAAGAAAGTCTAGAAATCTCCGAAACAAAAAAATCAAGCCCTGACTTGCAGTATTTGCCAGTAAATGCTCACACTGAAAGTTTAACAATCAGCTCCCGCAAGCCTGTACTAGCCGGCTCCAGCACACGCCTGCTTTGCATATATTGTTCCCAGCTTCTGGACTGAGTCAGCAGGGTGACATGGAAACGGTACTGGATTTAGAAGACCCTTAGTTTCAATTCCGGCGCTGCTACCTTTTACCTACCTTTTACTTAGCAAGGTCACAAGCTCTCTGGGCTTCAGTCTTCTGCAGTAAAATGAGGCAGTTGACTAGGTCGACCCTTGTCGCTTCCCGCTATAAACCCATCATCTTATAGGTCTTTTCACCTCTCTGGCACTGTTTCCTCTTTTATAAAATTAGGGAATCGGATTAGATGAAGCTACGATTGCCTCAAGCTTCAATATCTTATGATATAGGAAGAGTCATTTCCTTTTCATCTCTGCTTCCTGGCTTCCTTCAAAGGTACCACCTCCCACTAGGGCATTTTCTATTCTCTGCCTCTGCCCCCTCCATCAGTGGCACTCTCTACCTCTCAAAACCACCCTGTTCATGTTTTGTATTTATTTGATCACTCCCAGGTTGTATTCTTCCAATAGAAGGAACACTCCTTGAGGATAGGGGTTGTCTTTGTATCTCCTGCAAATTGCCTTCCACTGTTGCAGTTTGCTTAAGGAACATTCATCCGGTTGAATTAAATTTGGACTGAAAGGTCCTGGATTAAACTCTGAGCTCTGGTCCCTAGTACCTGGGCCTCAGTTTCCTCATCTGTAAAATGGGGAGAGGTGGACTAGATGGTCTCTGAGGTGCCTTCCGGGTCTTGTACTATGAGTTTATAATTTCTTTTTTTAAAAAAATTGTTTTAAATTTATGGAATAAAACAAGCATTTCCATAACATAGTATAATGGGAGGAGGAGGAGGTGATTGCACATAAAACTGAAATCTTATATACAAATGACTCTACCTATGCATGTTGTGTCCCTCTCTCACAATTTACCCTCCCCCCACCAAGTAGAACGTGAACTTCTTGAGACCAGGGATAATTCTGATATTTGTCTTTCTATTTCCTGTGCCAAGAACAATTCCTGATACACTGTGTCATTGAAGGTGTGTCATTTTATAATATAATATGCTTATAATAATAGTTTGGCATTTATATTGGTTTAAGATTTGCAAAGCACTCTATCTATGCTATTTTATTTCATCCTCACTACAGTCCTGAGAGATAGGTGCTATGATTGTCCCCATTTTACAGATGAGGAAACTGAGGCTGACACTTGCCCAAGGTCACACAGCTAGTGAATGCCTGAGGGAGAAATTTGGTTCTGCCTGCCTTCAAGTCCAGTATTTCAACCCTTGCACTATTTAACTGTTTTATTGGATTAACAGATCATCTTTAAAATATATTTAAAGCTGGAAAGACCCCTGGAAGTCAACTAGTCCGGCCACTTCATTTTACACAGATCGGGAAACTTAAGCCCAGAGTGGTTAAGTGATTCACTCAGATCACTTAAGTAATGGAGGCTGGATTTGAATCCAAGTCCTAGGGCTAAAAATCAAGTTTTTTCCACTCTACCAGGCTACTTCTCTAAAACTGAATAAAAATGAAGGTCCCACCGAAGATAGGCTTTCTCCTCTGTTCTACACACAGATTATGTAAAGCAAATGAACTTCATTCATCCACCAAGTATTTATTGGGCTCCTTCTCTGCCCAGCTCAGAGTTCCCTGGGCTCTCTAATTTTCGGTAGCCCATTCTATCCCCCATTTAGTTCTCTTTACTAACGTTAACTATCTTGAGATCATTCTCCCTGGGGCCAAAATGTCACAAGGAAAGTGTGAGTAAGTTGCTGCCAAGTAGATTTTCTTGTATTTCTTGTCAAATGGAAGTTACGCAAAGCCCTTCTACCTGGGACTCATCAGGGAAGAGAGACTTTACCTGGCCCGAGCAAGCAAAGGTGAAAGGGTTATCTCCTTCAGGGAAGGAGGAAATTGTCTTTAAGGAAGGGGGGGGCGGGGTAGGAAACAAGTCCCAGAATTTCAGATGCTGGCTGGAAAAGGAGACAGCACTGCCACCCGGTGGCCAAAGCCAGGGAAGAGGGGGACCTTGGCATGAAGTACAGGTTCAGATTCAGAACTGGAAGGAACCTCTGGGACCATCGAATATACTCCCTCCTCCCATTTTACAGATGAAGAAACTGAAGCTTAGCCTAAGTGATGCTTAGAATTAGAGCTGAGAGAGAAGGAACCTCAGGGTCCATCTAATCCACCCCAGATTTTACAGATTAGGAAACTGAGCCTTGTCTAAGTGATGCTTGTCCAAGGTCACCCACAGGATCATAGGGACTCCAGAAAGTAGCTAGTCAACTCCCTTATTTTACTGATGAGGAAATTGAGGCTTGGAGAGCCTAAGGAACACTTTCTCAAGGTTACACATGGGATCTAAGATTTACATCTGGAAGACAAATACTTTCCTCCCTCAGAAAGGGAACTGTAAGGCATTTATTTACCATCATGACTGGATCTTTTAAGGAGAAAAATCAACATATGCCATCCTTTGTCTTGATCAGAATGGAATAGTGAAAGAAGTCCATGTAATTCAACCCTATCCTCTCCCATTTTACAGATGTGAGACGTGAGTTTTGGAAAGATTGAGTGCTGTGTCTGGATGGGGAGGAGGGGAAGGGGTGGAAAGAAGCAGAAAAAAACCGCTGTGTTTGTATTGGAAGGGTAGGGTAGAGAATAAGGTGAAAGAGAACAATCCTGTGTTGCTCAGTATGTGAATTTGGGGCACTTTACAACATGCTGCCTGAGGGTGGAACATTCCTCTAGGATATGAAAAGGCTTTGGCAAAGAAGTTAATTACATCCATAGCCATCTCTTTTCCTGTGGACTCTGAACCTCCTGCTTAGACAAATATGGGGGATTTGCAAACTCAAACTGACCCACTGCCAAATTATAATGCTCTCTTCTGTTTCTCCAGGAAGCTCCCAGAAAAATTCCTTTGGGGTCAAGAGAGTCCTTGAAATGGAAGAGATGTGAGGAGGTGGTCTGGTCCTGCCAGCTCCAAGCAGCCCTCCTTCCTAAGACTTCAAAGAGAGATGCTTATCTCAGCTCTCCAGAGATGCAAATTCCATCTCCTCCCTTCCTTGCTTATGCCAAAACTGTCTATTGCAGAAGTTTTTAATCCTTTTTGTTTATGGGATCATAGATTTACATCTGGTACTGACCCCAGGGACCATCTAGGCCCCCCATTTCATTTGAGAGATTCAAAACTGAGGCTCAGGGAGGTTATAAGTAGTGATAGGGCTAGGATTTGAACTCAGATCCTCTGACTCCCAATTAAGCATGCTTTCCATGCTAGAGATGCTTATAAAAGAAAATGATTTGGTGCCAAACTGAGTAGTGCTAATGTGCCTTTCCTGATTTTTAGCCAAGCAGTTTTTGTAATTCCTTCTACTAGCCAGGACATAAGACTCCCTAAGGAACCCTCCTAGGAATAACATCCTCTAACCTGTAGCTCCATTGTTTCTTAGGGATTTGCCCTCTGGAATACTCTAGATCAACCTTTCTCCCACAATCCTCAGCACTCTCTTAGACAAGTGTGAGGCCCCTGCATTTCTGGCTGGCATTTGGTGCTCCACCCACATCCCCAGGAAATCACTGGCTAGCCAGATATTTCCCCTCCCTCTGCCAAGAGAAGGGAAGGGAAACAAAGAACTCTAGACTTTTAGCACTGGGGGTGTTGTTATGTCTGGGGTGCTCTAACTGTACTCCACCCCGCTCCAGGTTGATGGGAAGAATTTCAGACCAGGCTGTATGATGAGAAACTGCCCCAGTCCCATCAGGCTGCCCCACCCCCTGCCTTTTTTGGGGGGAGAGGGGAAATACTAGGCATAACCACAGTATTCAAAATGGGGATGAGAAGTAGAACACAGACCCAGCCAGCTCCCTTGGCTGCCTTCCCAAGGCTTATAAAAATAACAGGTGGTTTTTACAGATCACCTTCACAATCACTTGGTAAGTACTTATGAAGTATCTACCATGTTCTAGGCACTGTTCTAGGTCCAGGGGATACAAAGGCAGAAAAAAGGAATAGTCCTTGCTCGAAATGTATTTATATTCTTTGGACAAAACCCAGGTATTTCAAAAAGTATTCTGTAGGTGAGGAAACAGGGCTCAGCAAGCTTGAGTGGGGCAAAGAGAGGTTAGTGTGGAAAGGGGGAGAGTCAGAGGAAAGGCAGAGTTAGACATGAGATCTTTGACTGTAAAGGATCAAGAACAATGGTGGGGGTGGGGACAGGGTTAAAAAGAGACAAATTTAGGCTTGATATAAGGGGAAAACTTAAGGCAGAGCTGTTCAAAAGTTAATGGGTTCCCCCAAGAAGTATAGGTTCTGTCAGACTTTAGGCATTTATTGGGGGAGAATTTATCTGATATGTATGACAGAACCATAAGTTGAGTGCCAGGAGAGAACTCAGAAACCATTTAGTCCAACTCATTCATTTTACATATGAGGAAACTGAGGTCCAGAGCCCTAAAGTGACTTGTCACAGCAACAGGATCATAGCTGAAAGGAGAAAGGGACCCCAGAGAGTCCAACCCTGTTGTTTAAAGATGAGGAAATGGGCCCAAAGTGTTAAGAGGATTTGTCCAAGGACATACAAGTGAAGCAGCAGAGTTGGAATTTTGACCCTGCATCCAGAACCAGGGTTCTTTCTACTGTGCCACACTCTGTGCTGAGGTCCTCCCCAACTAGAAAATTCTGTTATTCTGTGACTTGCCCACATTAGTTTCTAGTAAGCATCAGTGGAAGAATTTGAACTCAGGTCTCTCCTAACTCCAAGGTTAGCATTCTTTCCTCTACACTACCTTGCTTCTGTGTCCTGCTCTAAGCAATTCACCTTCCCAAGTCCAACCTCCTTAAGGTCTGAATGGAAGGCAGTCAATGCTGCCACAAGACTCTGATAGCTGGTCAATTGCTTTTGGCTGTAAGGTATATATTCTCCCACCTCCCAGATCTCCCTTCACTAAATAACACAGCTGCCTAAAGCCTGGGGCTGTCCTTTGCTGAAGTCCTGACAGTGTGTGTATGCCTCAGTTGCAAGACTACATTGGCAATCTGAAGGCATATGAGAGGCCCAACCTCCACATTTTACATATATGAAAAAATTGAAGCCAGAAAGGCTCTGGTCAGAGAACTTAAAAAATGATAGGGCCAGGTCTTGAATCAGGTCTCCTGATGGCTACTCTAAGAGCTCTTTCCACCACATTTTAAAAATCAGATCTTCAGATCTGTGATTTCATTCACTGAGAGTTTAGTCAGCTTGTCCAGGGTCACCTAGCCAGTATGCATCAGGGACAAGACTTGAATCTTGGTCTTTCTGACTTTGAGGCTAGCTCTCTATCCACTAGGCTACACTGCCTCAATTTTCCACCATATGTTGCCATAAAAATAAAGTTTTCCCCAGCACTTCAAAACTCTTACAGTGTACTCAAATAATAAACAGAGGCAAATCTGTTCATCACAGGCAGTTAGATTTGTAGTCCTCTCCCAATCTCTCTTATGTATTTTGTGGAATCACAGAATTTCAGACTTTAAAGGGACTTTAAAAGCCAGTCTACAAACTGGCAAAGATGACTAAAACAAGCAAACTAAGCAACCTTGAAATAGTCAGTGGTGGAGAGACTGTGGGAAGACAAATGCACTATTATGTTGTTGATAAAACTGAGAATTGGTCCAATTCTACTGGAGGTGGGGTGGGGTTGGGATTGAAATTGTGTGAGAAAAGTGATGATGTTCTCCATACTCTTTGACCCAGAAATCTCAGTCCAAGGAGGTCAAAGCCAGAGGGAGAGGCCCCTAACGTACCAAAATATTCACAGCACGACTTTTTGTAGTAGCAAACTACTGGAAGCAAAAATGGGGGAAAGGCTGAACAGATTGTGGTGTATAAATGCACTGAAATGTTAGTAAGTAATAAGAAATGACAACAATGAGAAATTAAGGAAAAAAACACAAGATTTATATGAACTGATGCATTGTGAAGTGAGCAGCACAAGAATGTAATGCACAAGGACTAAAATACTTAAGTGAAGAGAGCATGAAAAAGAAACTGTACTTTGAGTAATTGTTTCAGAAAAAAGATAAGGGGGGGCGGCTAGGTGGCGCAGTGAGTAGAGCGTCAGCCCCGGAGTCAGAAGGACCTGAGTTCAGATCCGCAGACACTTAAAGCACAAACCAAAAAAAAACCTAGCCTTGTGACCTTGGGCAAGTTACTTAACCCCACCCAATTGCCCTCCAAAAAGCACAAAAAAAAGAAAAGAGATAAGGAAGCCTTCCTCTCTTTCTCTCTGGTCTTTGGAGAAATGGAGATTTACAAGGAAGACTGTTGCAGACACAGTCAAACCAGATAAAAGTATCAGTGGATTTTGCTTATCTTGTTTCCTTTTTAGGAGGAAGAGTTCAGTGCCTGGTCAGGAGGATGTATCTAGAAACAACAGTGATGTAAAACAACAGTGATGTAAAAACAAGAGAGAGATGGAGACAGAGACACAGAGAGAAACAGAGACAGAGAGACATGGAGACAGAGAGACAGAGAGAAAGACAGAGACAGAGACAGAGACAGAGAGACAGAGAGAAAGACAGAGACAGAGACAGAGAGACAGACAGAAACAGAGACAGGGAGACAGAGATAGAACCAAAGAATCCTTCTTCCACATCCGGTCACAAATGGACATCCACTCTCTCACCTCCTGGTGGTGGTGAGTGCAAATATTGATCCTTTCACTCCAATGTGACTATTGGCTCTTGGGAACAAGAATTGTGTCTCTATGGTTATCTCTATAGTCTCAAACCCCAGCATAATACCCAGACTAGATTGGATGCTTAGTAAATGTGTATTGGATTAAATAGTATTGAAATGAAATTTTATTTCCTTCAACACTAAGCTCAACAGGAAAACAGAACTTTTCTCCTTCATCTCATAAAACATAAAGCCTGAATGAGTGTAATAAAAACCTATTTAATACTAAAGTATAGTGAAAAATGGCAAATCCAACCATGTCTTACTACTGATCCATGCCATGTTGGTTTGATACAATAGTAAGAGCTGGGTTCAAGTCCTGCCTCTGAGAAGTCCTGGCTGTGTGACTCTAGACAAGTCACTTGACCTCCAAGTGCTCTAGGCAAATCTCAAAGACTAGAAGGTGTGGAAAAGGGACAGACTTGCATTGATGATTGATTTTTCTCATCTAAGAGCTCTCCAGGTTTGTACATCTCTTATATTCTTATGATATTTTATTTTATAATGTAGTTATGTGTGTGGTCATTCCAAGGTTATATATTTGAAAGGACCTTAGAGGCCATTATAAACATTATAAATCAACCCCTTCATTTTGCAGATGAGGAAACTGAGGTGAAATTATAGTTCCAATGCCTCTCCCTATCCCCTGTTTTAAGCCTGATAGTTATTAACTTGAAAATAATTCTAGTTTTAATAATTGCCCATATTATGCTTGTATGCAATTATACCTTACTTTATGGAATAGGGACATATTCATTCACTGATTCATTCAACAAACTTTTATTAAGCATCTATTGTGTGCAGAGCATTGTGTTGGCATTAGGAGGAATGTGTAGTATGAGTAATATCCAGGTCCTGCCCTCACATACCTTAAAAAGTAATGAAGGGTGGGGCAGCTAGGTGGCGCAGTGAGTAGAGCACTGGCCCTGGAGTCAGAAGGACCTGAGTTCAGATCCAGCCTCAGACACTTAACGCACACACAAACAAAAACCTAGCTTAGTGACCTTGGGCAAGTTACTTAACCCCAATTGCCCTCCAAAAAGAAAAAAAAATTTAAAACTAATGAAGGGACATTGAGCTGGATAGCCCAATGGATAGAGAATTATGCTTGGAAACAGGAAGCAAATGACTTTACCTCTTACATCCTCAACTTCTTCATCTGTAAAGTGAGTGGGTTGGACATAATGACCTCTTAAGTCACCTTCCAGCTTTAAATCTATAATCTTAAGACATGCATGCACACGAGCACACACACACAGACACAATCACATGACAAAATAAAATGATATGTGCATAAGAGAAATGAGAAACAAGGGCTCTGTGAACTCAAAGAGGGAAATATTAATAATAGAGTAATAGGGAAGGTTTCCTGGAAAAGGTGTCAATTAAATCGGGATTGGAAAGAAGAGAAATTCAGCAAGCAAAATTAAAGATATTCCCAGCTTAAAGAATAGTGGGAATAAAGGCTTGACGGGGAAAAGAGTGAAGGACATGTCTACATTCATGGATGGAGAGTCCTCCAGTGTGTTTGGAACATATTGTGCGGAAGGACTTAACATGACATGAAACTGAAAAGGCATCAGATTGGGAAGGGCCTTGAATGCCAGGCAGAATGGCTTGAACTTTCCTCAGGGGGTATTGGAAGCCATTGAAGATTTTTGAGCAGTTGAGCAGATTTGCCTGATGTCATGACCAGATCTACGCATATTCTGACAACAGTAAAAAAAACAAATCAATTGGAGAAGGGAGTGTAAAGTCAGGTATACCTGTGAAGAGGCTTTAATTGTAATTGTACAAAGGGATCCTAAGATCAGAGATTTACAGCTGGATAGGATCACAGTGACCATTTAGTTGAATATTCTCATTTACAAATGAGGAAAGTGAAATGCAAAGAACTTGTGATTTGCTTAAAATCACATAAGTAGTAAGTGGTGATGTGGGATTCGAACCCAGGTCCTCTGATTACAGATTAATTGATATTTCCCCATTCCATGAGGGCCCAGAACAGGGTGGTGGCTGTGCAAATAGAGAAAATGTGAAATTTGTATGTTTTTATAAATGGCAAAAATGATAAATGAAACAGTCAGTGCTGGAGAGTCTGTGGAAAGCTGGGCACACTGATGACGGTTGTAAATCAGTTCATCTATTTTCAAAAGCGATTGGAATTATGTGATCAAAATGTCTACACTGTTCACACTTTTTCACCAAGGGATCTCACTGCTAGGTGAGACCCTAAGGAGATCCAAGTCAGGAAGAAAAGTCCCCCATATACCTGGCTATGTTCCTAGCAGCACTTGTTGTGACTGTCCATCTCTAGGAGGTAAAAAGCAGAGGGATGGTACAGCTATCTTCTATTTTTTTTTTCACTGTGCTACTAGCAGATGGATAGAAAAAGATGTGAATGAAGGAAAGAGATAGAAAAAAAAGATTATTTGCCTTGAGTCTTGGAAGAAAATTAAGTACCTGATAGAATATAAATTCCTTGAGGGTAAGGACTGCTTTATTTTTGTCTGTCTGTCTCTAAGCAGCTAAATGGCATACTGGAAAGGGGAAGGTCCCATTATGTGCCAAGCATTTTACAAATATTATCTCATTTGAGATACTGGATAGATTGCTGGCCTTGGAGCCAGCAAGACCTGAGTTCTAAGATTATCTCAAACACCCTGAATGATCTTGGCAAAGTCACAGAATCTCTCTCTGCCTCCATTTCCTCATCTATAAAATGAAGATAAAAATATCCTCTACTTTTTTTTTGGGGGGGGGGGGTTGTGAGGAATAAAATGTTACATAGAAAGTACTTTACAAATAGTACAATGCCATAAGAGTTTGCCTTTATATAGCACACTAAGGTTTTCAATGCATTCTGCATATGTTGTCTAATTTGATCCTCACAACAATCCTGTGAGATATGTGCTATTTTTATTCCCAATTCACAGTTGAGGAAACTGAGGCACAAGTGAAGTGACTTGCCTAAGGTCACAAGCTAGTTAAGTGTCTGGGTCTAGATTTGAACTCAGGTCTTCTGGACTGCAGGTCCATTTCCAATAGACAGAGATATCCTCTATGCCATCTAGCTATTATTCTTGTTGCTAATATTTATATCCCCAGTGCCTAGTACAGTGTCTGACACATAGAAGGTGCTTATTAATTGATCTGTATATGACTGTTAAAGACCCACAGGGTTATAAGAGAATAATAAGTAAAAATTTATTCAATTATGGTACCCTTCAGCTTTATATTGGCAAAGCTAATTGTATGTATAATTTTTAAAAATCCTCTCACTCACTCTCAGCTTTGATCAGAATGATCAGCACACAGAAATATTTGTTTTGTTTTGCTTCCTAGCCTGAAATGACAGATTTGCTAAATTCAAATAGCTTAATTTAGTAAGGGCTATAATCAAGTCAAAGACCTTTACTTACACAATTAGCTCTGACATTAGATGAATGAACAGAAGCACAATTGGTTAATTTTCTAATTAGTCTTCTCTTATAGTGGCTAGTCAGTATTTAATCTGTGACTTATGCACTCCTAGGAGAACTCGTTAATTAGAACCTTTCAGAAATGTATATTCAATTTTTTTCTCCACGTCTGTTATGATGGGTTTTGCTACATGATCAGGCACTCCTATGCCTTATTTTTCTCTCCTTAAATGCACAAATTTTTAAGAGATTTCCTATGTGGTTTTCTCTTTTCCTGGACAATTTCCTTAATTGTTAAAATTCATTATGAATTCTATTCTTACCTTCCAAGTGGTTAGCAACTTTTTCAAATCATGTACTCCACAATAAAGGAAAATGAAGAGTTTCCTTAGATCTTGTTAAGGAAACACAGTAATTCATTCAGAATAGTGCAAAGTCTCTTCACTGCTTTAGCAGATCTATGAGCTCCTCAGTAAGGGCACTTCCTCCAATGCTGCAGATTACAAACCATATAAGTCCTCCCATCATGCACTTCTCTTATTCATGTCTTTCTATAAACCCTCCTGGAGAAGGGGAGTCCACCCAAAATTTGAGGAACTCTCTTCCAGGAACATGTCTGGATAACCATTGGACATAACAACAAGAATAATTGCTGACCCAGGAGATACTAGAAATAAGATTCAATTTGGCATCAGAGAACCTGGGTTTCAACCTTTGGGCAAGTTGAGACTTTCTACTTTGGTTTCATCATAAATAAAATGAGGGGTTGGAATGGATGAATTCTAAGATCCCTTTTTGCTCCTGTTCAGTTGTCCAATTCCTTGTGACCCCATCTGGGGTTTTCTTGGCAAAGATACTGGAGTGGTTTGCCATATTCTTCTCCAGTTCATTTGACAGATGAGGAAACTTAGACAGACGGTGTGACTTGCCCAGGATCATAGAGCTAGTAACTGTCTGAGGCCAGATTTGAACTCATGTATTCTTGAGTCCAGGCCTGGTGCTCTTTCCATTGTGCCCTCCCTTAGAGCATCTCTAAGTCAACCATTCAACAAACATTTATTAAGTACCTACTATGCGTGGTCCTATTTGTACAGTACTTTAAAGTCCGGAGGTAAGGGCTAGCATCATACCTACTTACAAATGAGGAAACTGAAGCCAAGCAAGGTTAAATGATTTGTCTAAGGTCATAAAGTAGTAAGTAAAAAAGCAGAAATTTTAATCCAAGCCCTCTTTTTCTGACTCCACGTCCAGCAGCGTTCTCCACACTCCTCCGCCCTGCCTCCATTGTGTAGTGATACCCAGGCTGTTCATTAGTCATCCCTTCCTCTTGCTATATGATGAGCTTGCTTTCTTGTCTGATGTTCTCCTGTACACTGCTTCTCCAGAATTCTTCAATGCATTATGCCCCAGTCTACTTACTGCTCCAATACACCTTGTCATTGTCTCTTAGACATAAATGAAGCTTTACAGGGAAGCATCTATACTGTTTCTTTTACATAAAAGCGCTTCAGAGTTTCATAGAAGGAAAATAGGTCCCCCACAGAGTAACAAAGCCCTTCAGATACTCATGTAGACTATTATATTTGATGTCATGTTCACAGATGTGGTTTCCTCTCCTCCCCACCCCCATGATGGACCCATCATGACAATATCCACTTCACTCCCAGCCACAAAATCCTAAAAAAAAAAAAAAAAAAAAACGTGCTCAGATGGGGGAGGGGGAAGGGAAGAAGGGAGGGGTGTCCAGGGTAAGAAGCAATGGAGCAAGTCACAGATTATGAGAAAGGCCAGGACTGGCTCAGCAGGACCAAATTAAAACTGTTCCTTCCTGCCGGCTTTCAGCTGCTGCATAGCTTACCTGTCAACTCTTTGTAAGCCATGGATTACTATCATTCTACCCTGCTTCCTAGGGATGGAAATCACTGATTGTTTTCTTAAGTCCAGCATGAATATTGACATAGTATCAGATTTTGAAGTAGAAGGGACCTAAGAAGTCTGATCTCTTCATCTTACAGAGGAGGAAACTGAGGCCTGGGGAGGCTAAGTGACCTCCCAGGATTGTTAGCATTTGAGCTAGAAGGGACCTGAGAGGTCACAATGTCTGGTTCCTTCATTTTACATGAACAAACACAGTCACTGGGAAGCAAAGAGATTTGCTTGAGGTCACACAGTAAATAAGTATGAGAGGCAGGAATCAAACCCAGGTCTTTCTGATTGCATGCCCAATACTCCAGCCACACCATCTCTATAATCAACCAGATACATTTCCTTCATTTTTTTTGACACACCTGTGCTTTTATTGGTAGAGGGAATTCCTAGCAATGAAGCTTCCTCTCCCAATGCAGATCCAACAGGCACCTCTCTGCAGCTTCAAAAGAGAGTTGTCTGGAGGTGAGAAATTAAGTGATTTGCCAAGTGTCACACAACCAGTATGTGTCAGATGGTACCAGAATCCTGGCTCCAATGCCAGCCTTCTAACTACTGAACTTCCCTGTCTCTCTCCATACTGACCTAACAGAAGGAAAGGATTTTTGCTATCGCTTTTTTTCTCTTTAAAAAAAGTATCTAATTTTATCTTCATCTTTAATATATTCCATCTTTACAACTTAAACTTCCTGAGTTCTCCTCCTAAGTTTCATTTTCCCTTATTTCTTATATAAATTTTCTGCTCCAGAGAAATCAGCTTACTCACTGTCTCCTAAACATACCCTTAGTATTCTCCCCCCAGTCTTCCTTACAAATCCCCACTACTTTCTTCTTCCCTGGATTTTATCCATTCTTCAAAATGCATCTCAAAAGCCACCTCTCTTACCCAAAGACTTCCCAGACCCTTAACTGAGTGTCTGAGTTTTAGTTTCCTCATCTATAAAAGGAGAGGGTTGGATGTGATGACCTCTAATGTCATTCCTAGCTCTAAATTTATGATTCCATGACATGGATTCTTTCTCCTATTAACTCCCCAAGGAATGCTAGTCTGTGCCATTCATGTCAGGAATTGCAGGAGATCTTCCCCAGAGAATCTCTGGGAAAACATGGATATGAATCACACAAGATGAAAGGTAGGGCGGCACTGTGGTCTGCAAGGTCAGAACTGAGTATGCCCACAATCCACCAAAGTACAATTCACTGGGCAATTAGCTATGTTATTAATGTCTTGAGTTGCTATTCAAATCTGTTATTGTTACCCACTTGAGTCCTTTTCTACTCATATACACTCCCTAGTGGACTGAAACTGATCCTGGGTTCACTAGGAAAATTAGAGTAGAAAGCCACCATCCCAGATAGGTACGCCAGGGATCATCATTCTCAATTTACAGTTAAGGAAACTGAGGCACAGACAGGCTAAAGAACTTTCCCGTGGTCACAGAGCTAGTAGGTATCAGAGATGAAATTCGAAAGATCAAAGGATCATAGGGACTTTAGTGTTCATCCCATCTAACGGATGATGAAATTGAGCTCTAAAAAAATGAGACCTGTCCAAGTTCACACTGTTAGCAAGTGTCTGAGGTGGGTTTACAACCCAGATGTCCCTTCACTACAAGTCCAGTCCTTTCTATTACATTATACTATCTCTGCATACCAAACCATCTCTTCAAACCATTTCTCTGTTACACTATATTTGTTGACAGACTAGATTGGGAGTCAGAAAATAAAATTTCAGAACTGAAAGGAGCATAACAGTCCCAGCTTCATAGACCTAGAACAAGAAGGGACAAAATAATAGATTTAGACCTGGAAGGGACCTTAAAGGTTTCCAAGTTCAACCCTCTTATTTTCCAGATGAAGAAACTGAGGCAAAATAGGTTAAGTGACTTTCCTGAGGTCACATAGCTAGTAAGTATCTGGGGCAGGATTTGAACTCAAGACTTTCTTACTCCAAATCAAATGTGCTATTTGCTAGACCAAAACCTCATAGGCTTTCTTGTCCACTTTGCACCTGAGAACAATGAACAGATTACCCTCTACAATATACCTGACAAGTAGTCATCCAACCTTTCCTTGAAGACAGTAAGTGAGGGAAAACCCACCACTTCCTTAGGCAATGCAGGTTCCAATGCACCATTTCCTCCTGGGCTCTCTGACAGATTTCCTTAAGGAAATTATTCCCATTCCATGGAAACTGAAAGTCAAGACTTATAGAGAGTGAATGATTTTCCAAAAGTCACTGGGGACATTAATAGTAGCCAGGATTAAAATGAAGTTTACTAGAGTGCTCAATTTGGAGTCACAGGATCTGAGTTCAAATCCCAGCTCTGCTATTTGCTAACTGAGCCACTTTAGGCAAGTCACAACCTCTCTGGATCTCAGAAAGGGTCATGTAAAACAGAGGGGGTTGGATGAGTTGACCTGTAAGCTCCTATTCACTTTATATCTACAATCCTTGGCCCTATGATCTAACCTTCCAGCACAAGGTTTGAGTTATTGATGCATGCCTAGAATGCACTCGATCTCCAACCTTATAGGTGTCCCTGCTTCTGGCCCTCTCTTCTGCATGAAGCCTTTCCTGATTCCTCCCAACTGTGAGTGACCTCCTTCTCTAACTAATCCGAGTTTAATGACTGTGCAGATATTTGTATTTATCTCTTAATATCTGTGCTGCACATATTTACATTTGTACTTGTCTCCCTCATTAAAACATAAGGTCACTGTGAGTAGGGAGTGTTTATACTTGTATCCCCAGAGCCTCACGTAAAAAAAAAAAAATTACTTGTGGGATGATTGACTAAAAGACTTTGCTGCAATTAATAGATTTAAAAATTAGACTAAAAAATAAGTTAGTAATTGTGACTCCAAGGACCTAGCTTCTCATCTGTGTTCACTCTTGTCTGACTCTTGATGACCCCATGGACCATAGCACGCCAGGCCCTTCTGTCCTCCACTATCTCTCAAAGTCTGTTTCAGAGTTTTGTTCATTGTTCCCATGATACCATCTATCCTCCCTCATTCTCTGCTGTCCCCTTTTCCTTGTGCTTCAATCTTTCCCAGCATCAGGCTCTTTTCCAATGAGTCCCATCTTCTCATTATGTGGCCAATGTATTTAAGCTTCAGCTTCAATATTTGACCTTCCAGTAAAGAACTTGAATTAATTTCTTTAAATATTCAGTATTCTCATCTCTACAGATTCTTTATGATGATAGCCTCCCTACAGCTCAAGGATACATATGAGATCCTTGATGAAAAGCCGAGAAGGATAGGACCAGGCTTGTGCAACTGACATTTTTAGGAAGGTCATACAATTGATTAAAGGATGCAGAAAGCATAAGTTCCTACTGTGCTTTCAGATTATTTAAAAAATCGATTTGATTTGGGAATGCTGCCAGGAATCCCAGCTCAGGGAGAGGCTGACGCTGGTAGATCACTTGCACTGAGCTGATTAGATATCTGCACTGGCTAGTATTGATGTGATGAGCTCCTGGGAACAGGACTCTCTGTACAAAGAGACATGGTGGGGCTATCAGTGCCCTGCTGAGGACACCATGCACCTCTCACTATAGTCTAGAAGCCCATTCACTTTCTGGGGCCCCATTTTACTTTGTTTATTGAGTTTATAGTCCTTCAAAGTTTTGGGTTCTTTTCCACCTGTACCAGTGATTATCAATTCAATTGTTTAGCCTATCCAAAGCCCTCCTACATTTACTGCATGTAGCTGAGAGCTTAAGTGCTTTAAGTAAGCAGAGCTGCTAGGACAGTGGGTGGATAGAGCACTGGACCTAGGATCAGGAAGAACTAAGTTCAAATCCAGCCTCAGACACTTACAAGCCACTTGACCTCTGTTTGCCTCAGTTTCCCTATCTAAAAACTGAGAAAATAACCATACCTACCTCTCAGGGTTGTTTTGAGGATTATAAGATAATATTTGTAAAGCACTTTGCAAACCTGAAAGTAGACTATGAGTATTAGCTCAGAGAATTGTCTTGAAGTGGAATGAGAAGCCTCAGGAAGTGAGCTTCCCTTTGCTGATGACATGCCTTGGGTGTGGTACAAGGGGAATTCCTTTTTAGGAAGGGGCTGGACGAGATGGTTGCTGATGCACGTCAACTCTAAGATACTATGATTCTATTTAAAGAACTTAAAACAATTTATTCTATTCATGTCCTCATTCTGAAGGATGTGGGGCAATTCAGCCTCCTCGTTTTACATATGAGGAAACTGAGGTAAAGGAAGTAAAATTAATTGTCCAAAGAAATACAGGCAGTGTCACAGGTGATGGGAAAGGGATATATTTGGAAATAAAGATCATGCAAAACCACATGATATCCACTAAGATTTTTAGAAGTAGAAGAATTTAAGTTCCTCCTCAATAGGGACTATTAAAAAAATGCATCCAGAGAAAGAACTATGGGGTCTGAATGCAGATTGAAGCAAACCACTTGCTCTCTCTCTTGTGTTTTGTTTTGTTCCTTCTTTCTTATTGTTTGTTCTATTGGTTATAACCCTTCTTTAAACACTAAACGACTTGCTTAATGTGAAGGTATTTGTAGAACTTACATCTGATTGCATGCCACCTTGGAGGAAAGGGGGGAGGAGAAGGAGGTGGAGAAAATTTGGAACTCAAGGGATTGTGGAACTGAATGTTGTAGACTAAAAGTAAATAAATAATTTTTTTAATTGTATACCTAGCACCTAGAACAGTGTGTGGCATACATTAGGTAGCTAATAAATGCTTTTTGATTTTTTTTTTTAATTTTAGTGCTAAACTGTTAACTGGAGCAACATTTTTTTTTGAAGTAGGAAAATACCTACTGAACTCATAAATGTTTGATGAGTCAACCAAAGACTAAATAAATGAATAAAATCTCATCCTTTCCACCAGATAGCAGGATCACAGGCTGGCTATGCCAATCCTACCTGAAATCTTTGACCATGTCTACCATTGAGATACCTGTTCACAGGAGCATTCTACAGCTAAACTGTTCCAAATAAAAACTGCGGTTTTGCTACTCTAACAGCAAATGAAATAATGGCTGTAGAAAGCTTTGTAGATCTTAAAGGCATCTAGCAACACAAGCTTGCTATGAAAAGCCTGGTCATCTGCCATCAACACCATAAGATAAGTTTTCTACTTCAGAAGAGAAGGGAGTGGGTTGTTTGTTTGGATATATGTCTTTAACTCTAAAAGGAGATTATTTCCTACTTGGCAGACTCTTGATTATTCACTAAATAAATACCTGGATGCCCCCAAGTGGCTGTTTCTTTCTTCACAAGCCAAGAACAGGCTCTCAGAAGGAAATATGGTGAGGACCTAAGAACCCTGATTCCTTGGGAATAAGCAGATCTCACCACTGATATTTTGACCTTGTAGAAAACTCTGAACTTTTGAGGAAATTAAAGAAATGCCTGATATGGATAATATGCATCCATATGATTATACATTGGACCCACTTACAAGGAAAATTGGGTTTGATGAACTGATTAAGATTTTTATTTTACTTTATTTTCAGGGTCTTGGGGGACAGACAGGAAGTAGGAGATGTTAAAGGAGGTGGAAAAAGAGAATCCACCTTACAGTTACTGGCCATCCCTCGGAAATGGATATGCAAAGGGGAACACATAATTAGGGAACATCTGCAGTTTGTTATGCTAAATTAGCTTTAATTAATCTTAAATCTCTAAATTAAAATCATAAGATTGTCCTTCTAGAGCTAGAAAGGACCTCAGAGGCCATGTAGTACAAATCCCTCATTTTACAGCTGAGGAAACTGAGGTCCATGGAGACTGAGTAAATCCCCAAGGATAGGAAACAGCAAAGGGAGGCTGCGAATTTTCTGTCTGGTTCCAGAGCCATAGTTCTTTCTATTACACCCCATTCCTTTATCAATCCAATATAATACAATACAATGGGCAATCCCTCTGGAAGCCTGAGATTACTTGAGTAAATCCACGCTTAGGTGTTTTAAAAAATGCTTGTTGGATTATATTGATAATTGGTGATGTTGGGCTAAAATTAGAATCTATCCAGTTTTGGGGAAAATGTACATTTTTGGTGATAATCTGATAAAATTGAACCAAACTTAGAATTGGCCTGTTTTGGAAGGAAGGGGTTATTTTTCATGGTAATTAGTAAAAATGGGATAAAGTTAGAATTGACCTAGTTAAAAACAAAACAGAACACCCAAGTACTGTAATGCTGAGTTTTGAGAATAAAGCAAACCTTTGTGTGGCTGCCGAGGGAGAATGAGAGACCTGCGGGCCCAAGAACATACTAATGTGGCTGAATGAATGAGAAACAGAGTTATCCGTTTATTGTCAGTTTACAAAATTTCTAAGATCCAGGTTAGGTTAAGATGGCTTTCCTTGTGCCCTTCCCCCCTCCCCCCCATCCCAAGCAAAAACCTCACCATATAGTAGAGAGAATGCTTCCTTGACCTTCCAAATCTTCATCCACTCAGACCACTGTATCCAATTCCTTGTCAGCTGATGAAAAATGCTGCCTCTACCCTACCTTAGTTTTGCTCTTAAGTATATTCCACTGCTTACCTCCAGCTGATGAGGAAATAAAAAAGCACTTATCCTTGATGACAAGTTTGGAAATCTTTCCACAAAAATACAAAAACATGCAACTATGTCGCTTTAAAGATGATGTAGTAAAAGTGTTGTAAGCGAGACAATTTGATGGCTTTCACATCTAGGTCAGGTTGAGCCTTAGGAATAACAGCATCCCCCAGACCACTGGCCCTGTTTCTAGTCTGCCCCTACCCCAGCAATGGACCAAAAAAGTAACCTGGAAACTCCTTCTGTTGGTGCTGTGGCACCCATCCACATAGATACCCTCACCAGCCACAGCTGCTGCTGATAACATCTGAAGGAAATGATCTTCAAGAGGGGCTCTAGCCAAAAAATGGATGAGATATTCAGGGAAGTAAGGGACCTGAGACAGCATGGAGTCCTGAACAAGAGTCCCCTGTTTACAGCATATGTGACAAGTGGCCACCCAGCCTTTGCTTGAAGACCTGGGGAAAAGGGAAATCTACCACCTGCCAAGGAAGCCAAGATCATTTTCAGGCAGCACTCATTGTTAGAAAGGTCTTCTTTACATCAAGCTTAAATTTGCCACCTTCCAAATTCCACTCACCACTCCTGGTTCTGGGTCTTTGGGGCCCAAGCAGGGAAAGTCTAGCCCTCATCCTCATGTCTTGTCCTTCACAAGTATCATGTCCAGTTGAAATCTTTTTACTTCACCTCTTACTTCAGGGATGAGATTGCCCAAATCCCCAGGTACAGGCTTTTTGATCCCAGGTGGGAGAACCTTACAAAGAACTTAATCTAAAGTGAATTCTGGCCAATTGTGTTCAACTCTGGCTTGGGTGAGGATGGGGTGGTGTGGATATAGATGCTTTGTCTAGATTACCCTGAGATTTGCTTACGATAATCTCTCTTGGTCCATGAGTGACAAAATCAAAGTCAGGGCCCCCAGTCTCTCATTAGAATAGGCCCACCTCTTATTATAATATTTGTTCTCTTTAATTGTTAACCAATCAGAGTTGATTACTCTCTGTTGGGAACACCCACTCTTCTAAGGGCATATAAGTGTCACAAAGCTACCATGATTGGTCTTTGGTGTAGGAGAGCCAGCCAAATGACCATCCTTTTATTAATTCCTTGTTAGCATAATTAATAAAAATGATTAATTACCCAGAAATTATGTCTCTTGAACTATTTATACATCATAATATTATTAAGGAATTTGATGATAGGAAGAGAAGATGAACTGTTCCCAAGGAAAGGGCAATGTATGAGGGGTGAACTCAACTGGTACCCTCCTGATGTTGGGAGATAGTGAGGATGGCCTCTAGCATGTTGGGTAAACCCTCTGTGGCAACTTTATGGGAAGACATAGTCAAGATGGGGCTGTGATCTGCCTCATTGAAGGAGACTTTCAAAGCAATGAGATCACAGATTCCTTTGAATATGTGAGTATTCACATATTCATTAGTAAAATGTAAGTTCCTTGAAGGCAGGGTTGTCTTTTCATTTTCATTTTTGCCCCCTTATCATGCGGCATTATGCCTTGCATATAGCAAACAAAATGTTGCTTGCATTGCCTTGAATTTGTACTCTGGGCCACACTATTACAAAGTCAAGAGCAGATATGTAAGTCAGATGTCAGGCAGGATGAGTAATGGTACCAGACCAAGGGGAAAATGGAATGATTAACATGGAGCAGACAGCAACAGGCATCAAACAAGAAATGCTGACACTTGTCCACACCTTCAGTTTCAAGTAAATGTGTTTTCTTCTCATTTTGCCTGGGAAAGCCAAAAGGGGCGGGCTCAAAGTCACAGCCCTACACAAAAGTCTCCCATGTCCCAGGCTCAGCATCACTTAGGATGCTGCTGGTGTAGCCACAGGCTTACTCCTTCTGGAAATTAACAATCCTAACTCAGAACAGGGGGATTTGGAGACCAGTAAGTTAAAAACAAACAAACACCTTAAAAACAAACAAGCAAACAAAAAACCCCAAGAAATGAATCCACCTCTAAACCCATCCAACTATCATTTTTACCAGTTATGGAAACTAACAACTCTATAAAAGTTTTTTGTTTTGTTTTGGCTTTTTTTTTCACTCTTTTAGCTCAGGCAATAAATGGTTTATTTAGTTTAGTCCCTGAATTGAATTTCAATTTCTCTCAGGGCAATTTCCTGTAGTATAGTTGTTTTGTTGCACTGAAAAAAAATGAGTTGTCAACATTTTTAGGGGGGAAATCTTATGGAACCCTTCATCCATACTGATACAGAGATGAGAGATGCTTCCACATGATCCAACAGCACTAATATTATGAGACTGGCGTTTCTGTGACTGCTTTGCAGACATCTGAAAGAAAGAAAGGCAAGCCTGGGGGAGAGGAGGGTTTAGAGATAGTAGTGCATCTTTTCATCTTGGGACCATGGGGTATTTCATTCCCCCCAGCTCTTCCCTGAAGGACTAAGACACTCTGCTCCTAAGGTTGATGAGGATGTTTTAGTGCATTGATGAGGAAAATGGTGAGCTAACTCAAGCACCTCCCCAGAGATTATCCTTCTCTCATTTCTCTGATTCAAGTAACTCCTCTGAGGACTACCTCTCCCTCCTTCCCTCAGAAGGGAAGTAGCCTAAGCATGAAAAGTTTTCCTGTTTCTACGGTCAGAAGTGGCTGGCACTGGACTTGGAGTCAGGAAGACCTGAATTCCAATTCTGCCTCAGATGCTTACTAACTGCGTGACCTTGGGCAAGGCTTTTTCTTATCAACTTTCTTATCAGTTTTTCTTATCTATGAAATGCAAATAACAGCATGTGCCTTACAAGGTTATTGTGACATCACATGAGATGATGCACCCAAAGCTCTTTGCAAACTTTAAAGTAGCCCATATTACATCTGCACAGCTGAACCACTTCTTCCTTGTTATTGCCTGACTCTTTATTGTATAGTCTAGTCTTCGTCCTTTTTTTGATAATGAAAACCAGTGGCAGCTAAACCTTGTCTTGTGCTTAATATTAGCTGAGATTTGGGGGAAGGGGCAGTCTGGGAAATACAGAAGAAACATGATGCTTCTAGGGCAAGGCACAAGGAAATAGCAGATTGAAGTTGAAATGCAAGTGTAAACAGAGTAATCAACTATTTCACCTGGTGATCTCACTGGCTTCCATGGATTTAATTACCATATCCATGTTAATGATTCTCAGATCTACCTAACTTGCCCCAATCTCTCTGATGACTGCCAATCTCACATCTCCAACTGCTTTTCAGACATTTCAAACTGGATGTTGAATAGACATCTTCAACTTAGCATGTCCAAAATGGAATTCATCATCTTTCTACCCAAAGCCTTTCCCCTCCTAACTTTCCTATTACTATGGAGGGCAATAACATCCTCTCCCCATCCCTCAGACTCACAACACCTAGATGTTGTCTTTGGCTCTTAACTATGTCCCCCCTCCTCCATAGCCAAGCTGAGTCAAGACCTGTCTATTTCACCTTTGCAATATCTCTCAAACATGTCCCCTTCTCTCCTCTGACACTGCTACCACTCCACTGAAGGTCCTCCATAGCTGCTGGAGGGTCAGCTTGCCTCAATTTTCTTCCCTCTCTAATCCATCCTTCATTCAGCCACTAAAGTGATTTTTCCTAAAGTGCAGGTCCAACTCTGTCATTTTCCTATTCAATTAACTCTGATGTCTCTATCCTCTGCTTGGTTTTCAAAACCTTTCCTAACCTAGCCCGATCCTACCTTCCAATCTTCCTAAACCTTACTCCCCAACAGTGGATCTTCAATCCAGTGACACTGCCTCCTGACTCTTCCATCTCCCAGCTCTGGACATTCTCTGGCTGTCCCGAATGCTTGGAATGCTTTCCTTCCTTACCTCTGTTTTCTGGCTCCCTTTAAATTTTAGCTAAAGTATTTATATCTCAGCAAGGAAGCCTTGCCCAATCTCTCTTTTTTTTTTTTTTTAAAAGCAATTGGGGTTAAGTAACTTGCTCAAGGTTACACGGCTAGTCATTATTTATGCGTGGGTGCTCATTTTCTGAGGCCGGATCTGATCTCGGGTCATCCAAACTCCGAGGCCGGCACTCTTACTCACTGCGCCACCTAGCCGCCCCTTTAGGGCAATTGGGGTTAAGTAACTTGCCCAAGGTTACACGGCTAGGTTTTTGTTTGTGTGGATTAAGTGTCGGAGGCCGGCTCCGAACTCAGGTCCTTCTGATTCCAGGGCCGGCGCTCGATTCACTGCGCCACCTAACCGCCCCTGCCCAACCTCTCTTAATTCTAATGTCTTTCTTTTAATTATTTCTTTTTTATCCTGTATATAGATTATTTTTTTGAAATTGTTTGCTTATTATCTCCCCATTAAATTGTAAGCTCTTGAAAGGCAAGGACTGACTTTTTTGTCTCTTCTGTATCTCCAGGACTTAGCACAGTGCCTGTAGATGCCTCAGTTTATTGACTGACTGGGAAATTAACAACCTGAAGTGAATAAAAATTCCCTAGAATAGTTGAAAATAAAACCCTGTGGGCCAGAGTAAGGCAGCATTCCATGAACTCTATCTGGGTCGTTTTTGGGAAACTACCATTATAAATACTTTCGCCGCCCATATATACTTCCTGCCTCCCTCCCCAACAATTTACCCATTGATTAGGATTTGGTGGGATGAGTGACTCCCCTCTGCTCTCTCACTTGCCTTCTCTGCACTAGTACATATGTATTAATGTACACATTTCTTTACCCATATACAAAATTGCAGGAACACAGAATAGAATCAAAGTTCAGCCTTCTGCCAAGGTAGGAGATGGCTTTGTTCTGTATACTTCTATCCAGCAAAACAAGAGTAGTCTTAACCCTCTACCAGGTTTCCCAACAGGTGTTCTCCTTTTAACTGCAATTGGTTTCTACTTGGTCTTGGTCCCAGGTCGATCTAAATCCTCCAGAAGTGTGATGGAGAGTAAAGATCTTAGGACTAGAGTCAAAAGAGCCAGGTTCAAATTCTGCTCTTGGCCCAAATGTGACATCAGGCAAGTGATTTAACACCACTGTGCCTCCACTTTTATATATCAAGGAATTGTACAACACATTGTTGTTTGTGATTATTATATCAGTGGGTAATATTTGAAAAAAAATAATACAGGAAAAAGTGTCACAAGACCAGAAAAGACCAAGTGTTCCAACTTTCAAAAAAGGAAAGAGGTTAAAAGAAGTGAAAACAAGCTATATACCAATGATCTTGCTTTCAGTTTCTGGCAAAGTTCTAGAACATATTATTATTATCATCATTATTAAAATTTTTATTTATTTGTTTTTAGTTTTCAACATTCACTTCCATAAGATTTTGAGTCCTAAATTTTCTCCTCCTTCTTCCATTTCCTCTTCCCCAAGACAATTAGCAATCTGATATAGGTTATATATGTACAATCATATTAAACATATTTCCCCATTAGTCATGTTATAAAGGACTAGAACCAAAAGGAAAAACCACTAAAAAGAAGATACCAAAAAAAAGAGAGAGAGAAAATAGTATGCTTCAATCTGGATTCATACTCCATAGCTCTTTCTCTGAATGTGGATGGCATTTTACATCATGAGTCTTTTGGAATTTTCTTAGATCCTTGTATTGCTGAGAAGAGTAAAACCTATCAAAGTTGATCATCCCACAGTGTTGCTGAAGAACATATTATTAAAAGGAGGATTTGTGAAGATTTGGAAAGGGAAGCAGTGATGACTAAGAGCTAGGATGGCTTCATCATTTTTTTTAATCTGAAAATATGAAGAATAAAATTCTTATGAAAGTAGGCAAATTCCACATTTGGGTATAGATCAATTGAAAAAGAAACTAATGGGAAATTGTCAATAGATGGACCATCCAAAGAGCATAAACAAAGAGCTAAGGGGAAAAAAATCACAAAACTGATAAGAACAAGAGAAATAGTAGTGATATTGAACCTCCATGATCTACATAGCCATTGAAGCTCTTTCTCTTCCACTTCAGAGAAATGGATAAATTCTTTTTTTTTTTCTAATAATTTATTTTTACTTCTCAACATTCACTTCCATAAGATTTTGAGTTTTAAATTTTCTTCCCCCACCCCAGAATGACATGCAATCTGATGTAGGCTCTACTTATACATTCATATTAGCCATATTCACATTAGTCATGATGTAAAGAATTAGAATTAATGGGAGGACCCAAAAGAAAGAAGAACCAAAACAAAACAACAAAAGGAGAACAAATAGTATGCTTCCATCTGCATTTAGACTCCAAAGTATTTTCCCGTGCTATGGATAGCATTTTTCATTGTGAGTGTTTTGTAGTTGTTTCAGATACTTGCTTTGCTGAGAGGAACCAAGTCAGCCATAATACAATGGGGTTGTTACTGTGTACTATATTCTCCTGGTTCTGCTCATTTCGCTCAGCATCAGTTCATGTAAGTCTTTCCAGGTTTTTCTGAAGTCTGCCTGCTCATCATTTCTTGTAGCCCTAGCATTCCACTACATTCATATGCCATAACTTGTTCAACCATTCCACAAATGATGGACATCCCCTTAATTCCACTTCTTTGCCACCACAGAAAGAGCTGCTATAAATATTTTTGTACATATGGATCCTTTTCCAGTTTTTATGATCTCTATGGGATACAGACCTAGAAGCGGCATTGCTGGGTCAAAGAACATGCACAGTTTTATAGCCCTTTGGGAATAGCTCCAAATTGCTCTCCAGAATGGATCAATTCACAACTCTATCAACAATGCATTAGTGCTCCAATTTCCCCACATCTTCTAGTAAATAGATTCTTCAGTGACCTTAATAATATTTTAATTTTTTCAAAGTGGAGGAAGTAGAAAAAGGAACTATTTATTCTGACCCTAACATAGAAGTGGTAAGAGCTTTGGAGGGGAAATGATCACTACCCTTTGAGAGCTTGTGACCAAGAAGGAAAGGAAAGCTGGATATAATCAAGTCAAGTCAAGATGTATTGGGTCAGGCACAGTGCTAAGCACTGAATAAAAACCTCAAATGTGAAGAAGAAGCAGCACAGAAAAAAACAAGTTTATTGAACATTTGGTAAATGACCCAAACAAGCATAGTCATCCCTAGGGCACTTAAAGATGAAGCTTTAAGGACAAAGAATGGACGAAAAATAGAGACAATCTGTAAAGATTCTAAGGCAAATTCTCTTCACTATAAATGAAAGTGGATTCACCACATTTATACTCTAAGCAAAGCCTCCAAGGTGCTGCTACATGAAGATGGAGAAATGACAATAAAAATTGGAAAGAACGTCTCTTTAGACCAAATTGCTGCACAGAGTTGCCTGTGCTGGAGGCAACACAATTCTGAGTCCATTTAGGGACTAGTTCTGAAGAGGACAGGACACTAAATCCTTGGGAAAATAATAGACTTTATTACTATCCCCCTCCCAAAGTTAAAAATGATGCCCATGAAAATAGCAGTAACTATTGACTCATGGTTCTTTTCCCAACTTCACAAAATCTTTAGGAGAATGATCTACACAGAGATTGAAGGTATACTTGAAAAAGTATACAAAGGGAAGAGGAGGGCCTAGGAAACCAATATTCTATGGACAACCACATTTTGAGGGGATTGCAGTTGAAGTACGTTCTTCATAATTTTTAATGCAGTCTTTAATTTTCTCTTTTAGTAGAATGGTATCCTCTAGTAGCAGAGGAAATTTGCTCTTGGAGCTATGCATTGCAAGTATGCATTGCAAAATTGCAAGTTAGAATTACCTCTACTTTTGTGATGAAATTATTATATTACAAATGTCAGTCTTTATTAAGTACCTATTATGTGCCAGGTACCATACTAAGTGTTGGGGATGCAAAGAAAGGCAAAAATCAGAGTTCCTTCCCCAAGAGCTCATGGTCTAATAATGGAGACAATATGCAAAGAACTCTGTACAATAAGATAGATAGAGGATAAGTTGGGGGGTAGTGTCAGAGGGAAGGCACAAAGACTAAGGACTGGGAAAGACTTCTTAAAGAGAGTGGGACTCTAAATGAAGCTAAAAGGAAGCCCAGAGAAACTAGAAGGTAGAAATGAAGGGGGAGCACACTCCAGTCATGGCAGACTGCCAGTGGAAACACTCAAAGAGTCAGGAGAATGAGTGTCACATTCCAGGATCAGCCAGGAGGCCAGTGTCCTTGGACTGAAAAGTATATGAAAAGGAGTAAAGGTATAAGAAAACTGGAAAGATAGGGAGGGTCTTAGGGCAGCTAGGTGGCTCCATACTGCATAGAGTGCCAGGCCTGGCCTCACACATTTACTAGCTGGGTGACCCTGGGCAAGTCACTTAATCCTGGTTGCCTCAGTTTCCTCCTCTGTAAAATGAGCTGGAGAAGGAAATGCCAAACTAGTATATTTGCTAAGAAAACCCCAAATCGGGTCATGAAGAGTCACATTCCAAACACATCACCCACCATAGCTCTAACACTTTATACTGATTATCCAGTGTGTGTATACAGAGGTGGCTCTGTGGGTACAATCAATTAATGTGTCATAGTGCTAGGAGCTAAAGACATAAGTACAAGGGATGAAACAATCTACTGAAAATGAGCTTGCTGGATTTCTGGGTAGAGGAACTGGCTTTGAATCTTAGCTCTGCCAATTACTACTGAGAACAAGTCACTTAACCTCTCTGTGCCTCAGTTTACACACCTGTAAAATGAAGGCATTGGGTCATATGAACTCTGAGATCCCTCCAAGCTCTCGCAATTCATTATCTTCTCACGGATGTGGATTAGAAGAAATAGATGTGTCAGTAAGGGGAGGTAGGGGGATATAAGAGAGGGCAGATTGGAGAAAGAGGTATTCAGTATGTTTGCCATCTTGGGGTGAGGGGTAGGGGAGAGATGGGGAGAAAATTTGTAACTCAAAATCTGGTGGAAATGAATGTTGAAAACTAAAAATAAATAAATTATGAAAAATTAGACTTAAAAAAAGAAATGTGTGTATATATATGTATATGTAAATATATATTAATTAACAACAGGTTGGCCATTGAACAGATTAGGTCATTTTCAAATGATGATTCCAGCAAATATCACTGAAGAGGAGATTAACTCTCCAGAAATGGACAAGACAAGGAACATTCCATGATTCCTTGGCCCCACCTGACCCTACAGAGAATAGATGAGACCATCAAGCCCCTGGGAACGCAGATTCCGGATTTCAAGCTCAATATAATAGACAATGTGGTACAACATGCAAGCTCCAGGGGCTTGCGGGTTACTCTCTTCAAAAATATATTTTTTAAAAGATGTCTGGTATAAAGTGCAACAACTCCAAATACCTTTGAAGTGTGAAAGACCTGGCATTCACTGATGTGTCTGTTAAGATTTTTTTTTAATTTATCATTTATTTTGGGCCTCTCGTTTAAAAAAATATGAAAACACAAAACTCCAACTGAAGTCTGGGAAATTCGTGGGACTTCATTTTTTTTAATGTGGGCAGAAAATATTTTTTCACCCATCAGCTCAATCTTTTCTTTTCTACTTAGCTCATTTGATATCTGGTGTAAGGCAAGCCGTGATGCCTTGGTGGATAAAGCAATGGCTGTAGAGTTGGGAAATACGGGCTCAAAACCTACCTCAGACACATAATGGCTATATGACCCTGGGGGTGTCACTGAACCCCTTCAGTGCCTCAGGAAATTCTCAAAGGCTATGTAACACCACAAGAGCTGCTCTGTGTGAATTGAGGGAGCTCCCTCATCAGGAGGAAAATTATAACTCTGGTCCCCACCTCACCCCTGAAAAAAGGAAAGCCTGGCCCATAGAAGGCATTTAATAAATGCTTGTTGATTAAATAACCTGTGATCTCCAGAACCTACCACTCACCCACCCTAAGGTAAGATAGTGTGATTGTTACCAATCTGCACTGTGCAGAGAGATTTCCCAGGAGAAAATCATGGAACTAGAGACAAATTGAAACCCTTGGAGTTTCTTTTTTAAAAACACTATGTGTAAGCTACTTTGGAAAGCAATATGGTGTTATGAAGGGAGTAAAATCCCAGATACAAAGATGGCACTTGGAGGCAGAAGACCTGGGTTTGATTTGCTATAATTTACTAGCTGTATATCCCTGGGAATGAACTTGAACCTCTGAATCTCAATGTCCTAGCCTGTGTAATAAGGGGAAAAATATTTGCGTTACCTGATAAGGTTGGAAAAAAGATCAAATGAATGTATGCAAAATACTTTGTGATTTTAAAGAGTTACTATAGCTATGATTAACTATGAATTATTATTTAATTATGGCCTTTTGTGAAGAAAATATAGAAAATAAATTATTTAATTATAAACTCTTTTAAGGGCAGGGACAAAATCTTAAACTTTTTCATTCTGTCCCAAGGTGAGCACAATCCCTTGTACAAAGTAGACTGGACATATACTTAAAATTATCTTGTTAACAAACAAATTTAACAGCATGATAAAAGTCAAAAGGGTACTGTACTGAGAGTCAGGAGTCCTGGGTTCCAATCTGGGCTCTTACTGACACTCAGGTGTATAACTTTATGCAAATAATTTAACCTTTCTGGGCTCTAGCCCAGGGCATAAAGCACAGGATTTGGAATTAGGAAGACTTGCGTTCAAATCTTGCCTCAGACACTTAATAGTTGTGTGACTCTGAAGGCAAGTCACTTAACCTCCATCTCCTTGTCCATAATAAAGGGGGTAATAATAGCACTTATTTCACATTGCTATTGTGAGAGTGAATGAGATAGGAGACAAATGAGGCTGGGCCTCCTCATGATATGAAGGTGCCAGACAAGAATTTACCCATCCCTGAGTCAGCCCCAGTGCAGAAGTGCCTCCAGGCAGCTGGTGTGGAGGTAGAAGGAGCACCCACTACCTCTCAAAGTATGCTACCATTTAAAAATGTCTTTTTCTGCATGACACTATAAATTTACTATAAACTCTAAGAAAAAAACTTCTCTAGATTAAGTGTCCAGGGGTCTCTGGGTCCCAGTACATCACTCATGGAACACAGAAATCTCAGCATTCACAGTTTCTTCCAGATACAAAGACAAGATGGAACATTTCTAACCTAAAAGAGCTTGCATTTCTCTGAGGATGGGGGGTGGGGGGAGGTGTGTGATACAGCATTCACACAAGATCAGTATATGCAAAATCATCTAAAATAGGACAGATCATGAGCTACTGGAATGAATGATGAAGGCAGTGAGAGGCAGAGATGAGCAGGGCTAGAATCCAGGCATGAGGGAAAGCTTCTACAACATCACCAAGGCAAGGATCCCAGGTATGCCAAATTCAGGGTAGAGTTAGCATCACAATTTGGCTGGAAAATAGAGAGTACAAAAGGGAGTAAAATGAAATGACTCTAGAAAGGTCCAGCAAGAATCAGAGTGTAGAGGACTGAGCAGTTTGTTTTTAATCTTAGAAACAATAGTGAGCCACTGAAGCTTCTTGACTAGAGAAATGCCATGTTCAGACTTGGCAACTGTGTGGAGAATGGCTTGGAGAGAGGAAAAGCTACAATTGGAGAGAGCAATTCTATACATAGTCTAGAGAGAGGTGAGGACTTGAATTAGAACGAATAGTGTGGAGATTAATGTTATGGCAGCAGAATCAGAGGCTTAGCAACTAAGTGTATGGGGAGGTGAGAAAGGGAAGAATCAAGGCTGGCTCCATATAGCTGAATAATCAGAAAGATAGCAGTGTCCTCAACAAAGGTAGATAATTTGGAGGAGAGGCAGGCTTAGGGAGAAAGATGGTGGGTTCTGTCTTGGCTGTGTTGTGTGGGAGATGTTAAAGGGACACCCAGGGGATGATGGCTCCCCCTGTAGCTATATCACTCAATTTCTGCTACCTCAAACTCTTGTCCTCCAGAGGACCAGGAAACATCTGGAAGTGGTGTTTAGCGACCCATCGAGTGGGGTCAGGGAACATAGGAGAAAATTGACTCAATCAAAGCACTTGGGGAGAACAAGAAGCACCTCAGTGCTGGGCACTAGGAGATACTGAGGGCAAGGTATCCCAAGCTGTCTGGTATAAGATCTGAGCCTTGTGTGTATGTGTTGGGGAGGAGGAGGGAAAGATAATGATGGTGATTAAATGGCATATGGTGTCAGGAAGTAACTATTTATAGATTTTAGAGAACTACCCAAAATGGGGTGGGGGGAACCTAAAATGTTCTATGGTTTCTTAATAATATTAGCTTTCATCATTTATATGAGCAGCTTACACTGGTGCCTGGTTACCATGAGGAACCAAAACAAATATACTGTGTTTAAAGCATCAACTCCCAAAGTCTATCGCCTATATGTACAGCCTTCTTCTTTTGTTGTTCACATGACATGGCACTCTGCTACTCACAAGCAATAGAGAGAGAGAAATATAGATAGGTAGATAGATAGATAGATAGATTGATAGATAGATAGATAAAATAGAGAGAGATTCTTCATATACACAAAATGTATATGTGTATGTATATATGGAGGGGGGGACTTTTTCTTACTTGGAAGTTTCAAATACATACATATATACAATACACATTTACAAGTGTGTATCTATGTATATATGTACATGCACATGTGCATATATCCATGTATGTACACATATATAGAGAGAGTTATAAATACACATACACATGTATCTGTAGGGAAGGAGAGAGAAATAAAAAGAGAGAGAGAGAGAGAGAGCAAAGTTTCCTATGCAATGTTTATGTATGTTGTAGTGGCTAGAAAGTTAGTTCAAAGCTTGGAAGACCTAGGTTGAAGGCTCACCTTTGACATACACTAGCTGTGTGACCCTGGGAAAGTCACTTAACTTCTCAGTGTTGTAGGCCAGTGGTGTCAAACTCATATAGAAACAAAGGCCACTAATCTATACATAAGGATCCCTGTCCACATATTGACTCAGTTTTAAATATAATATTATCTGTATTTTATTTATTTATTTGGTTAACTATTTTTCTATTATATTTCAGTCTGGTCCAGGCACTGCAGAGTGCTGTGGCCACCATGGGGGCTGCATGCAATTCTGTTAACTCTCCAAGACTAGATGTTACAGAAGAATGCACTGACTTACATTGGTTGAAGTTGTTTCCTCACTGGGAGTGTCCTATAGCAATGAAATGACAGATCCAAGCCTTCTTTTTAAGCCTATTTAGTATAGAAATAGAGAAACAAAAGCTCCAAACACCATTGGCCTTGAGGACCAAATGTAAAGGAATGCTAAGAAATGCCAAAGGAATTTTTCTAAATCTACTTCTTGTATGATGCTATCAGCAACAGGAAGAAACAAAGTGAGAGCTCACAGGAAACTTGGTTTTATGGATTTTATTGATTTTATGGATTTTATGGATTTTCTTCTTTTTAAAGCCAATCATATGCAGGCCAAACTAAAGCAGACATAGACAAAGCCCTTCCATCCTTCCATAATCTCACCCACCTGGTGCCATGATTCTGCCAAGAAGGGTTGAAATAGGGGAGGAGAGCTGTCAACAATTCTATTTTCTTCAAAAGGAAGAGAAGCAGCAAGATAATTCCTAATCACAGGACTTCTTGTCATAATAATTAGTCCAGGGAGAAACCAGAGACAGTGTCTAGTGTAACCACCAATTGTTGAGAGAAGAAAACTAAGAACAAGAGAGAGTGCATCAATCAAGAGAGTAATTTCAGAAGGCTAAATTAAGATCTGGGTTTTCTGACTTCATATGATACACTCCTGTTTGTTATGTATTAAGAGAACAAAGATGATGACGACAGTGACATATATAATATTTGCAAGGTGCCGTATAAATATTGATTCACTTTTATCCCCACAACAGCTCTGGAAGGTGAGTGATGTTTTTATCCCAATTTTTTAAAGGAGGAAACCAAGGCAGATTAAGTGACCTTTCCAAGGTCATATGGCTAGTGCCTGAGGCCAAATTCCAGAAGCATAAATATTTTTGTTATTTCTTGTTTTACAGTCATATCCATCTGACATTCATGCATCATGACTGACTTTACCATTCCATATTTCATGGCCATTGTGAGTAGTTTGACCTTTCTGTGCTTCAGTTCCTTCATCTATGATATGGGGTAACAACCCTCATGATTCTCAGCTCATGGAGCTGTTGGCAGATTCAAATAAGATAATGTGTGTAAAGTGCTACAAAAGTCAGTTTTCATTAGAATGATGTGTTCTCTTCTGCCTGCAGTTGACTTAAGTAGATGATACAAATTTGGGGGGCAAATGTGTGGTCTTCCCTGTCTGAAATGAACTCCCTCCCTTCTTGCCTCCTAGCATCCCCACTTCTTTCAAAGCACAGATAAGATGCCTCCTATTATCTGAAACATTTCTTAATCCACCTTTATGGTGGTTATGAGCATTCTCTGCCCCTCTACCCCTCTCCTCACAATCACTCAATCCATCATCACTGTAAGAATGTAAGTTCTTTGAGGGCAGAATTATTTTGTTTTATGTATTTGTTTGAACAGATTATAGTATTGCTCCTTGAAATAAAATGTTGTTGAATCCAATTGAATTTTGCATTTCTCCATAGGTCCAGGGTAGACGTTGAATTAACACTTTTATCTATTACATTAGTCATTAATGATTCAGTCATGGGAACAAACCACGACAATCCCTAAGTCTGGGCTTGCATTCTTAACCTTATCACCCTCTTTGGGACATGTTCTGGAAAAATGATTTTACTCTTAATCAACCAATCAACCACGTTCTCTGGTGAAACCAGATGGGAAGGACACACCTTCAGCTGAATTCCCTCTAATATCAGTTTCAATGATTACAAAGGCTTACTGCTACATCTCGATTCTCATAGAAAGTACAAAAAAAGAGGGTAAAAGTAGAGATTTCCCACAACACTGTTCCCCTGTAATTTCTAATTATTACCGTATGTTGCTTTTAGACTTTTTTATATGAAAGAACCTGCCAATGATATTTGTTCATCACTAATAGACTACTTCTTGGTAGAGCTATGAGTTGATCCAACTATTCTGGAAAATAATTTGGAATTGTGTCACCCCAAGTGACTGGAAATGCCCAAATCCTTTGACCCAGAGAGCCTACCCTTAGTCATATACTCCAAGGAGATCAACAACAGAAAGTTCTCCTATAAGAGTGACTTCCATTTGTTGTGGAATGAGGAAAACATGAGTTAAAATAGTCTCTTCTGAGACCTACCAGCTGTGTGACCCTGGGAAAATCACTTAATCCTTTTTAGCCTCAGTTTCCCCACCTGTAAAATGGGGAATAATAACGGCAACAATCTTCCAGAACTGTGAACCAAACAAGATTATATGTATACAGGATTTTGCGAACTTTAAAGTGCTATATAAATGCTAGATCTTATTATCACTGAAACTTTTTTGTGGAAGCAAAGAACTAGAAATAAAGTAGATGCCAACCAAATGTGGAATGGCTAAACAAACTGGGGTGTGTGAATGTAAAGGAGAATTACTGTGAAATATGGAATAATGAATCTGAACAATACAAAGAAGCCTGGGAAGAGTAGGAGCAGAATGAAGTAAGTAGAACTAGCTATGAGACCCTGGGCAAGTCACTTCACTCTGCTTGCCTCAGTTTCCTCATCTGTAAAATGAGCTGGAGAAGGAAATGGTGAACCTCTCAAGTATCTCTGCCAGGAAAACCCTATATGAGGTCACAGAGAGTGGGTCATGTTTGAAAAATGACTGAACAACAACAACAGAACCAAGAAAATAGCATTCACAATGACCGAAACAATGTAAATAGGAAGAAGAGTATAAAATAAACTGACTGCTGGATAATTATAATAACCAAGTTTGCAGAGATGAAACACTCCAGGTATGGAATGTTGCATATATTTTCAGGTGTTGGGAGTTTTGCTGAACTGATTTTCTCTCTTTCTTTTGTAATCTTTGTAACAAAGAATGATGTGTAGGAAGGGAAGTATGCATGTGACATATATGAAAGTGATAAAAACAAAAGCTATCAATAAAAAATATTTTATGTGTTTATGCATATAGATATAGATAGATATATAGATATAGATATATAGATACATAAAAGTATTACTTAACTCTACTCTGAACCAAACACTTAAATGATTCCTGAAAATCAAGTTGGTGATTAAGTTGGTATCATGATAAATCTTAAAGTAGCTTAGCTTCCCCCACATGTGTTCCAGAAATGATCACAAAAAGGTACCATTTCAAAGAATGACTGAGAAATCTAAAAAGAAAAATCAATAAATTTCTCTATTCGTCCTATAAAGATGCAAAAACCAAGATGGCAGCCATGAACATGAAGAGGTATCTTCCTGGGGAAGCCAGAACAAGCTCAGAAAAGGCTCCAAACTTGGATCAACATACCAACTGGGGAGGCCTCTGGAGGACAAATGCCTTCAGAACTGTCCTGACTGGGGAACAGGCTATCATTGGGCTCTGACTACACATAGAATCTCCCAGTACTCTAAGTGCAAACACATTGGGGGAAGGGAAAGCCAGTGGCAGAGCTCAGGAAACTGAGATGAGGAACAAACAGGGTCTAACCATGCATTCCATTCAAGAGTGTAGGGATAGGTAGAGTCTAACCTTGGCACAAAAACCCAAATCAGGAACAGAAGTTAAATATCTGAGTAACAAAACAAAACAAAAAAGAAAGAGTATAATGAAATATTATATTTCAATGCCCAAGAGGATAAACCAAGAAAAAGAGAGTAATTCCACAACAACCATAAACAGTCTCAGAGGGAAAAAATGATTTGGCCTAAAGACTACAATAAGACTACAGAGAAGAAATCAATCAGGAGATAAAAAAATAATATTATAAGTAAAATAAGAACTCTGAGAGAAAGAATTGGAAAAAGAAAAATATAGCTTAGAAGAGAAAGTAGAAAACACTATCCAAGTAAAAGACTTTCTGAAAATTAGAATAAATCCAACAGAATTCAATGATGTCATAAATTGACAAGATGTATTAATATAAAATTAAAATATTTTTAAAAGTTAAGAAAATAGTGTCTGCAGTCAAAAGACAAACCAATCTGGAAAACAAATAAGAAATCATTTAAGAATCATCGGACTCCTTAAAAACTATGTCCAAAAAGAAATAACCTACACACTAGATTACAAGGAATCATAAATCAAAACTGCCCAGATTTGCTAGAACCATAGCACAAAGTGAAAATAGAGAGAATTCATGAGTCACCTCCTGACAGAAATCTCCAAATAAAAATTCACAGGCATGTCATAGCCAAAATTCAGAGCTTTGGAGTCAAAGAAAAAGTCAGAATAATACAATACTTTTCAGCAATTATTATAAAGAAAGGCTTCCAATAAAAAACTACTTACCTTGCAAGGCTGAGTGTATTGGGGTGGGGTGGCAGTGGAATGGACCTTTAATGGAGCAGAAGACTTTTAAACCTTCCTGATAAAAAGACCATAACTGAGTAGAAACTTCTAACTGTAAACACAGGAGTCAAGAGAAACCTAGAAAAGTAAATACATTTGAACAATTAGAAGAGGCTAAAGAATGATGTAGTAATTACATTCTATAATGACGTGGTACTGACATTATAGAAGAAAATGTCTTCAAGGCAATTACATGAGGTAATAAGAAGAATTGGGGAAAGCTTCATCCTGTTTTGATGGTCTTAAGAGAAGAAAGAAAAAGGAGGAAAAAAGGAGCATGCTAGAGAAGAAAGGGGAAGAAATGACTGTGTCTCATAATTCAGTTGTGTAAGAAAAAGAGGATACAAACATAGAGGAAGTGAGCATCATGTGAACCTCACTCTTATCTAAAGTGGACAAAAGAGAGCTGAACATGCATCCACTCACACAAAAGAGTTTGGCGTCCGAACATTGAACTCAATAGGGGAACAGGCAGGGGTTTAGAGAAATGTTTAAAGGGTTTAAGAGGAAAGGTAGTCATGAGACAAACAAAATTCAGCTTTGGGGTGGAGGTGACTTATAGAAAGGAGAGAGTAAAAGGGGAAAAACTATAAGAATCAATCATTAGAATGTGGGTAAGTAGAAGAGAGGAAAGCCACTAAAGTGGAGGCAACTAACTTTAATTATAGGTCACTAATGTTAATTACATTCCTTCCTATTCATCATCTTCTTTGTGCAAAGGGTGGCAAGGTACAAAGAAAGTAAAAAATACAACAGGACATGCTAGAGGGAAGAAAAACTTGCCCATTAAATGGAAGAGTACACAGTTGGATGGATTAGGAAGTAAAATCTCTCTCTCTCTCTCTCTCTCTCTCTCTCTCTCTCTCTCTCTCTCTCTCTCTGTCTCTCTCTGTCTCTGTCTCTCTCTCTCTGTCTGTCTCTCTCTGTCTCTCTCTGTCTCTGTCTGTCTCTGTCTCTGTCTGTCTGTCTCTGTCTCTCTCACACACATACACACACACACATGAAAACCATAAAGATTAATACAGAGTTTAAATAAGGGCCTGGAGCAAAATCTAATCTAACCCAAAAAAATCAGGGATAGCAATCTTGACATCAGACAAGTTAATAATAAAAATAGGCAAAGTTAAAAAAGATAAATGGTCAAATTATATTAGACTTAAAGGTACCCCAGACAATGGAATAATAAGAGGAATATTGATATTCTGTGTATGTGTGTGCATGCATGGGTGTGTATGTGTACAATGTGTATGTATATATGTGTATGTATAGATACACCCACATAGACATTGACAGCAACTGAGTATTTAAAGGAAAAGTCAGTCAATTATAAGAACAAATACTTGACAAAACTGTAACAGACAAAATCAAGAAGGAAAAATATGGTCTAATATTTATAATGAATATTCATGTTGATATAGAATAAAATATTAGCAAAGAGGCTATTAAACTATATTTTAAAAGATTATATACAGTGATTATGTTGGATTTATACTGGGAAATCAAAGATGGTCCAATATTAATAAAATTATAAACATAATAGACCATATTAACAACACAAGTAATAAAAATAATTAGTATATCAGTGGATGAAGAAAAAACACCATTTCTGTTTGAAAAAAAAAGATAAAAATAAATACAACTTTTCTTATAAGTTAAATTGTTTTCTCCCTAAAACTGAAGAGCTAACATTTTCCTTAATGTAGAAATGCTAGTGGCTTTCTAATAAAATTAGAATAAAACAAAGAATTCCACTATTGCCACTATTATTTTATATAATTCTAGAAATACTAGCTATAATAATTACACAAGACAAAGAAATTGAGGTAATAAACTGAAGCCAAAGAGAAAATAAACAATCTCTTTTGTAGCTGATTTGATGGTCTACTTAGAGAACCCTAGAAGTTTAACTAAAAATTAACTAAAACAATAACTTCAGCAAAAAAAAAACAAAACAGAATAAAAAATCAACTCACAAATCATTAGCCTTTCTATTTCCAACAAAATTCAGTAGGAAGAGATAGAAAAAATAATTAGAGAATGTGTAAAATATTTGGGAGTCTACCTGTAAGATATACAGGAATTATATGAAAAGAATTACAAAATACTCTTTACAGAAATAAAGACAGCCCTAGGGGCAGTTAGGTGGCACAGTGAGTAGAGTGCATGCCCCAGATTCAGGAGGACCTGAGTTAGGATCCGACCTCAGACACTTAACAGACACACACACACACACACACACACACACACACACACACCAAAAAAACCTAGCTGTGTGACCTTGGGCAAGTCACTTAACCTTGTTTGCCTCAGTTTCCTCATCTGTAAAGTGAGCTGGAGAAGGAAAAGGCAAATTACTCCAGTATTTTTTTTTGCCAAGAAAACCCTAAATAGGGTCACAGAGTCCAAGTTGACTAATCAGCTAAACAAAAACAAATGTTATGAAGGGATCAAAGAAAAGGGTCCATTTGTAGAAAAATATTTATAGTAGCTCTTTTTGTAGTGATAAAGAATCGAAAATTGAGGGGATGCCCATCATTTGCAGAATGGCAGAACAAGTTGTGGTATATGATTGTGAAGGAATGATATTATGCTATTAGAAGTGAAGAGTGGGATGGTGTCAGAAAAACCTGGGAAGACTTACATAAGCTGATGTAAAGTGAAGCCAGCAGAACCAGAAGAATGCTGTACACAGTGACAGCAGTGTTGTAAGGATGATCAAGAGAGAAGGCTCTCTACTCTAATCAAGACAATGATCCAAGACAGCTCCACAGGACTCATGATGAAAAATGCTATCCACCTCCAGAGAGAGAACTGAAGAACTCTGAGTGCGGATAGAAGCATCCTTTTTTTAACTTTCTGTTTTTCTTTGTGTGTGTTCTTTTGCAACACGGCTAATATGAACATCTGTTTTTCACTACTTCACATGTATAATCAATATCATATTGCTCACCTTTTCAATGACTGGAGCAGGGACTAGAGGAAAGGAGAGAATTTGGAACCCAAAATGTAAAAAAAAAAATGAATGCTAAATTATTTTTACACATTACTGGGAAATTTAAGTAAATGAATACAAATATGTATATAGAGCCACATGTAATGGTAGTTATAGCTACATATAGACTTTTTCTATTCTTTGTATATGGAAAAGTTCAATTTGATGGTGCTTATAAAATCCAGAATAACAAAAAGTGAAAAAGAAAAGAAAGGTCAAGTTCATAAGAGAACATGTTCTCAGTCTGTCTTATCTGTTGAGATAATAAGCTATGTGACAAGCTTTAGTGGTGATAACGACGTCAAAGCCTTGACCCATCAGGGGTCACTTTCATACATGCACTATACTATTTGACACGCAGAAACTGAGAAGTCTAGGAGGACTGAGAAATGAAACAAAGTATTTTAGATAATAAACCTCATAGCTGACATATCTATGGCATTTTAATGTTTGCAGAGTGCTTTCTGGACAGCATCTCATTTGATCTTTTCAACAACCCTATGAAATAGGTCTAGTTTATAGGTACTTAATATCCTCATTTTATAGAAGAAGGAACGAGCTCAGAGAACTTACATAGCTTGGGAATAGCCATTGAGCTCTGAAGTGTTAAATGTGTGAGTTGAACCTGGGTCTTCTTAAAACCAAAGCTGGCACCTCCTATCCCATCTCGTCCCATCCCATCCTATATTATCTTATCCTATCCTGTCTGGTCCTGTCCTGTCCTCTCCAGTCCTAATCTATCCAATTATTCTTTTCTATTCTATTTTGCTACCCTCTTTCTTTCCAAAGTGCCCCTTTTTCAATTATTTCATTTATATTAGTAAATAATTTCAATTTGATATTTTAGATGGACTAGGGTTAGATATATTAGATATTCATTCATTGGACAAATATTTCCTTGCTGTCTGTTACATATACTGGAGGAGATATAGGTCTTAGATAAAACATTATCCTTATCCTCATGGAGGCCTTAGTAAGGGGCTAAGGCAATTGCAATACCTGATATTACATGGAAAATGCATAGAGACAGTTCTCCCCAAAAAGTGCTATGTGAGGAGGAAGAAAGAGGGTTGTTACTGATTGGGGGTGATCAGAGAAGACTTCATAGAGGAAGAAGCTCCTGAGTTGGGTTTTAAATAATGATTAGGAATTTAAGAGGCAAAATAAGAAGGAGAGACAGTTGGGGCATAGTAAACAGTGCAAGGGAAGACCCAGAGGCAGAAGAGCACTTGTGTTTAGGGGAAGAGAGGAATGAAGTCTGACTGAAGCCAAGGAATGTCCCAAAAACCTTAATGCAGTTTTGAGCTACAAAAGCTTTAAACCACACTAAGACTTTTGTGACACACTGTATAAGACTAGACCTAGAACAAGAAGCATCTATTAAGCACCTACTGTGCACAGAGGATGGTGCTAGGGCTAGAGGAAATGCTCAATTTACATGAGATATGATCCTTGTTTTCATGTACTTTTCTTTTCTTTTTTCATTTTTTAAATTATTTTTAGTTAACAAGATTCAATTCCATAGTTCCTTGAGTTTCAAATTTCCCTTCCCTCCCTCCCCCCACCCCCCATGATGGCATATAGTCCAGTATAGGATCTGCAAATACATTTGTATTAGACATTAGTCAAGTTACAAAGGCGTATTGTACTAGATGGGATGAAAAATGGTAAAGAAGAAATAAAACCAAACAATGAAAAGAAAAAGATCAATTAGTTTGCTTCCATCAGGATTCAAGCTCCGTTCTTTCTAGTTATATCTCTGGATGTCGCATCTCTCTCCTTCATGAGTCTTTCGGGACTGACTTATATCACTGCTGAGAAGAATCCAGTCTGTCATACTTGGTCATCACACATATGTTGTGTTTGTGATTGTATACAGATTTCTCCTGGTTCTACTCTTCTCACTCAGCATGTTTGTATAAGCCTCTCCAGGTAAATATGAAAACCGTCTCCTCTTCATTTCTTATAGCACAATAGTATTCCATTACATGCATATACCACAACTTGTTTAGCCATTCCCCAATTGATTTAATTTCCAATTCTTCACAACCATGAAAAGAGCTGCTATAAATATTTTTGTACATTTGGGTCTTCCTCCCACTTCTATGATCTCTTTGGGATATAACCCTAGAAGTGGTATTGCTGGGTCAAAGGGTATGAAATTATTTATAGTCCTTTGGGCATAATTCCAGATTGCTCTCCAGAATGGTTGGATAAGTTCACAACTCCACCAGCAATGCATTAGTGTTCTAATTTGCCCACAACCTCTCCAGAATTTGTCATTTTCCTGTTTTGTCATCTTAGCCAATCTGACTGGAGAGATGTGGTACCTCAGAGTTGTTTTGATTTGCATTTCTCTAATCAATAGTGATTTAGAGCATTTTTCATATGACTATAGATATCTTTAATATCTTCAAGTACTTTTCAATCAGATAGAAAGATAAGATACAACAAGAGGAAGCATAGAGAGAGAAGAGGGCTAGGGAAGATCCCTGCAGAACACCAATATTAAGGAATCAGGAAGAAGATGTGGAGCCCACTAACGGAATGAGGAGGAAATTAAAGGCAGAAGGACAATGGAGGAGCATCGGGACTCTGAAACCAAGGGAGGAAGTGTTTCTAGTGGGAGGTGAGAAATGATAGCTTCAAAAGCTAATAATAACTAGCTTTTACACTATGCTTTTAAGTCTGCAAAACACTTTGTAGTTAGTGCAGATCATTAAAACAACTCTGGGAGACAGGTGCTATTATAATAATACCCATTTTAGAGATGAGGAAACCAATATACAGAGAAGTCATGACTTGACCAGGGTCACACAACTATTAAGTGTCTGAATCCAGATGTGAACTCAGGATTTCTTGACTTCAAGTACAATGCTCCATCCACTGGGTCATCTAGCTGCCTCCTCTACTTCCTACCCCCCCCCCCCAAAAAAAAAAGCTACAAAAAAGTCAAAGGGAATGAGAACTGAAAAAAGAAAAGACATTAGATTCAATGATGAGAAGATCAATGGTGACTTTAGAGAGACTGGATTTTTGGTGGGGTGGGGTTGGGGTGGGGTGGGTTGGGGTTTTTTGTTGTGGGGGGTGTTTTGGGGTGTGTTGGGTTTGGGTTGGTTGGTGGTTTTTTTGTTTTTGTTTGTGTTTGTGTGGTGGTTTGTTTTTTGGTTTTTTTTGGGGTTTGTTTTGTTTTGTTTTGGTTGTGTTTGTTGGGTGGTGGGTGTGGTGGTTGTGTGGGGGTTGTTTGTGTTTTTTGGTGTTTGTTTTTTGTTGGTTTTGTGTTTTTGTTTTTGGTGTTGGTTGGGTGGTTTGGGTTGTGTTTTTTTTTTGTTTTTGGGTGGGTTTGGGTTGTTGTTTGTTTGTTTGTGGGTTTTGTTGGGGTGTGGGTTTTTGTTGGTGGTTTGGTTTTTTTTTGGGTTGTTGGGTTTGTTTTTGTTTTTGGTTGGTGGGGTTGTGTGTGGTGGGTGGTTTTTGTGTTTGTGTGTGTGTGTGGGGTTTTTTTTGTTTGTTTTTTTTGGGGTTGTTTTGTGTTGTGTGGTTGGTTTGTTTTTTTGGTTTGTTTTTTGTGTTGTTTGTTTGTGTTTTGTTTGTGTTGGTGTTTGGGTTGTGGGTGTTTTGGGTGTTGGTTTTGTGGTTTTTGTTGGGTTTGTGTGTTTTTGGGTGTTGTTGGGGTTTTTGGGGGTTTGTTGGGGGATGCAATAGGGGTAGAAGCCAGGGTTTGGGGAAGCAGCAAGATGTTGTCAAAAGCAGACTGACTACAAAGTGAGAGACTCTGGGTTCAAATCCAAACCCAGGTCTGACATTTCCTGCCTGTATGACCGTGGGCAAGTCAGCTTCCACATTTGGAGAAATGAAAAGGCTAAACCAGGTGCTCTTCGAAGGTCCCCTCCAGTTCGAAATCTACCGGCCTTAGCTGTCCATCTTTCAGAAGTATGGTTCAATCAGGACAATGTAAATTCCTGGAATGCAACTGTTTTTCCTCTTTGTATATTATCAGTTATCGTTCAGCCATTTTCTGTTGTGTCTGACTCTCCATGACCCCATTTGGGGTTTTCTTGGCAGAGATACTGGAAAGGTTTGCCATTTTCTTCTCCAGCTCATTTTACAGATGAGGAAACTGAGTTAAGTGACTTGATCAGGATCATATAGCTAGAAAGTGTCTGAGGCCAGATCTGAACTCAAAAAGATGAGTCTTCTTAACTTCAGAATTGGTACTCTATCCATTGCCCCACCTAGCTGACCAAAGACCTAGATTCAAATCTTACCTTAGATATTTACTAGCTTAGTGCCTCTGGGAACTCTCATGAGTAATCCAATATAGATAATAATTGTGCTTCCCTCACAGGCTTATAGTGAGGCTCAACAAGTTACTTTATATTTACTTATTATATATTGTGTAAATACTTATATGTCTACATGTGGCCTCTCATGATAGAATGTTCACATTGTTCACAATGTTCACCCTGGAGGGTGTGAACAGTTTCATTTTTGGTTTTGTATCATCAGATCCTAGTACAATTCCTAGCACATAGTAAGCAATCTATCAGTCAATAATTATTTATTAATTGCCTACTATGTGCAAAAGAAAAACGCAGTCCCTGCCCTCAAGTTGCTTAAAATCTAACAGGGGAGGGCAAAGCACAAAAAGACGTTGGAAAGGGAGAGGGCAGGAGGGGTGCTCAACAGGAGGACATGATGGGAAAGTCCTGATAGGAAATGAAGAGTTGGATGGAGGTGGAGGCTCCCCAAATGGAGGTTCTGGAAGGAGCTACTCTTTAATCAGAGGGAAGGACCCTAGAGCACTTAATACTTTTTTATTGATTGATTAAGTAAGAAAATGTATGTGAAGTACTTTGCAAACTGTATTAACTATATTAACAAGCACTGTATTAACATGACCCCTTAATAGCATTGTTCTGGACACACGTAGTGAGGGTCATGTCTTACAGGAAGACTGAGTCAACAAGACAGGGTAGATCAGTGGGGGTCAGTGGAGTTCAGGGTTCTAGATGAATAGAGAGGGAAGGTGAGAAAGGCATTAATGCTATTGGGAGAGCATGTAAGATCAGAAGGGTGTGACTAGGCTTCTGTTAATAGGTAAGCAGACTTCATTCAAGCTCTATATTAGGGAGAAAAATACTGAAGGGAAAAGGGCTCTGGTGGGGAAAACCAAGAGTTTGGAGGAGGTGGGGGCCATCTGAGGGGGGGCTGTCTGACCTGGGGGTCACCTGTCTTGAGGGCTATCTCACTTGGGAGAAGGGCACAACAGATAAAGGGAAGACAAGCCACAAGACTAACAATGCTAAGGTTTCCTGCCCAGGGCATGGGAGGGCCTGTAAACACAGGTGAGGCTCAGCAAGCACCTACATGGAGTAGAGAAGTATGGGGTGGAGGAGCCTTGACTGTGGCCAAAGTGTATCACCATGGGGAGAATTCTAACCTAATAAAAACATCCCTGCAACATACTTATTCAAGAATAGCTACAGTCTTTTACTCAGTTAAAAAACTGAAATGACAAAAATTCAATTCAACAAGCATTTATCAATTCAGGACATACTAGTTGATAGAGCACCTGGCCTGGAGTCAAGAAGACTCCTCTTCCTGAGCTCAAATCTGGTCTCAGACACTCACTAACTGTGTGACCCCGGGCAAGTCACTTAACCCTGTTTGCCTCAGTTGCTCATCTCTCCAATGAGCTAGAGAAGGAAATTTCAAGCCACTCCAACATCTCTGCCAAAAAAATTCCAAATGGGGTCATGATGAATTGAACGCAACTGAAAAGACTGAACAATAACAAAAAAGGTCCTGTAAAATGACATCATCCCTGTTACCTCATAGTCATATTAGAAATAAAAGCCACACATGAAACAATAACTCATATTTATATAGAAGTTTTGGGTGTAGAAAATACTTTCTTCACAAAGCCTTGTGATGGAGGCATATAATTGGAATTCATGGCCCTAGATCCCACAGATGAAATGCTTAATAAATGCTTGTTGCCTAAGGAATGGACATGGAAAGATTTCTATCCTAGAGGCTGACACCAAGAGGGACAATATTTTATTTTGTTCATTGCCCCTGCCAGACATTGCCCCAGGAAAATCTCTGAAAATGTGGACAACAAGCGGGGCCTTAGTTCCCATATGCTCAAGGCTCAAATGTCAGTTAGGCATGGAACAGGCTTCATTTTACTTCTCATTCACTGAGGGATTCCTGAACTAATTGTGCTACATTGCTACAAGCAATGGTGATTTGATGGTGATTCGACAAATGGTGAAGATAATGAATTCAGAGAAACATGGGAAGATTACCTGAAGTATGGTCAAGGAAGATAAACCTGGAGAGCAATACACACCTTAACCACAAAAACATCAATAAAACCCCCACACGCCCACACACTAAATAAGTTAAATTCAGTGATCAACATGGGCCCTGATGATGCAACAAACTTCCCTCCTTAAGGAAAGCAAGTTGGTGGCTGACATTGTGGAAGGTGGAATAAGCCATCACACCAGTTCCCATGATGGCGACTTTTACTTAACTGTTTGTTACAGAAAATGGCTGTATTGTGGGGTAGGGATATTTAAGGAAATGAGTTTGGTATCAACAACTGGCATTAATAACAAGTTTAAAATAAACAAATGAATGAACAAACATATGATTAAGAAACTAATGGGCAGGTTCCATAAGAATCTAGCCCGCTGTTCTCTATAGCGTAACAATAAACTTTACAATTTCGGCTTCAAAGTTTGCTTGAGCCTGGTGAATTCCTTCCAGACTGGATGACAGGGAGGCATCCCTGGCAGAACCACTTACCCTCCCCCCCTCCTTATCACCCTTCCCTCATCAGATGGCGACCACCAAGGACAAAGTCTGAGGTCTCAAGCTTTTATCCTTTAAACTCCCCCCTCTCCCTGTAGTTGGGTTCACCTCCACAAGCCCTAAGAAGGCTTGTGGGGACGCTCCGGTCTGGGCCAGGCCAGTGTGGGTCTGTAAGACCCTGGGTTCACTCCCGATTTGGGACAGAGGACGCTCTCATCCCCGGGATGCTTTGGGTATTCACTTACTTTGTAAAAGTAGGCTACAGCTTCTCCCTGGATGCAGGGCTGAAGCTGGACTACAGGGATTTTGGTGTCAGGGCAGGAAAAGGATCGATCGGTCAGTCTCTCTCCATACCCTGAGACTCCCCCCCTGGGATGTCTCTTGAGCAGTTGGAAAAAACTCGGTCTTCACAACCCCAAGAAGGAAGGATGGGCCAGTGTTTCCCCCTACGTTCGGGGATCTTAAAGTAAGTCTTACCTGGCCTCCATTAGCACCTATCTGGAAGCCAAGCAAATATGATTTGTACCTGGCCTCCATTAGCATCTATCTGGAAGCCAAGCAAACATGATTTGTGCCTGGGGATTTCTAACAATCCTCTGTGAGCTTTTGGAACGTTCCTGTCAGTTTCTCTCTCTGTTCTGTTTTTTTGTGTGTCTGTGTGAATGAGTGAGTGTGTAATCTAATATCATGTAAGGTTTAAACTGCAGCTGGACTGCCGGACCTTCCTTTGGAATGCTCTTAGCTCTCTCTCCCTCCTCCCTTCACTGATGCTGAATGCAGGCTGGAGAAGAAAAGAGGTAAATATTGTCTTGTTTAGGTTTTATAAAGCAAGAAAGTTTAAGCATGTAGCAAAGGAAGAAGCATGGGTAGGAAGTTAAGATAGGGATGATATTTGGTATTGAGAAGTGTGAACAGAAGTTTTAAGATCTTTAAAAGTTTGAAAATCTCCTCCTCTTCATTCCACTCTGGCCAAGTGGAGTGAGGAGAAAGCGATAAGAAATAATGAGGGAATCTTCTCCCCTCAAATCAAAGAGGCAGGCAGACTAAAATTTAACTATTTCCTGCCTCTACCTAAAAGAGGAAAAATCTGTGTATTAGAATAAAACTATAAGTCAATTGAATTCATGTGAGAAGTAAAAAAGTGTCACTCCTAATTTGATGCTAAAGATAAGTAAGAATTCATTTTACTATTTAGGCAAATTGGAATATTTTCTAAGATTTGATAAGAAAAAGTGAATTTTCTTTTGGGTTCTCTAGTAGTGAGAAATGGGGAAGGCACCTCCCCAATATCACTTGCTGGAGAGGTCAAAGATATCACTTTCAAAGGTTTTATAAGGAGTGGACACATAAATTAAAGTTTATTGGAGTAAAAGTTAAGTCTGCTGAAAACATTTTACAAAAATTTATTAAAGTCTCTCATTCTAGAAGAAAAATAGAGCGTGCTAAAGAATAGGGAATTTGAGTTAAGCTCCCCTACTTGAAAAAGAAGGGGGAGCTGCAGCTATATTGAGGGGCCTGGCAACACCCCTGGGTACCCCGAAGCACACACCTCCAGGCATGCGGATGACCCTCTCTCCTTTCAAACACCTGGGTCCACAACCAGGCTCTGCAGCTGTGGGGAGAGAAGAAAAGCCTCTGTACTTGGTAAGCCCAATTTTTCTACCAATAATTTTTGTATGTGATGAATTGGAAATGCAATTAATGTCATAATGTCATTGTGTTATTATAGTATCTCTAAATTGTAAAATCTTCTTATACTGTAAAAGTTTGAGTGACCATTGTGAGCCAGAAATGTTGTTAGATAAAGCAATTTTCAATCTGAATTTTGTTGAAACTAAAAGATGGAGAAAAGTTTTGTAAAACCAGCTATGGTACTTTATCAGTTCTGCTAATTCTGTCTTATGTTTATTTCATGTGAATTGGATTTTTTATATTATAAGACCTGACAATTTAAAGCTGTTATATTTTGGGATACAAACAGGTAGTAGTAATAATTGCTGATATTCAATGTGATAGCTGATTGTTCATTTAACTTTTTGGCTGTTCTGGAAATATGCAGTGACAAAGTTATAGTTTCCACATTACTAATGATGAAATGAATAATTGTGCACAGTGAATCGGAAAGGCATTTTGTAGAATTCTTATTGAGCAAATGAGAAACTTGGGAAGAAAGGAAAGAAAAATATAGGGATGTGGTTTTCAAGCTTGCTTCATCTAAGGATGTATTTATGTTAATTTGAGGGTTTATGGATCACCACATTCACCATCTATGTGAGATTCCAGAATGTAATTAATTTTTTAGTGATAAGTTGATCAGGTGTGTGGCAACAAGAAAATTTTAGTTCTGTGTAACTTCAAATAACTTGATTTTTAAGGTCACCAGATTGGTAATTCATTTGTTTTTATTTCAAAGTTCAAATTTAAGAACATGATAATTGTTTATGATATTGTTACTGGTAAAAAGTTGTATTATCTATGTTGTATAAGAAGCAGCTTTTCTTAAAGTCTTGGAGTATTGTAATTTGGAAAATCATAAACTTCCAAGTCTGTCTTTGTTTAAAAGGAAGTTTCAGCTAAGACTGTTTAAAACTTGTAAGATTGTTAACTAAGTTATTTTGGCTACTGTTTTAACGTTAAAACCTAAAATTGTTAATTGATTACTGTATGTGGAAAGGAGGAGACGATGAAAACTTTATTCTGACTAGTTCTGCCCATTCAGAACAGTCCTCCTGCATGTATGAGAATTGGCTAAGCAGGGGCATCATTATTAGCCCTTCACCCAGTCTCTCCTCCTTAGAATTCATAAAAATTTTCCTTATGTTGTAAAACTGCCAAATCCCCTAGAAACTATCTCTATTAGGCAAGGTTATTCAGCCTGGGAAAGGAACTTGTTTTAGTGTAGTTTTAAATGAACCTAACTTGCTAAGAAGTTGAAAAGATTAGAAGGATTTCTATCAATTGGCTTTTAGATTTCAGAAGGAAAGATGGTAAATGGAATTCTTTACATTTGTGAGACCTGATGAATCATCATTACTTAGTGCAGCTCCATGAAAATAAAAATAACTAACTAGCTCTAAGCTGTGATCGGTTAGGCTTGTTGTTTAAGGTAAAAGGCACTTGGGACCATAACTAAATTTTATTTTGAGTTTGAATTTGGGTATAGTTGTCTGCAATAAATCAGAGAAAATGCCACAAGCTACTCAGAGGGGATGTGATCCTGTACTGCTGATAGGTGGAAGTCTACATTTGGTAAAGGCCGAAGGGACAATCTTAGCCTCTGTCTGGGATGGGATCCCTCCCGGCTCAGTTTACCCATGGGATTCCTTTGAAAAAGAATGTTTCCCACCTATTCCTGAGTCTAGCTATAAGATGGAACAGATACTGCATGGTTGGATATCTGTGACTTTACCTGAATTTAAACAGAGTCAAGGATGTTTTATCCTGTCATATTTAGAATGTCACATGTCCCTGCTTTTTTCCTTCTATAGCAAGTTTCTATGATCAGAGCAAGTAGTCAGTAACAGATATGGGTTCTTTCGTGTAGCTTACTGGAAAATCTAATATTATTTTTCATTTGGAATTGGAACATGTGCAGAAAGTATGCAAATTGCTTAAGATCATTTTAAAAGTTTTCAACTAACTTTCTTCATAAAAGTTTAGTGATCAATTATAAATCTTGAAACTGTTTTAAAAGAAGGGAAAATACTTTCAGAAGAAATTTTCAAATCTCTAGTGTCATTTTAAGAGGCCTATTAAAACCTTCATTTGCAAGATAAATTTATTGCTAAACTAATGTAATGAGTTGTGAAAACAGAAGAGATCTGGCTATTTTGATCCGAATTTGTAGTTGTTTCATGCTCTAAGCAAAAGTTAACATTTGTAACTGAATGTATGTTAAGGATTCAATTTCTGAATTATCTCTTTCTTCCTGAGTGAATCTGTATTCACTGTATACTGTATATATAATCTGTGTACCCAGCTTCCTATGAAACATAGATCTACCCAAATGATTTTGAGTCCCAACTGTTTAAGGGGGAGATGATCAGGTCCTTGGATTCACAGCTTTGACTTCCTTGAGCATCTGAAATTTTCTCAGAGCTCAGAACTCATGGCTGAGAAAGTCCAGACCATTCCCTAACATATGGAAGACCACCACCCATTCTTCCTCTAATCCGGGAAGACCTAAAAGCTGAAATCACTAACTCTTCCTTCAGGGTTCTGCAGGCGATTAAAGAAAAAAGAACCTCCTTCCCTCAGCTCTCCTGATCCCAATCCCGAGTTCTGCCTCAGCTTACCTGTTTCAACCTGGGGATTCTGTGCTGGTAAAAAGAAATTCATGGTCTGGAGCAGAGGTGGAAGGGACCACACGTCATGATCCCCACTACACCTACTGCTGTCAAAGTGGACTCTATTCCCACATGACTCCATTGCACCAGAGTGAAGCCTGCTGTCACCTCAGAATGGAAAACAGAAGTCCACGAGCACCCCCTAAAGCTAAGTCTATCCGATCCTCTCCCTGATTCCCCTTTTACCTCCTTGCGCGGCCCCCACAATCCCCATGCCCCCAGACCAAGCTATACCTGGGTGTTAACCACAGGAAATTGACAATCCTGGACTTTTCCAGAACCTGGAGCACACAGCTCCCCCTCAACTCCCTGTTCCCCAGAACCGGACTATTTGGGGGCCCACCAGTAGATGCAGGTTACCTACTCTGTTCAGATACAGGATGTCCATGCGCCTGTGCTTGTGTCACAGTTTACCACCTCCCCTCTCCTAGTCCTGGTGCCTCCCTGTGCTACTAGGCAGGCGGTATTGAGGGATTGGATCCATTGCTCCGAATCCATACAATTGCGTCTGCCCCCTAGCAACCCATGCCCAAATCTCACCATTCAAAATCCCTCTCACCCCACCTGGGGAACCCCGGTTTCTCGAGTCCTGGGAATCATAGTCCCTCAAGGGGAGGAGGAAGCGCAGGTGGGAAAGACCTCAGTATTGACTATAACCAAAAAGCCTTCTGTGCCCCTCCCCCATTGTCATCCCATTGCTTAGCTATCCCTGCCCCAATAGGGAACCCCAATGTCCGAATCACAATACCAGCTGTCACCACATGGGCCCCTATCAGGTAATATGCTCCCCTCATCTTCCAAGGTTCAGGAAGCTCACAATTATCAGGTCCCCTTAATTGCCCCTCTGTCAGTTGTTCATAAAATACTTAGCAGCTTTAACCACATGTTGGGAAAAGATTTCTGCATTTGTGTTGAACCCCAGCCTCCTTACTAAGTAGGGGTGGCACTAAATGCCTCAGTCACCCCTATTTCCAACACAGAATTGTGATTGGGACCACCCAAGGCTCTCCCTAGGGGATGTACAGGGAACAGGTTTCCGCCTCATATCATCCAGCACCCCTTTATCCAGCTCTCAGTACAGCTCAATTTGTGGGAAAACCCACATGATTCAGGCCTCTAGCTCACACTACTTCCCTGCCCCTCTAGGAGCCTGGTGGGCATGCCACGATGGCCTTACCCAGTATGTCTCTGCTATGGTGTTCCTCAGACAACAACACACTGAGGGCCCCCTGTGTATCCTAGTGGCCATAATTCCCCGAGTCACCTTTCTCTCAGGGCAACTGAGCCACTGACAAAGACAGGCAGCACCACTCCTCATTCCCATCTCAGTGGGCTTGGGCCTTGTGGGTTCTGCAGCGACTGGGATGGTAGCCTTGATTAAAGGGAAGGCCAACTATCAGGCCTTAAGTACACAGGTAAATATTGACCTCTCCCACATAGAGCAGTCCATCTCAGCCCTGGAAAGACAGGTGGACTCTGGCAGAGGTGGTTCTTTAGAACCGCAGAGGCCTTGAAACAGGGTGGCCTGTGTGCAGTCCTTGGTGAGGCCTGTTGCTTCTGTGCAACAGCTCTGGAGTGGTGAGGGAGAGTCTGAAGTTGGTAAGCCAGAATATTCCTAATGGACAGAGGGAGCTGGACGATTCTGAGAATGGGTATCAGTCCCTGTTCCCCTGGAACATCCCCCTAACTCACTAAATTGATATCAGCCTTGGTATTAGTATAGGTATTAGCCTCTCCTCCTGATCTTAGCCCTAATTGTAGGACCCTATCTCATTGTTTTCTACAATTCCTTAAATCCAGTGTTAACTCCATTAATGTTAATTATCAGGGACCCCCATCCTTTAGGAACAGAATTGGGTAATCTAGATGTGACCCCTAGATGTGACCCCAGCCATGTCAAAGGTTTGACATACAAGAAAGAGTAGGGAATGTTGGACCCAGCTCCCCTCTACCCTTGCCTCTTAGATTCACTTTGCCCTCCCTGAATGCCAGACACAAATCCACTCACCCTTTCCTTGATTTGTAAAACAGGCAGCCCAACCTTTCCTTCACTGATTTGTAAAACAGAGAACTCCACCTTGCTTAATCTGTAAACAGGCAGAACCCCCACCCCTTGCTTACCCCTGATTAATCTGTGGGTGGGAGTCCCAGCCTAGGGTTTCCCCACCAGTGGGAAATTCAAGTGTACACTGACCAATCATTGGAGTTTCAGCCTACATCACTGTAATCTCAGCTTAAGTAACCTGGCTATGGAACCTCTATAAAACCTGTACACTGTCTGTGCTAAGGTGCTGTCTGATTTGGGTGACCATGTGCCCCGACAGTCCCTCGGTGTTCCTCGGTAATAAAATCCACCTTTTAAATTTAATCTTGGGGATTAAGGTACAACAGTAACTGAATGTACACGTAAAAGATTCAATTTCTGAAGTGTCTCTTTCTTCCAGAGTGAATATAATCAGAGGATAACTATTCAGTTGTGAGGTTAAAGCTAGGAACCTCTTTTGTTAAAGGCAGTACAGTTATGTTGGTAAAAGAATATGTATGTAGAAATATGAAGGAAAGTGAAATAGTCTGAGTAATGGCTTATGCTAGCCCATCCTCACCCCACTTCTGGTCAATTTTCTCTTACTTATTTTTGGCTCTTGCCTGCTTAACCTCCTTGCTAGGTTTATCTCTTCTAGGCTCAGTGCTTTCCATCTGTAGATGATTGCTCAGACTGAGTACCAACAGTTGCCTGAAGCTGCTACTCATCATCCCTTGGATCTAGCATCAGCCAGATTCCAGACATTGGCCATGGACCCCACCCCTTGAACGATGGAACCCTGTGAGGCAGGGACAGCTCTACGCCCCTTCCCAGTGAGAAGCAGTTCGGGAAGCTGAGACCATCGCCCCTTGTCCCCAAATGATTTGGGGTGCCATCTGTTTAAGGGGGGAATGATGGGGTCCTTGTGATGTATATATGTCTGTAGTATCAATCTGTAACATCAGTTTGTAAATGGGGTGCTTTGGGATTTATGTCTGTAAAATCAATTTGTAAAAGCAGTCTGTAAGATCACATTTCCAACCCCCCAGCCTCAGAGCATTGACTCTGCCCCTTCCCCCTTCCAGCACTCTGCCCAGCAACAACTCATGACCTGTTTATCTCTGCTTGAAACAATAAGTTATGTAAATGTTATCTCCTTTAGTTAGAGTGGCCAGCCCCACCATAAATTCTTCAATACCTTATCTATAGGGTAACTCCTTAGTCAACTATATACCCACACTGTCTCTGATGACCTTGGTGGGAGGCAGACTGGGCACTCTTTAGTGATGTGTCAGGCCTAAAACCACACCTCCAGCTAGCCCCACTTGAGTTATTTCCCAGTGATACACCTGCACAGTTGATATTTAAAGTGTATGGTCCTTTGAGAACTGACCACTCCTTAACTCCTCCCTGATCCCACCCTTCCTCACCTAGTTAGCATAATTGACCCCTTAAAACTATGCCTGTGAGTTTGCAGGTTCCATAAGAATCTAGCCCACTGTTCTCTACAGTGTAACAATAAACTTTACAATTTCGGCTTCAAAAAAAAAAAAGAAACTAATGACAAGTATAAATAGAAACTTTAAGTCATGTTTCCTCTGAGTTCTCACCTGTTCTTCTGGTCCCCATTCTTTGGCACAAATGCTGTCTTGTTACTTGTGTTACCTTGAGTAAGATATTATGTCTCTCTTGGCTGTGATTTCTTTATTTGGAAAATGAAGGAACTAGACTAGCTGAATTCCAAGGGCTCAAGGAACTCTTAAACCTATTATCTTATGAGTTTCTTGAATGACACAATCTGAGAGTTAGAAGGGATCCCAGTAGCTAATTTGTCCACTCCATGTCTGACCAAGAATTCCTTCTTATGCCTCCTCAATTGGAGCCATGCAGTCTGAAGCTGTCTGGTAAGAAGGAGTCAACAGTCTCCAGAACCGGTTCCTGCCCTTTTGGGACAGCTCCTACTGGTAATAGCAAGGTCTTCCTAACTTCGAACTCCAATCTGCCTCTCCACAGCTTCCACCATTACCCCTGGTGCTTCTCCCTAGAGAAGAGCAGAATGGGTCCCAAACCTCTGCCACATGTCACAGCTCTTCAGATATTGGAAGAGGACTTCCATGCCTCCTCACCATCTGCCTTTTCTTCTTTAAGACTCTTGGAGCAAAGCATGGTCTAGAAATCTCTTACCATCTTGGTGAAGATGGATCAAAATAAAGGTGTCAATTAATTCCCAGCATATCATGGCTCTCCCTCCTTTGTGCTCTCAGAACAAGACCCAAACAATTAATCATTCTTACAAGCAGAAGTTTCTGACTGAACCAACAGGACACAATAGCCTGCTGTCATTGACCTGGGAGAGAGCATAGGAGACAAGAGTTCTAGACTTCGTCAGGAAGACCTGGGCAAGAATTTGGATTCTGAAACTTTTAGTGTGTGACCTTGGATAAGTCATTTCACTTTTCTCAACTGCTGTTTCTTTCTCTAGAAATGGGAACAATGGTGTCTGTATTCCTTGTCTCATAGGTTTATTGGAAGGTTCGAACAAATTGATGTATGCAAAGCATTTTTCAAGTCTTAAAGAACTAAAATGTCAGTTATAGTTATTACCACATCATACACATACATGCCGCCATCACTACCACCATTCCTACCTCACTTAAAAACCTTCAATGGTTCCTTATTATTTACCAGATAAAATCCAAACCCTTTTTGTTCCCATAACAGAGACATGGTTCTCGCTTCTTCCTTTTTTCAAATATCTCTAACATGAAGAGAAAATGTGGAATAGTGGAACCTTAAAGTCAAGAAGACCTAGGTTCAAGCCTGGCCTCTGACACGTTCTGGCTGGGTGACCCCCAACCAAGTCCCTTACATGTCAGAGCTTCCCAGGAGCCAAGATTTTAAGACTCTAGGTTCCAGATGCATCACTGACCTGCCATGATGAAGGAAGTTTCTATAAATGTGACACCTGTACAGTGATGAAACCACAGGTTAGGACCAATATTTGGGGAAATGGTCAACATGATAGAGGGAGGATGGTACTATGGAAAGGGCACTGGAAAGGAAGTGCACCAGGGTCCAAATCCCAGCGCTGCCATTTAGTATCTGTGAGATCCTAGACAGTTCACTTTACTTTTGTGGGCCTCAGTTTCCTCATCAGTAAAATGAGGTCACTGTCCTGGGGATGCCCACCAGTTGGGGGATGGCTGAACACAAGTCATAGTATATAATTGTGATGGACCACTACTGTGCTATAAGAAATAATGTGCTTGATGGTCTTAGAAAACCATGGAAAGACTTGTACAAAATAGTGAAGAACACAATGAGCAAAGCCAAGAGACTAGACAGCCTCTTCTGCTTCTCTTCCAATGCTGATTTGATGATCCTTGACTTCCATCTGCTCCGGATGGATCTTGCATGGACCTCGTTACTTATACCATTAGACTCTGAGCTCTTTGAAGTCAGGGAACGTCTTTTGCCTTTCTTCACACCCCTAGCACGAGCACAGTCTGGAACATAGTAAGCATTCAGTAAATGCTTATTGATAGATTAACTAATCTTATGATCCCTATATTGGCTTATTTATGTATTCTAGGCTTTCATAATAATTTGTGAAGTACATATCCTTTTCCTGGGAAGATCCTAAGTGGGAACCATTGCAGAGTTTCACCAATCTATAGGCTGTCCTGATCAGTGTAATTCCACAGAAATAAACCTATAACCAAATCTCACCCTTGGAAAAGTGTCAACACTAGGCTATAATGGTGTTGGACAAGCTGCCCTTTTAGTCCAAGGCTCCAATTGAATGAATGGCCCCCTCCCCACCTCCCAGTACACTTGCATCTAAAATCAGGTTTTGGCAGAATTGGGAAGGGCACACTGTACTCCAATTGTCCAAATGATCAAGAACTTTCACATGAATTATTTTCAGATCCCTTTTTTCATTGTTCCCATCATCCCTTTTCATCCTAGGTTCACCCCCTTCAGTTCCCACATTAGGAACTACCTTCTAGCATCAAGCTATGACACTATTTCCTTCCCTCCTTTCCATGATCTCCCTAAACCACAGGCATCTTGGGCAAAAGTGGCTCTCTAACCCAGTAGATGAAATAAGGACTGAAGCTTAGCCAACACTTAGCCCAGGAGGTCCTACCAAGTCTAGAGTTTTGTGGGGAGTTTTAAAGAGGAAAGAAAAACAGAGAGATAAAAGTACAAATTAACCTTTGATATTTTTATTTAAAAAATATTTAAATAATCAAGTACAATACATGCATTTTATTCTTGAGTCTACCATTTGCAAAGCACTATGCTTTATGTTAGGGATATAAGGACAAAACAAACAAAAACAGTCCTTGATGGTACCCTTAAGCCTGCAAGAGACTTACCTTCTCCTGGGAATTATGTCATGTAAACAATGAGTGTGCTGGTTAATGTTTAACAACTGGATCTTTGGAGAGAGAATGTTTACATGATACACCCTTAACTTTAATCTGCCTTATTAACGTTTTCTCTGAACATTTGAATATTTCTTAATAAATTAAGCCCCAATTTGTAATCTTTGCCAATTTCCAAGGTGTAAATGCCTCAGATACTTACTAGCTGTGTGTGTGACCCTAGATGAGTCATTTAACCTTGTTTGCCTCAGTTTCCTCATATGCAAAATGAACTGGAGAAGGAAATAGCAAACTGCTCCAGTATCTTTACCAAGAAAACTCCAAAAGAGGGATATGAAGTCAGATATGACTGAACAACAACCTACCAAGAATAACCACGATGCTAATACTGGCTTGAATGATTTCTCGGTTTCACTTTTACAGACAGAAACCCATACATCAGTAACGTCTTAAGCTGTGAGATGGCTCACAGGAGTCAAAGTAAGACATTGGCTAAAGGAAAAGGGACCATCCAAAAGAAGTCCTCAGTGATGCCCTCTTCCCTCTAGGATAAAATACAAACTTCTTACCTTAGTGCTTTTACTATGATGTACAGAGAGATCTCATGAAGGATTGAGTGTGTTGTTGCCCAACGGCCACCCTAGCTAATATCAGAACACGCTCATTGAAGGATTGGCTAGAGGATGACCCCTGGTACAATGGGAAAAGTCAGGAAGATGCATGTTCAAATATTGCTTTTGATACCTACATTCTTGAACAAACATCTTCACTTCTAAGACTCAATTTCTTTGTCAATTAGAGATAGGTGTAGAAATAATTTTGTGGGGTTATTGTGAGGCTCGAATGAGATAATAACTAGAAAGCATTTTAACAAATTTTGAATCACAATACAAATGTCAGTTATTAGGTATCATTATTATTTTTATTTTTGACTTCAGGAACTGGCAAAAAGCATCTACTAAGATCTGGAGTCGAGGATCTGCATTGGAGGACAGAACAGCCACACCAACAAAATCTTAGCTCCTTAACTTATCAAAGGCTTAGATCCAACTGGCTACTCTGATGCTAAGCACTTTTGTGCCCTCAAACAAGTCATTCAACCTCAATGGCCTCAGCTTCCCAATCTGTGAAAAGGAAAGGGATGAAGTAAATGACATCTGGGGTCTCTTCCAGAACTAAAACTATGACAGTATTGAGGGGTGGCTAAAGGGCTCAGTGGATAGAGTACTTGGCTCATCTTCCTGAGTTCAAATCTGGCCTCAGACACATACTTGGCTGTGTGACCATGGGCAAGTCACTCACCTCTATTTGCCTCAGTTTCCTCATCTGTAAAATGAGCTGTAGAAGAAAATGGCAAACCATTTCAGTATCTCAGCCAAGAAAACCCCAAATGGGATTTTGAAACAAACAGCCAACTGGGAGCTTCTTTAGCTGAATAACCCAATGGCCATTGTGTAATTGGGGAACATGAGGGCTGAAGCATAAAGTCCCTGCTTCCCTACAGGTAGCTCTTCTGGTTCTCCACCATCACCTCTTGCTTACAGCACTATATCCCCCAACCAACCATGTGCAAGCACAAATACTTTGTCAAGTAGTTTGGGTCTTTCCTTCAGCTAGCGGGCATAACAAATTATTGCTTTGCTATGTCTGTTCCTTGGCCCACCCACAACCACAAATTTTCATAGCACATGCTCAAGCAATATTGAGACCTTTGCATGCAAGGGCAATAGGAGGTGGAGAAACTGTTCAAGTCTCAAAAAAAAAAAAAAATCCAGGTAAAAACTCTGCTTTCAACAGAATCACCCAAATCATTGCCACCATTTTCTGCCTCTTGTTGTTTGTGGGGAGTTCATGGATGGATAGAGACAGAATGGCACAGAACATACTTGGACTTGGAGTTCTGAAGGCCTTCTTACAAATCCCACTCTCAACTCATACTAACTCAGCAACCTGGGGCAAGACACAAGACTGAGTCTCAGTCTCTTCATCTGTCAAGTGGAGGTAATATTATCCACAGTAGCTGGCTTACAAGTTATATCAAGAAAGCACTTTGTCATGTGTCATGTAAAAATTTAGGAGCAGTAATTTCATTGGAATAACAATTCCCTGAGCTAACTTTAAGTCTTAGACCGGAGGCTCAGGCTCAGAGAGATTAAGCAATTAGGTCAAGGTCACATGGCTAGGAAGTGCCAAGGATAAGATCTGAACTCAGACTCTCCTGATTCCAAGTCCAGAAATCAATTCACTATGTCTTCTGCCTCTCAGTGTTGAGGTAAAAAAGTTTGGAATCATGGGAACGGCAACAGATTTGGAGTCTGGAGACCTAGCTCAAAACCCATCTCTGACACTAACTGGGTGACCTTCACCAAATCAACCCATCAAAGCCCTAGAAATATTTTCTTCTTTGGGGTAAATTCTCTCTGTCTCTCTCTCTGTCTCTGTCTCTCTCTGTGTCTCTCTCTCTTCTCTCTGTGTCTCTTTTTCTCTCTTCTCTCTCTTTGTTTCTGTCTGTCCTTCTGTTTCTTTATCTCTCTCTGTCTCTCTTTCCTCTTTCTCTCTGCCTCTCTCGTCTCTCTCTTTTTCTGTCTCTCTGAACTTGGCAAGCATCATCAAACACAAACATTTCCATATCCAAATAACACAAAAAGAAGATTGTACAATGAAAGCCTCAATCTCCCTTACATGCAGATTGTCTCTTTAAAGTATATATTAGATTTGATGTGATGGTCTCCCCATTGCTCTGCTTGTCCTCTTCCCTCCTGAGTTTCCTTCTGCTACCTCTGTATACATTTTCAATGTCTCATTGACACACTTGGCTTTTACTAACCACCTTGCTTCCCACATTTCCAAGTACTTCTACTATAGGAAGTCCTTCCCCAGAGGTTAATGTCCTTGAGTTATGATAATTCTAATACTCACCTACCAGGGTTGTTTCGAGAAGCATGTTTTACAGAACACTAACTAAAAAATAAATGATAATGTACTCTATGTTATTTATTATAATAGGGAGCCCGATTCAGCCATTAAACTGTCAGACTACCTGACTAAGGGGCTGGGGGTGGGGCAATGAGCCATTGATAGTGTAGCATTGTAGTAATCTCTCTTCTTCAGAGGGAAACCTCTGAAGACATATGAAAACCAACCACTGCAAGAGCTGTGAATAATGTTCATCAGTAAATTTGTGTTTCAGCTGGCAATGATGAATAGACACTATGAAACTCATAACCTAGAAAGATGGATGTGATAGGAACAAGTTCCCAACACTGCAAACCCACTGAGCAGCTCCCTAGCTCCTCTCTGGAGCATGTCCATCTGTCCCAATCATCTCGCCTCCATCTACCCCTCCCCTACCTCCCTGTCTGTCTTTCCTTTCTACTCCCTCTCTTCTTTCTCTCTTTTATCCCCTCTTCGTCATTTATTTGGTCACAAGGTTTAATTGAAGTGTAATTAAATTGTTTGTTGTTACATGTTAAAATTTCACATTCAGAATGAAAGTGGAGTGCTGGGTAACTTCCAAGTAGAACTAGGAAAATGAACTTCCTTCTTTGCCGAGGTGGGAGACTGTTCCCTTCTGTCCAACTCTCCGTGACCCCATTAGGGGTTTTTGTTGGCAGAGATATTGGAGTGGTTGGCCATTTCCTTCTCCAGCTATGGAGGCAGAGCACAGCACACACTGTTAGACTTGATGGACTGATATTTTATTTAGGCTCTCTCATTATTATTCTTTGTTAGAAGAGATGGGGGTAGGGACATGTTGGAAAATGAAGGAGATAAACAACATATGTCAATAATTTTAATTAACTAAATAAATGTGCATGCACCCTATTTATAGCTTTATAATCTGGCCAGATGCACCTCTTGAATATCTATCTCTCTGAAGTCCTTTTCCATTTATATCTCTCCACAATAAAACAAAATAAAATCATTCTAAATTAACTTACTTTTTACCCTTTCTGGCCCTTGATAGCTTTTTTTTCCTGTGAGTAAAACAAGGTTCCCCATCCTCACTCTAAACTGCTCAGGAGTTACACAGAGATGTATGCAACGTTCTTGCTCTCCAGGAGGAAGTGGGTGAACATGGGGTCTATAAACAGCAATGGAAAGAGAAGTGGGAGTCAGGAGACCCGATCTCACATCCACGCTTTGTCATTAGCTCACTGTATGACAAGTCACTTCTCTGGGATTCAGTCTGGGCTCTGAGAAAATGAAGATGGGAAAGGATAAAGGATGGAAGTTCCCTGAAGCCCTTGCTAGCCCTAACATTGTACAATTCTGTGAAACTCTTATAGGTTGTAGTAATCAGCCAATACTATTTCAATGAGGGCAGCTAGGTCGTTCAGTGGATAAGAGTGCCAGGCCTTGAGTCAGGAAGACTCATCTTCCAGAGTTCAAATCTAGCCCCAGGCATTTACTGGCTGTGTGACCCTGGGCAAGTCACTTAATCCTGTTTGCCTCAGTTTCCTCATCTGTAAAATGAAATGGAGAAAGAAATGGCAAACCATTCCAGTATCTCTACAAAGAAAATCCCAAATGGGAAAGAGTTTGGATTCAACAACAGCGTTGCAATCAGCGACTGATCACGTTGATTTTTCTTTAAGAGCCAATGAACTCAATCTACAACTGCTTATTAAGCACTTACTCTTTAGGGGTAGAGGACATACAGAGACAAAAAAAAAATGAAACCCACCCTGCCCTCAGAGAGTTTACATTACATTTTAGGGGAAAATATAATGTATACAAATTAGCATTGAGAAAAATAAATACAAAGTAGTACTGGGAGAGTGGGGGAGACATTAGTCACTAGGATATTGAGAAAAATGGAGAATAGGAGATGGTATGTGAGCTAGACTTTGAAGGCTATTAGGGATTGTAAGAGGTGGAAATGAGGAGACTTGCAATCCAGGCTTGGGACAGAGTTTCTGCAAAGGCAATATTAGCTGAAGTGTTCATAGCCTTAAAGAATTACATCTACAGTGAGCCTCAAAGAAACCCTGAAGCAAACACCATGGGCATTATGATTGAATATATAAGGAACCTGAGGCTCAGAGAGGTTAGGTAATTTTGCCATGGCCAAAGAGGAAGTAAGCATCATGAGGGCTTCCCAACCCAAAATATTCATTGCTTCTTTATTTTGAATGCCATTAAAGAGGAAGATCTGTGGTTTGTGGCTACACTGAGGATGAGGAATTCCAATGCCCAAAGAGAAAGAGATCCATTTCAAAGGCTTACTGGGAATTTCATCCATAAGTTTACCATTTTATTTGTGACCATATTGGAGCACATCCATCCCAGATATACTATGTTTGAAGATATAATTTACCTTTTAGGTTATGAGCAGTAATTTCTTTGATCTGCCAACAGAATCATTCCTTATAGTTCTGCAAGATGTTGAAAGACTTAGTGTGCATATATTCTAAATGTGCTAAAAACAAAGGAGAAAAGGAGCTACCTATGCAAAGTATTTTCATAGTCACATTACAAGTAATTGAAAAAAATCAAAGTGACCATCACATTCGACAACAGGGGCATGGTTAAATAACTTGTGACATATTCATATCAGAAGCAGAGAAATCTGGAAAAACCTTTATGAAATCATAATGTCCTCCCTCCTCCCCCCCAAAAACACCCAAAGCAGAACCAAAAGAACAAACTATACACTAATTATAGCCATATAAGAGAAAAGGAGAATGAATGGATAAGAAGAACAGATAGACTTTTAAAGTATGCTGATCTACCCTGCCACGCACCTAAGAACACCGATAAGGACTGAATAAAAGCTTGCTGACTTGACTTAAGCTGCAAAATTAATGAATTGGCTTGTAAATAGTTACTAAGTGAGTTGCTCGTATTGGTGCTCAATGTGATTTCTAGTAAAACATTTCAGGAAAGCTGAAAGTCAAAGGACCTGTTAACCTTCCGGCACCACAAAGAAAATGCTATCACAAAAACCCAATAATTATAGTTAACTTAATTTCCAGTTCCCATCACTCCACATCTGTCTGGAACAGCAGCCCAATGCACCATCTTAGTACATAAGTCCAGAGGGGAGGGGAGCCAGCCAACACACACACATAAACGTCATCAGAACAATGATTGGATAGCGTTTTAGAAAAGTTGATAAAACAGGTGGGGCAAAATTTGCTTTCCTGGTACAAAGACTTAAATGAGACAGGTGTCTGAGTTCCAGGAAATAAGAAGAAGGAAGAACAAAGAGAAGCCTTTTGTTTCAAGCTTTTACAGCAAAGAAGCCTGTCATTCTATTGGACAACACAGGGGAAAGGCAATCTCCCTCCATGATATGTGTATTTCTGTGTCTCTTCCCTTCTTCCCCATTTCTTTCTTTTCTTTTAATTTCATTTTAATCTTTTACTGTCTCTTCACTGACCCCAGTACAAGCTGTTTTTCCCTCGGAGAGTTGAAATACCAAGTCTACATTTGTTGTTGATCTTGTCTGACTCTTTAGGGTTTTCTTGGCAAAGATACTGGACTGGTTTGCCATTTTCTTCTCCAGTGGCTTAAGACAGAGATTAAGTGACCTGCCCAACATCACACAGCTAGTGAGTGCCTGAAGCTAGATTTGAACTTGGGTCTTCCTAACTCCAGGCTCAGCTCTCCATCTACTGGGCCGTCTAGCTGCCTCCCAAGTCTGCCTATCCAAGTACATATGCACACTGCTTTTAAGAGAGGAGGAAATAACTACCAAGTATTGCACACTTCATTTAACAGATGAGGAAACTGATGCAGAGAGTGGTTAAGTGACTTGCCCAGGGCCACATGACTATTAACTCTGAGAAGGAAGAGACAGAAGTCTTTAATACATTAGTACAACCAAATTGTTAAGTAACCATTTCTGTGCAAATTAACTAATTTCAATGTATGCTCTCATACCAATTTTTCAAGCGCCCTCTCTAAATTCTCTTCCAGGATAAGAGAGGCAACAAGGCAGACTAAAGAGGGTACTACACTTGAAGTCAGAAAGATGTGAATTCAATTTTTTCCTGAAGCACTTCAAGTTGTGTGTCCCTGGGCAAGTCACTAACCTCTCAACTCAGTTTCCCCATCTGTAAAATGGGGATAATAAGAGCATGCAGGGCCTAATGGACCTTTCTGGCAAAGGTGAAAATTCATCAAGAAAAGGTTGGCTCTTTTTCTAAGGTCCTTAACTTCGGTATCTTTTAAGTTTAAATTTTATTACTCAAAAATAGCTTCTTTTCACTCACATAGTCCCCACCCTAGTTCAGATCCTCACCATCCAGGCCTCCTAACTGAACTCCATACTTCTGAGGTCTACACTTTTCAGTCTACACAGTACATAGCTGCCAAAATAATCCTCTGAAAGCACAGGGCCGATTACGCTGTCCCCCGATCAAGAGTGGTCCAGTGCTCTTGACTCTAGGAGAAAACTGATTTCTATTTATCATTTAACTATTTGACATTCGAAGCCCTCCACAGTCTGGTCCCAGCCCACATGTACAGAATGATCTCACACATTTTCCCTTCAACCACTCTATCTTGTGACCAAACTGTCCTAGCTGCCTTCCTGACCTTGGAATTCCAGCTCCTTCTCCCATTTCTTTTCAGAGGTTGGCTCCCATTCCAGGTGATGGAATCCTAAGAAAGCTGCCCCCAGCCCCAGTACTCTAACTTCATTACAGGCCTGGCCCCACTGAACAGCAGGCCCACTGTACCTACCTAACCCCCCTCCCCCCGACAACATCCTAACTTCTTCATATATGCCTCATTGCTCACTTTAACAGGTGTGTCCCTGAATTCTTAGTTCCCACAGAAACAATAGGTGTGTCCATGTGATGGGAACCCAGCTACTGCCTCTACCTGGTCACTACCCCCAGACCCATTCCCACAAAAACAGGTTATGTTCTTGTATTCAATCACAATCACATCATCCATCTAGCCCAAGACAGGACCACAATACCTATCTGTCTTAATCAGACAGAAGAATCTTAGTGGGTTGTTTTCTTTTGTTTGTTTTTTTTACCTTTTGCTCAAGTAAACTTCACTCAGGTGTTCATTGCTTTAAAAACTTCTTTGAAAATGAGAGCTTTGAACCCTCCAATAAAGGTGAATGGGACTCTGGAAAAGATCCAGTGACACCTAGTCTCCTCTTCTCCACACTGGAGAGCTCAAAACTTCATCTCTGAGGAGTCTCTTTTTCAGATCTGTGCATTTTCCCAGTTTTTCTTAGTGCCAAACAGTAACCAGAATAAATTCAATTACCTGGATCTATATTCCAAATGATATTGAACAGTTCTCTTTCTATGACCCAGGAAAGGGCTAAGTGCTGGTTCTATTCCAAAGTGTGGCTTTGAAACCTGCCTCTCTTTGATCAGTGAAATGTCCCCTTTTCTCTTTCTCTCTCTCTTTTTTTTTAGCTTTTTGGAGGGCAGTTAGGGTTAAGTAACTTGCCCAAGGTCACATGGCTAGGTTTTTGTTTGTGTGCATTAAGTGTCTGAGGCCGGATCCAAACTCAGGTCTTTCTGACTCCAGGGCCGGCGCTCTACTCGTTGCACCACTTAGCCGCCCCTGACCACTTTTCTCTTAAATAGATCTTAGGGGAGAAGTTTCCCCTTTCCCCCTTTTTTTCTTGTCCATCTCTCTACTTCCAGAACTTGGCCAGAGTCCAAAGAAGTAGAAAGAGAAAGAGATTTTTGTTGTTGTTTTTTTGTTTTTGCCAACAACCTTTCTTTAAGAGACCATCAATCTTTCTAGCCCAGGTATAGTTTTTTCTTTTCTGTCTGGCTGCATTTTGAATCTTACAAGGTGGCAGACTCCAAGATTTTTACACAGACACAGAGCAGACAGATACAAACAGAAAGCACTGATAGCAATAACTTTTCTTGGGTCTTCCAGAGTATCCTTTCTCTAGGGGGAATTTGCTAACCACAAGGGCCCAAGCTATCCAGTCAAACCTTTCTAGGTGCTTGAAGGACCTCCCAGCAAAGATAAGAGAAAAAGATAGGCTTACCTTTGGATTAGAGGGGGTCCAAATCAGAAACTCCACTCTATGTGGAGGGGGAGGTCATAGTCAGAGACTCAGGCCCACCCAGAGATGCCAAAAAAGCTGTTGAGGTTTCACGATGTGTTGTGGTGGAACCATCTCAAAGAATTCAGAGTCAGACCACCTCTAATCCAAGTATAGGCATTGATTGAGATTGATGCCTCTCATGAAGTGGGCTAAGTTCCAAGAGGAACCAGCAACTTTAGAGAAAGCAAGATGGGTTTTTATAGGGTAAAGATTCAATTACATAACAGAAATGTATATAGAATAGAGGAATATAATTAATATTAAAAAAGGAAGGAGGAGTTTGTTAAGGGATTATGTAATGGAGGAGGGATCCCATCTATGGTTTGGTGGTTAAACAGTCTGGTCATTCTGCCCTCCAACTGGCTAGATATTGTGGTCTTGTCAGGTTAAGACAGATAATTAGGTATTGTGATCCTGTCTTGGGCTAGATGGATGATGTGATTGTGATTTAATACAAGAACACACCTGTTTTTGTGGGAATGGGTCTGGGGGCAGTGACCAGGTAGAGACAGTAGCTGGGTTCCCATCACATGGACACACCTACTGTTTCTGTGGGAACTAAGGGTTCAGGGACACACCTGTTAAAGTGAGCAATGAGGCATATATGAAGAAGTTAGGATGTTGTCAGGGGGAGGGGGGCTAGGTAGGTACAGTGGGCCTGCTGTTCAGTGGGGCCAGGTCTGTAATGAAGTTAGAATATTGGGGCTGGGGGCAGCTTTATTAAGATTCCATCCCAGGAACGCATACCCTCCCCTCAAGACTCAATTCAGGTGTCATCTCCTCAAATTAGACTGTAATTACTTATCCACTTAAATGCTATAAGCCTCTTTACCATGATAGAATATAAGTTTCTTGAGGACAGGGATAATTTTCCTTTCTCTTGGTATCCCTGGTGCCTTAATTACCTGAGTTCGTATCTCGTCTCCGTTGAATAAGACACTTAATTTCTCTGGGCTAATCTCCCTATCTGTAAAATGGGGAGTATGCACTAGGTGACTTCTAAAATTCCTTTCAGCTCAAAATCCAACAATCTTTGGAAGTACATACAGAATTGAACATAATCATTAATGTATCTTTTCCTCTCTATCCCCGTTGCCTATGACAGTTTGTATAGTAGGTGATTAATAAATTCTTCTTGGGTTTAAACAAAGGCCAGACTTGCAGGGCTTCTGTTATTTAAAAATAAATGGCCAGGCCCAATGTCATGTGCCTATAGCCCCTGCAGTTGGGGAAGCTGAGGCTGGGGGATTACTTGATCATGGGAGTTACCATCTGCAGTACAACTAAAGCCAAATGGCTGTCCATCTTCATGATGCCCTTGTGAGCAGACACTGTCTCTGCCTTCCCTTTTCAGCTTCCATTTGTGTTTGCCTTCTCCCATTATATGGGAAGCTCCTTGAGGGCAGAGACTTTCTTTTTTGTATTTATATGCCTAGCCCTTAGTACAGTACCTGGCACATAACAGATATTTAGTAAATGTTTATTCACTGACTGACAGAAGCCAAGACAGTAATATAATGAGCCTCTGGGAGCAGAGGGCCACCAGGTTGTCTAAGGAGGGGGGAAATAGCCTAGGTCAGAAATAGAGTAGGTCAAAGCTTCCATGTGGATTGTCAGGAGAACCTAGTCTCTAAAAATAAAAATAATCATGAAATAGTTCAAGAATTGTTAACTTTTTTGTATCAAAGCACCTTTGTCAGTCTAGTAAAGCCTACAGACTCCTGCTTAGAATAATGCTTAAAATGTAGAAAATAAAGATTACTAAGGAAACAAATTATATTGAAATACAATTATCAAGATATATTTTTAAAAAACAAACAAGTTCACAGCCCCCCATCCCCTCCCAAATGCTAAGAACCTCTGGACTATAGAGAGCAGAACACTGAATGTGGAATCAGGACAACGTGAGGCAGACAGCTCCTTCAGGCATTTACCTGCTATGGGATCCAAGCAAGTCACTTAAGGTCTGGGTGCCCTGGTTTCCTTAGCTATAAAGCTGGGCTAACAGTAGCACTGAGTTGCCAAGTCTTTAGTGAGAATCCAATTGAGACAAATGTAAAGCATCACATAATTGTCGATGGCTCCTCCAAAGTCCATGGAGATTCTAACTGCCCAAAGCTACTTGAAAGTAAATCCTAGAAGTCATCTAGGGAGGAGTGATGCAGGTAGTGCTGGGTATTAGGGCCACATTTATTCAGAACTTTAAGGTTTGTGAAGTGTTTTCCAAATGCTCACCAAGGCAAAGGGAGTATTTGCCTATAAGATATAATTACTCACACATCTTCTGGGTGTAACCTGATATTGGTCGAAATCCACAGGATGTCTGCTGTGGACAGGAATCCTCAATATCTACCTACTCGAGGTCCCACAGAACCAACTCCCTCTCCATTCCAAAGAAGGAGGAAGGAAGGAGAAGTCCCTAGAAAGGTAACAGTGAGAGAAAGAATGGGAAACGGGCCGTAAGGAAACAGGGACCAGGTCACCACTGCCAAAGCAGCTTCGAGTGACCTGGAGGGGGAAGAGGATGCCAAGAGACCAGGGCAAAAACTACAGCTCACCAGGCAGAAGTCACAAGGGACAGATTCACAGAGGCTGGAGCTTCAGGTCACATGGGAAATAGGCAGTAAATGCAGCTGTGTGTGCTGCTGAAGAGGGAGCCCAGGATGTCTTACTTCCCTGGCCTTGTCTTCAGGCTCACTCTGGAGCTGTTTCAGCAGAGTGCTGAGCCCAGTCTGCAACTCCTGCTTCCCAAGACTTTGTTGGGTTTTGTTTCATCATTTGTTTTAAAAGAAAAATATTTCTCTAGGATAACATGGTCCTCCATTGCATTACTGATTTATAGGAGATCTTAAGGGAATATGGACACAAGAGAGAGACAAGAGATAATAAAGTACACTGGGGAAAGATGTGGTTTATAAACTTCAGGGTTTGTGTGTGTGTGTCTGTGTGTGTGAGAGAGAGACAAAGAGACAGAGACAGAGAGAGAGAGACAGAGAGAGACAGAAAGAGACAGAGACAGAGGGAGAAGGGAGACAGACAGAGAGAAAGGGAGAAAAGAGAAAGAATGAGAGCTAGATTGTCTAACTCCTACTACCTTCCCAGTTAGAGGCTTGAGCTGAACAAAAGAGATTTTATTGTTTTATATTTTCATAGCTTACCCAAAACACAAACATCATACCTAGCCCAAATGGGTGAGGCAAGCCCTGGAGTGGAGGAGAGTTGGAATTATGTTTTCTAGGGAAGTGACCTCAGGCATCACCTAATCTTACTGTTCTTCCCCATGGGGTGTAGCTATGGGTCTTGCCTAGAGAGAGGAGATTCTGGGGAAACAAGCATCTTTTGCCTTTCCCACCTGCCAGCCATGTATTCTGTGAGATTCTAAGAAAGCATCTCAGTTACTTAGCACTGGCATAATAAAGAGCTAGTCATCCTCTCTGGGCTTTAGTTCTTTCATTTTTAAAACTGGGGGGGTAGCAGCATGTGGCAGGTAGTGATATTTAATGTCCCTTAGCTTTACACTATAACCCTGTAAAACAGATTATGTCTCTATGCCAAAGATCTGTGATTTCCTAATGTGGCCTCTGGCTCCAATGAGGTGAATTGGTTCACAAACCCACTAAACCTTCACAGATGGTCTTCAAGAGTAGTGGGGGAATCCAGGTGGTAGAGTGGATAGAGCACCAGGTCTGAAGTCAGGAGGACCTGGGTTCAAATCTTACTGTGTGACCCTAGGCAAGTCACTTAACCCTGACTGCCTCAAAAAAAAAAAAAAAAGAGTTATTGTGGCCTCTCCCAACTTAGCCAGCTTGGACCTCACATGACAGACATACAGTTCATCACTTAACCAATGCCAGGAGCCCTTACAGATTGACAAAGTAAGTCATAGAAGAATCATAGTCATCTTCAGCAACGGAGGGAAGACCTAGACCAGGGAAATCAAGGCACATATGTTATTGAAAATGTGCCTTCATGTGGTGCCTGTCCCAGAGGAGACAGTATAATTTAATGGAAAGGGTTCTGGATTTGAAGTCAGAGATCTGTTTTTAAATTCTGGCTTCCCTATTTCCACTAGTGTGACTGTGGGTAAGTTACTTAGCCTTTTATCATCTGTAAAATGAAGGGGCTTGGACGAGATAATCTACATCAAGATATTAGGAGACACTGTTTTCCAGCAAGCAAACCGTGCCCTGAGTTTGGCATGACAACATCTTTTGTTCTCACCCTCTGGATATCTCAGGCACAGCAACATCCCAGAATTGTTTCATGTAATGGTTGTGTTGCTTTGCCCAGAAGCAGGTATTCTCTGAGAGCAGCTAAGCACCTGCTGTATCCATATTCTGGTCAGGAAGTCCGGCCATGAATCATGTTGTTGCTGTTATCCCTTCATGTCAGGGCTACAAGTCACTATGTAACCATAGGTATAAATACTGAACTCTGCCTACACTGAAGAGGGTACACACACACACACACACACACACACACACACACACTGGGGCAGGGTTCTGGCTCATGTGTCTAGATCTCTCCTTTCCTTTTTTTTTTTTTTTAAAGCAATTGGGGTTAAGTAACTTGCTCAAGGTTACACGGCTAGTCATTATTTATGCGTGGGTGCTCATTTTCTGAGGCCGGATCTGATCTCGGGTCATCCCAACTCCGAGGCCGGCGCTCTTACTCACTGTGCCACCTAGTCGCCCCTTTAGGGCAATTGGGGTTAAGTAACTTGCCCAAGGTTACACGGCTAGGTTTTTGTTTGTATGGATTAAGTGTTGGAGGCCGGCTCCAAACTCAGGTCCTTCTGATTCCAGGGCCAGCTCTCTATTCACTGCGCCACCTAGCCGCCCCGTTCTCTCCTTTCTTATAAGCCATTTCATTCACTTCAAAATTAAACTTTGGTTGGATTCCTGACTCTCCTGTGTCTAGCCTGCTCTGTTTGGCACAGGTTAGAGGCCATTTCCACCCAGTTGATATTCTGTGAACTAGCCATTTAGTATTTTTTGTTGTTCAGTCCTGTCCAACTCTTTGTGACACCATTTAGGGTTTCCTTGGCAAAGATCCTGGAGTGGTTTGCCATTTCCTTCTCCAGCTCATTTTACAGATGAGGAAACTGAGGCAAACCGGGTTAAGTGACTTACCCAGATAGTAAGTGTCTCCTGACTTCAGGCCTGGCATTCTATTCATTGCACCACCTACTGGACACCTTCAAGTTTTTGTCCTCTCTCTCCTGCACCAGACTTGTAGACAGAGTCATGGATTCCTTCTGCTTCAATTTCTACAGCAGCAATTCATCCAGCAAGGGACTGGTACATGTTTAACAAGTGGCTCTCCAAAAAAATGACATTGTAGCCAAGAGACAGTTTTAGCTTAATTTCCATTATTGGTATTTCCTCTGCCCATTTTTTTCCTTTTTGTAGAGCAACTGGGCTTAAGCAACTTGCCCAAAGTCACATGGCTAGTGTGTCATGAGTCTGAGGCCAGATTTGAACTCAGGTCCTCCTGACTCCAGGACTGGTGTTCTATTCACTGTGCTACCTAGCCACTCCCACCCACTTCTTAAATCTAAAAAAGGAAAAGAATTAATCCCTGATTGGTAGTTTGTGCATTTTGGGGCGTAAATTTAACAATCAGCTCTCCTGAGCCTACATGAACTGACTCCAGCAGTCCCTGCCATACTCCCTCAAGCCTGGGCAGTCTGACTTCTGCCCCTCCCAGATTACTCAAAGTTACTCTCTTCCCAAGGTCACTAAAGAACTCAATGAATTCTTCCCCTTCCTGATCTTCTTTGACCTCTTTGCTTGTTGATTTATGGACTGAACCAGCCTCTCCCTTGTGTCATGGCTGGCCTTGTACTTGCTCTCCCATTAAGCCCTTCCCTTAAAGCTCAGCTCAAGCACCAAGTCCCTAATGACCTCCTTCCTGATGCCCGAGTCTGCTATGACCCCCTCTTCCCACTTCCCTCAATTGCCTGGAATGTGCTCAGTAGATTTTTTTGTATGTACTTATCCACGCACATGTAGCTGCCTCCAAAAATGCACACACTCTCATTTCCTTTGTCTTTTTCTCCCTGGCACAGTCAGATACACAGCAGGTCCCGGACAAATCCTCCTGACTGATGGACTGATCTGGATTTCAAGGTCTTGGGTACTAGAAGGGTGTCACAGAAAGAACGAGGATTCGAAATGTGGGACTTGGGTTCGAGCTCTGCCTGATGCTTACTACCTGTGTGACCTTAGGCAGGTCACTCAACTTCCTGAGAGTTACAGTCTCCTGAAACACACACACACACACACACACACACACACACACATATACATGTTAGCTATGGGGGGTTTTGGGGGGAGGTACCTGATATTTCATTGGTATGTGCTGATCTAATAATAACACTAATAAATAATGGCATTTACATAGCACTTTATATATTATGGCCCTTGAGTCTCACAACCTTGGGAAGTAGGTGCTAGCTATCATTATCCTCATTTCATGGATGAAAAAACAGAGGCTGAGAATTTGTTGGCTATTTCCAAGTTTATTAGAGAGTTCTCTGGGGCCCTCAGCAATTGAATGACCTGCCCAGTGTAGAGCAGCTAACCAGAGGTGAGATTTGGGAATAGTTACATCATGCTGCTGCTCATTAGGCATTATTTCCTACTCTGATCATGTAATGCTTTCTCCTCCTCCAGCACCGGGCCTTCTATTCCTCCAGAATCAGCTCTCCATCCTCTCTCACTTCTGCTTTGCCACTAATACACACACATACACACATACACACCACACACTCAACACAAACACACCACACACACATTCACACCACACACATACACACTCTTATACATACACTCATACCACACAAATACACACACTCACACCACACCCATACACACTCACACCACACCCACACTAACTCACACCACACACATTTACACTACACACACTCACACCACACACAACCACACACTCAACACTCACACCAAACACACGCATACACACATTCTTATACCACACACATACATACACACACTCACATACACACACACTCTTTTACCACACACATACATACACACACTCACACCACACACACTCATATACACACACATACATACACACACTCACACCACACATATACACATACTTATACCACACCCATACACACACTCACACCACACCTACACTAACTCACACCACACACATTTACACTACACACACTCACACCACACACAACCACACACTCAACATTCACACACACACACTAACTCACACCACACACATTTACACTACACACACTCACACCACACACAACCACACACTCAACACTCACACCAAACACACGCATACACACATTCTTATACCACACACATACATACACACACTCACATACACACACACTCTTTTACCACACACATACATACACACACTCACACCACACACACTCATATACACACACATACATACACACACTCACACCACACATATACACATACTTATACCACACCCATACACACACTCACACCACACCTACACTAACTCACACCACACACATTTACACTACACACACTCACACCACACACAACCACACACTCAACATGCATACACACATTCTTACACCACACACATACATACACACACTCACATACACACACACTCTTATACCACACACATACATACACACACTCACACCACACACACTCATACCACACACATATACACATACTTATACCACACCCATACACACACTCACACCCCACCTGCACTAACTCACACTACACACACTCACACCACACACAACCACACACTCAACACTCACACACACACACACACACACACGCACACACCCCATCTGCAGATTCCGCCGGCTTTCCAAACTGAGATCAGCACTTCCTGGTTTCTCAGGGATGTTGGCCTCCCATCCCTCGATAACCTAAATCCCAGTCGGCCTGCCCCGCTGAAAACTCCGAAGGGGAGGCCCCTAGCTCTGGCAACAGGTCTCTCATCTTGACCTAGGGCTTGGGGGAAGGAAAGAGGGAAAGGAAGGAGGGAAGGAAAGAAGGAGGAAAGGAGGGGTAAAGGGAGGGAAGGAAGCTGGCAGGAAGGAGAGAAGTCAGAAGGGAGGGTGCGGAGGTGCGCGGCTCCCCGGCAGCCCCGCCCAGGTACCCCACCTAGGTCCCCCGCCCAGCCCAGCGCTCAGACTGCCCCAAGTTGGCCCCAGCCGCACAGCGCCAACTTCACAGCGAAGCTGGAGGCACTGTGTGGGGGGAGGCCTGGAGAGTAGCCAAGGGGGGCGGGGAGAGGCCACCCTTCCCGGGGGGTGTTTGGGGGGGAAGGTATTTAGAAGGGGAAGGGGGAGGAGGAAAGCCAAGGCTACTCCCCGCCCCCTGCCCCCCACCCCCCCCCTCCGCTCTAGCAGCGGGTCGGTCCAGTCAGTCAGTCCTGCGCAGCCTCCAGCCCAGATGGGCCCGCAGCCCTTACCTGTCAGTGCTCGTCGGGCACACTGGCCAGCACTTGGGGCTGCCAACTTCTTGGGACAGCTGGGCATCAAGTGCCGCCGGAGCCCAGGGCAGGAGGGGATGGAGAAAGAGGAGGAGCCTGGGCGCACAGTGGCGCTGGGCAGACCGGAACTGGAGGGCGAGCCGGCCAGGAGCTCAGCGGGCAGGGGTGGGGCGAGGCGAGGCGGTGCCTGCGCCCGGCTGGGTCCGCGCGCAGGGCTGGGAGAGCCAGTCTGGCTGAGCCCTGGGGAGCGCAGCAGAGAGCGCCAGGACGGAAGGCAGTCCCGGGACACTGCGGCCCTCCTGCCTCACGGAGGCTCTCCTGGTACCTACCTTCTCTTCTGCTTTCAAGCTTCCCCTCCTGCCGCCACCCTGGAAAACGGGCAAGCTGCCTGGAGTTAGCGTGGCATGAGCAAGGGTCTACACCAGGAGACTTAACTTTTGTGTCACGGACACCTTTGGTTGTGAAATGGTCTGTGGACACCCTACACGGAATTACAGAGGAAACCCGTTATACAGAAGTGCAGTTATCAAAATATTTTTAGGTTCACTTATTTTAAAGTTTGTAAGGTTAAAAACCCCTGCTATCAACTAAATTCTTTAGGTATTATCTCCATTTAAAATATGCAGAAAGGAGACTGAGAACCGTTATGGCACTTGCCCAGGACAGGGATGTATTAAATGGCAGAGAGGTGAGTTCTGGACCCTCATCTTCCTGACCCCAAGGTTAGCATTTTATCCTTAGCCGTCCTTCTACTATAACAGTTTAGGACTGAAATAGACAAGCCCCCTCATTTATAAAGGTGGGGAAACTGAGTTCCTGAAAGGAGACTCAAAGTTACATAGACAGGATTCTCACTTAAGTCCTCTGCTCCCAAATGCATCACTATTTCCACTATTTGGCATTGATAAATATGTGTTGAATTCAGTTGAAGGAGGGACCCTTAAAGGCCAGACTCCACAACAACCTTGGCTACTTCTGTCGATTCCCTTAGAAAAAGGGCTTGGGAAAAGGTGACCAGGGGGCCCTGGATAGCTGGACCAGGCTGGGAACTAGCCCTCCAGGATTTTGTTTTGATTACAATCCAAATCCATCCTATTACAATAGCACATCCTGTTAAGAGTAAGTCAGTAACCCTGGCCACATGCACACCAAGTAATGATGACCACTTGAAAGCAAACGCCAGTTGCTGGCCTGACCAAGACTTACCCAACAGCCTAAAGCAAGCAGGCAGTTCTGCACAGAGTCTGGGCTTGGAAGGGATAGAAGGTTGCCCAAAGTGAGGGGAAGTGGGAACTTCCAACCCTTCAGACCAGACTCCAGTAATTTATTATTCAGCCTACTCCCTCCCTCACCCCATCCCTTGTCTTTGCTTTGCCCCTGGAGCCCCTCTTCTCCTGCAGTGGAAGACATCCTCCCATCTCTGTCCTCAGTGGGAATCAGTGAACTCTCTGGAATCCTGCAATGCTGACAGATTTTTACAATTAGACATGTGGGGTACTCTATGGGGACTAAGCATTGCCTAAGAAAAGTTTGGCAAGTTGGAGAAAACATTGCCGAACAACCGACTGGCCGTTCTTTCTTCCCCTCTTTCTTAAGTTTTTATTAGTCACAGATGACTTGATAAGTGTTGTGTGTACTAATAACTGGAATCTTACAGCTGTCTGGGGAGATTATGGGGCTTTAGTAAATACAGCAGGATATAAAATTACTCAGTGTGACCAAAGCATTGTCGGTTAAACAGTTGGCTCCAATACCTGCAACCATACATCTTCATTACCAGCAGTAATTAGCAATACCAATCAGTGAGTTGTTCCCAGAGGTAATTTAGCTTCTGCTTTCCTGGGCAGGATGGACCAGAGGGGCCCCTGCCCTGTGTTAGCTGGCTGAGAGGCCAACCTGATAATCCATGGAATGTAAAGCATCAGCATTCCGTAGCTCTCACTTAGCTTTTGCAGGGAGGGCTAGATAGGTGATCCTTCAGTATTTCTCAAGAAGTGAAGTAAAGGTGGACAAATAACCTGAAGAGGCAAGAATGGCATGGTTAGGGGAGCAAAGGCTTTGCTACATCCTTCCTATTTATGTCTTGAGGCAAAGCATGTCGCCTGGAACAGCTTCAGTCTTCTCATCCATAAAGGAAAGTCTTAGATGGTCTATCTCTAAGACCTATGAACGTAACCATTCTCCTGTAGTAGTATATATTAGATGAAGGATCCCATATTCTGTAATACAGAGGTACTACTCCCTCTGATTTTGGCCCCTGGGTAACCCATGGGTATCGGCCATTGAGGTAGTGCAGTGGATAGAGCGCTGGAGTCACAAAGACTCCTCTTCCCAAGTTCAATTTGGCCTCAGACACTCACTTTGTGACCCTGGGCAAGTCATTTAACCCTGTTTGCTTCAGTTTCCTGGCAATGGCAAGCCACTCCAGTATCTCTGCCAAGAAAACCCTAAATGGGGTCACAAAGAATCCAGATGCAAGAGAACAACAACAGCTGCACCAAACCCCACAATTTAAAGAGATTGGGTTTTAGTTTAGGATTCTGCTTTGCTATGTTTTTTTGACTGGAGGTGTGATTTCATTTATATAGGGAATCTCCATGGAGAAACTTCCCTTTCTGATGTAGACTGGCAGGCCTTGTGACACATTAGAATCACATATTTAGAGCTGGAAGGGATCTCAGATGCCACCAAATCCAATTCCATCATTTTAATAAAAGAGGAAACTGAGGCAAAGGGAGATTAAGTGACTTTTCCAGGGCCACATATTAATTGTTGGAGGCAGAATTCAAATCCAGGACTTTCTGACTCCAAGTCTAGTGACATATCCATTATGCTGTGTTGCTTTTCAGTAAAAGCTTAATAAATGAATTGTTTAACAATTCATTCATCTATTTATGTATTCACACATTCTTTATAATTTATAGACTTAAAGAGATATGTGGAATGCTGAGAGGTTAAGTACACAAAGCCAGTATATGCCAGAGGTGGATTTGACCTAGGTCTTTCTGTGTTATGGTCTCTAACCATTACACAAACAATCATGCCTACCCCATCTCTAACCCATTCCCCAGAGCAGCAATCATTACATATGTATATTCTATCATAGCCACTAGGTGGCACAATGGATAGAGCTCTGAGCCTAAAGTCAGGAAGACAAGCTCAAATCCAGCCTCAGGAACTTACTAACTGTGACCCTGGGAGAGTCACTTACCCTCTGTTTGCCTCAGTTTCCTCATCTGTAAAATGAGCTGGAGAAGGAAGTGGCAAACCCCTCCAGTATCTCTGCCAAGAAAACTCCAAAGGGGGTCGCAGAGAGTCAAACATGACTCATTACAACTCAACAACAACAAAATGTGGGCAACAAGAGCATCTACCTCCCAGGGTTGTTACGAGGACCAAATGGGAGAATATTTGTAAAGGTGCTTGGAATATAGCTGACATTTAACAAATGCATGTTCCTTCTTTTGTCCCATCAAAACACACAGTACCCAAACACGCAGTGCATATGCCAAAACCATAACAACAACAATAATAACATTGATGATGATGATGATGGTGGTCATCCCTAGCATTTGTATATTGCTTTCATGTTGGCAAGATTCTTTACCTGCATGATTTCATTTGAACCTCACAGCATCCCTGTGAAGTAGATATAGTATCAAGGGCATTGCTATGCTCATTTTCCAGATAAAGAGATGAAGTCTCAGTGAGTTCAATGACTGGCCTATGGTTACCAAGCTAGTAAGTGTCACAGGCAGGATTCAATCCCCAGTCTTCCTGACTCCAAAAGTAACACTCAGTTCAAAGATGTCTTCTTATGTCAGATTTCAGGGGAGTGGCATTATGAGTAGAGGCAGGAAGGGTTGTATATTATTATTATTCAATAATATTAATAAGTCAATGATGTAAATATAATTTATCTATTATTATCGAGTCATTTGATATTAATTATTCAATAATTAATATTAGTTATAACTTATATAAAATTAGTTATAATATAAATTAATAATAATTAAATTAATATTCATTCAATAATATCAATAGTAGTCCATTACTCATGTTAATAAAGAAATTAAATTAATTATAACTATTAATACGATGAAATAATATTGACATCAATTAATATTTGATAATATGATAATTAATTATAAGTAATATCATGTGGCACTCACTTTGTTATTTTAAATAATATTAAAGATAATTATTACATAGCACACTTTGAGGTATACAAAGCACTATGCATATATTACCTTTCTTTATCTTCCCCTGGATAAGATACATCCCCGGAATGTCCTCCAATTATGCAGTGTGATGTAGTGGAAGAAACACTAGATCTGGAGAAAAATCATGGTTTTAAATCTCAGTTCTGCCCATGTTCTCTGTCACCTTGAGCAGCATGGACTCAGTGACCCCTAGAATCACTTCTGAGCTTTGGTGATCTGTGTCTGGTCTGGTTCACATGGTCTGGTTCTCACTCCTTCCTAGCTACAATTCTGATCAATTCCCTAATTTCTTCAGTTAAGACCTTACCCTCAGTCTTTCCACTAAGGCTCTTCCCTGAATACAACAGGTTCAAATAAACCCAATTCCTTCCCCACTATTCTAGTGGTTTTTTCCCCAAATATTTTTAATGTTTCAATGTGCTTTTGTTTTGTCTGTGAATTTATAAAGTTTAGATTCATTTACACAGCAGAAGTAAGTAGTAGAAAAAATATCAACTGAGTTAAGAACTTGGATTTGAATCCTGCCTCAATCAATGAATCCATATGCATTTATTAAATGTCTACCTTGTATTGAATTAGTATTATTATTAAATGTATGCCTTGTATCGTAGCAGATGCTAGATATATGAAGACTAAAATGAAATAGAATCTTATATTATACTGGGGAAAGTAACATGCACACATGTAAATACATACAATATCCTAGCCATATAACCCCGGGAGACTCAACTTTTCTGGACCTCAATTCCTTCATCTATTAAACAGAGATGTTAATATACTCTACCTTATTGGGGTTGTTTGCATTCAAATGAGATTGTATGTGTAAAAAGATCTGCAAACCTAAAAAGTCCCTATAAATGACAGATATTAGAGCTACATGTTATGGATAAAGTCCATAGAGCAGAAGAAACATTGTGGGGTAGTAGACAGAGGGGCAACCTTGGAGGGAGGAAGTCCTGATTTCCCACATCATAGCTATATGACCATGGTCAAGTTAATTTGCATCTCAGTGCTTCAGGAAATTCTCTAAAGTTCTAAGTGACAGTTGTCAATCTGTACCAGTGAGAATTTCTATTTCTGAAGTTCCCTCCATCATAGGAGCAGAGACTCAAAAAAATCCAGGGCTATTAGACAAATAATTATGTTTAAAAAGCATCCTGAAGGGGTGAGTGGTATTAATTAGTGTGTGCTAATTAATTAACACACATAAAATCATTTCCATTATAATTGCTATTCATTACATTATAGGCCAATTAAAGTAGGTGTGACTATATCATTGTATAGCAAATAATAGCTTAGAGGTTTTTAATGTGATATACATGTGATCTCATTGAATCTCTTCAGTGATCCTGTGAGGCAGGTGATGTTATTATCATCCTCATTTTACAGATGAAGAAACTGACTGAAAAGTTAAGTGACTTGCCCAGGGCCTCACAATCAGTATCTGAAGGAGCATTTGAACTCAGATCTTCCTGATTCCACATGGCTACTCTATCCACTACACCACCTAGAGATCTGTATAAAATGTTTCTCACGAATTAAATATAAAACAATGAAGATTTCCAGGATTTGATTGTTGGCTCTAAATCCAGCCATTTTAAAAAATAACCTTTGCCACCAGAGCCTCGTTTATACATCATGGACCTTTAGTCTTTAACAAAGATGTTATACATGTAGAAATGTTAAGTCTAACAAATATCCAAGATGAACCAAATAAATCCTGCCAAGAGAATTAGTCATTCCCTGGTCAGATGCATTAATGAGCCAAAAATGTTATCCATTGAGTACTCCAATGCTACATTCTAAAGTCTTGGCTACAAAGAGGGGAAAAAAGGATATAATTCTTCTTGAAACCTAAGTCTGATCAATTAGAACATAACTAAAAATAGTAGTGGTGTTTCTCTCTCTCTCTTTCTCTCTCTCTCTCTCTTTCTCCATATACATACACACATACATATACATATTATACATATTACATATATATATATATATATATATATTCTTCATTTGATCATTTTATTTGAGGCCATAGACTTTGAGAGGAGGAAGGGAACCTTGGGGGTCATGTTAGCCAATTTCTATTTAATAACTGAATGACTGATGTGCATACCCAAAGCCCAGTGGAGACAGGAAGCCTGACCCACAACTATGTCGGGAGAGGGTAGAATAAGATGACACAGTTTAAAAGACCAATAGCTGTATGACCCTGGATGAGACACTTAATCCTGATTGCCTCAAAAAATAATAAAAATTAAAAGACCAAAGATTTGGGGAATCATAGGATCATCACTTTGGTAGGGATGATTAGATCAACTTCCTGGTTCTCTCGGCAGTTTGTCTTGCTTAATCTCATGCAGATTTCTAGCTTGGCCCTTAAATTATCCATTATTCTGTGGATGTTCTTTTGCAACAACTCAGCCTGGATTGGGGGTGGGGGGTGCTTTCCTTGTTTCTTTGGTTTATTATGCTCAATGTGGATCCAGGCTTGGCCACTTACTACCTACATCATTTTGGAAGTTTCTTCTTCTATAAAATGAGGGGATTGGATAGTATGATTCCTTAGTTCTCTTACATCAATAAATTCTGTGATGCCATGTGTCTCACTCCCAGGTAGAAATCATCCCACTTGAACCCTAAAAACCCCTGGCACATCATCAGGCTTGCCTCAGGTAGGATGTGGCAACTGAACCCCAGAGAGTCACCTTGCCCAAGGTCATACTTGCCTAAGTTGCCAAGCCTGGACTAGTACCTTCTTAATTTCTAGCCCACTTACTGTAGATATTTAACACTTCAGAGTCAGATTTTTGTTATGCATTTCTCCTAGTTATATCTTAGTCTTTACCTAGGTTTTCACAAACACACACACACACACACACACACACACACACACACACACAAACACAGACCACCATCACCATTTTATCATTTCACTCCAGATCTTCTGGCATGTTGGGTGTTAGCTTGTTAACATTAGCATTATCCATGGGGCAGCTAGGTGGTGCAGTGAATAGAGCACTGGCTCTGGAGTCAGGAGGACCTGAGTTCAAAGCCAGCCTCAGACACTTAACACTTACTAGCCGTGTGACCTTGGGCAAGTCACTTAACCCCAATTACCCTGCCCTCCCTTTCCATAAAGCAAAAAAACTAAACAAAACATTGACATTATCTAATTTCAAACATTATCCATAGCACATGGAAATTGATATCTATCCAGACAATTTTCTCCCAAGCCACAAGGTTTTTGTTTTTTTCCCCAAGCATTCATTTAGTATTACATGCTTTTGGCTAAAGTTTAGATTTCCTAAGGCCATGTTTGTTTTGTCAGAAAATAGTTGCATTTGTTGTAAACATTTACTTTAATGCAGGATAGCCAAATTTTCTAAAAATAATTTTCTTGGAATAACTGCCTCTCACATATCTGTTCCTTTGTGCTTTCTTATTGAAACTCACGGGTTTCTAGAGGTCTACGCATTTATGAAAATATTTCCTTGATGAACTTTTGCTAAAGGTTTTTGTATATATGTTTACAGGTATACACGGATAGAGGGCACAGATCGAATTTGGTGGGAAGGGATGATACTTAAGGGGTGAAGTTAAGAGGTGAGAGAGGAATGTGGCAAGAGGAGATGGGGAGAGACGGGGGCAGGGGTAAACTATCTCATGTAGAACAGGCAAGGGGAAGTAGTCACAGGGGAGGGGAAGAACAGGAAGGCAAAAAGGCAAAACCATATTCTCATTGAATTTGGCTCAGGGAGAGAATGACATACATACTAAATGGGATATCTCACCCTGCAGAAGAGTAGGGGGGAGGGGGATGAGGGGGGGCATGCTGGGGGGAGGGGAGGTTGGAGGCACCCACTTTTGAAGAGGGACAGGATCAAAGTAGGGAATGGACCGGGGGGATGGGTGGGAGGGAAATATAGTCAGTCTTTTACAATATATCTACTATGGTAATGTTTTGCATAGCTATACATGTACAACATATACTGAATTGCTTATTTTCCCAGCGGGAGTGGGTGACAAGAGATGAAAGGAATGGATCTGGGATTCGAAGTTTTAAAATTAAATATTTTAAATATATATAAATACTATTATTAATACTATTTTGCATGTAACTGGGAGATAAGATTGCAGGCATTGGGACACAGAGATTCACCTTGCCCCAATGGAAAAGTTGAAGGAGGTATGGGAGAAGATATGGGAGAGAGCAGATTGGATGAGGAGATATCCTGTGGGACTGTTATTCTGGGGTGGTGGGTAGGGGAAAAAACGGGGAAAAAATTGTAACTAAAAATCTGGCAGAAATGAATGATGTAAACCAGAAGTTAATAAAGCATTTGGAAAAAAAAAAAGAAATAATGAGCAGGGAGATTCACAAAAACCTGGAAGGACTTACACGAACTGATGCTGAGTGAAGTGAGCAGAACCAGGAGAACATTGTACACAGTAACAGCAACATTGTTCCATGATCAACTATCATTGACTTAGCTCTTCCCAGGAATATGATGACCCAAGACAATTCCAAAAGACTCATGATGGAAAATGCTATCCACCTCCAGAGAAAGAACTGATGGAGTCAGAATGCATATAGAAGCATACTATTTTCATTTTATTTTTTGTCATAGATTTTTCCCTTTTGTTCTGTTTCTTCTTTCACAACATGACTAATGTGGAAACATGTTTTACATGATTGCACATATATAACCCATATCAAATTGTTTACCATCTTAGAGAAGAGGAAGGGGAAGGAGAGAGGGAGAAAAATTTGGAACTCAAAATCTTATAAAATGAATATTAAAAATTGTCTCTACATGTAATTAGAAAAATAAAATACTATTTTAAGAAAAGATTGCAAGTTTCCTGAGGACAGGAACTTTATTTTACTCACTGACGTCATTTAAACACAGGAAGTTCTACTACTACTGTATATTAATAACTCTAGTGAGGAAAAGCTTCACCTGATATGGTAGGATAATGTAATGGAAATGCAGATTTGAAGATCTTCCCTGCCCCTAGGCCCTTTGATTGGCTTAAGAGACTCTGAGAACCTTCTTTAATTTGAAGATATACTTTGCCCCTTAATAGGCTGAATGTGGAGCCTGTGGTAGGAGGCTTGGTTTTCAGGAATGACCACACCTTGATACTGTGTGATTAGGCAGTGGGTCAAGAGGGTAGTTACATTCTCTGAGCCAGGAGAAGGCTATATAAGCCCTGATAGGGGGCTTTACTTTGGGGCTCACTTTGAGAAGTGTTGTGTGATTTGACCAGATGAGACTCTGGGCAGCCGTTGAGAGCCCCCCGGCCTTGAAAACCCAGATGTTGATGCTTCCCTCTCTGGTAACTGTGATTTTGACATTGATAATGGTTGGACAGTTTGGAAGCCTGTCTGTTTGATCTGTCTGTATACTCTGAAGTGTGGGGTGCTGACCTTTTCCCCCTGAACTAGGTAATACTTGTTTGTTTGATTGTTCCCAATTATCATATTAATTCTTACATCCTGTTTCAATGCAATATCAATTTAAAATATATCTGTAGATGTAGAGGTCACCAAGATGCATTTAATTTGTAATTTACCAAAACAGAATCAACTGTTTTCTGAAATATTTTTATGGGGTCCAGAATGAAAATCTATATGGACTGGGAACTACTGAGCACTTACTTAACTCTTCTCCATGTAAGGGAAGCCATGATATCTTATGGGAAGAGACTATTTTCTACTTCTCCCATGAATCGACAGACCTAATGCAAAGTCCTATAGGAAGTAATGTTCAAAAAAAGGCTGCTGACTCTTATTCTCATCCACCTGTCCTTCAATATACTTCTACATTTTGATTCATAGATTTTTAGTTATCTTGGAGCTTTAAAGAGATAAGATATTCATAGCTTCAACATAGCATTGTTCAAAACAATAGAAAAAATAGGTAAATAAAATTCTATATCAGAAATGTTTATATCTACGTAAACTCTAACAAACAAAAGGTAGAAGTAGAAGATTGTAGAAGGCATTTTGGATGAAGATAAAAGAAAAAAAGCAACAGAACTGGCATTCCTGTAGGAGTATACTACAGACTGACCAGCCAGATGGAGGATATAGATTTCTTGATACAAATTCTAAAACAGGCCCAGAAGATTAGGCATGCATATACCAAGGGTCAGTATCCTAGCAGGCTGCGCCTCCCTTTTCCTGCCATCTTGAGTGTTACCTTTGGTCTTTTCCTTGAGTGATTAGCCATCAAGGAATACAACTTACTTTTTATTATAGGCACAGAAGTAATATAGACTTGTGATGAGGGATTGCATCAACTAAACGGACATTTCTCAGAAATTTCATGCTGCTAAAGCATAGTACTTGATAATTTTTGACTTGCCTTTCTGATAGTTCTATAGTTCAAAAAGGTAAGGAAATCACATAGAAAAATGCTGATATGACTAAGAAGGAAAAACCGATTGATGAAAATGAAGTGATAAGAACGCCAATTTAAAAACAAATGAAAATCCCCAATGATTTTGACCATTGTCATCTTGGAGATTTCACAACCAAGGAATGGAATTAAGGGCATAGTTGGCTATTAGACTTGAAAACTAATTTCAAAAATATTAGAGAGAGGAGAAGTAGGTGTGATCTCATAGTCTGACAAAGAAGATGACTCAAGAGCCATAAGAATGTTTAAAAAACAAAATTCTGATGACAGTTACAAGTGACCTTTCACCTAAGAATCCAATCTAAGAAACATCTACTAAGTGCCAGGCGCTGTGCTAAGCAATGATGATAGAATTAGTAAAAAGAAAAAGAGTCCCTGCCCTCAAGGGGCTTACAGTCTAATGGAGGAGACACTGCACAAAAGGGGGCAGGAAAGGAAGGGAGGGGTCTTGTGTACAGGGAGCTTATTAGCACAGGGAGTTTGCTAATGAGTTATCATTTTGTGAGGACTTGTAGGAAAGTTGGAAGAAAGGTTGTATCACCATGGAAGGCTAGCAAAGAATTGTCATACTTGTAGGCAGAGAGTCTGAAAGTCTAAAACCTAAAATGAGCAAAGGCTTGTTCAAATATTTAAAAAAGAAGATAACCAAAGGGGTTTTTTAAGATGAATGAAGAGCAAGAGCTTACCAAGATGAACAAAGAATAGAGTCCCTTTACCTTAGGGACTGGCAGCTAGGTGGCACAGTGAATAGGATACTGAACATGGATTCAGGAGGACCTGAGTTAAAATCCAAACTCAGACAATAGCTAACTGTGAGACCTTACACAAGTCACCTGACCCTGCTTACCTCGGTTTCTTTATCTGTGCAGTGAGTTGGAGGTGAAAATGGCAAACTACTCCAGTATCCTTGCCAAGAAAACCCTAAATGGAGTCATGAAGCATCAGACATGACTGAAATGACTGAACAACAACAACAAAGTTTAGGGGTAGGTAGGAGGATAAGGAAGAGCAGAAGGAGAAGAGAAAAAGGAGCTAGCAGTTATATAGCACTTTAATGTTTACCATATACTAGCATTTATATAGCACCTACTATGTGCCAGACACTATGCCAAGCACTTTACAAATATCTCATTGGGCTACTATTATTATCTTCATTTTGCTGATGGGAAAATTAGAGTGAAGGTTAAGTGACTTGCCCAAGGACACACAGCTAGTAAGCACCCAAGGCTGGATTTGAACCCAAGTCAGTGTGACCTCAAATTCTTAGCTCTGTCCACTGTACCACTGAACTGCTCAGCCTATAACAATATGAGGTTGATAAAGGACACAGAGAAAGCAAAGCTAATCATTGGTATTTGTCACATTCTTCTCTAACAAGAGCAATAGTCTCCAGAAGATTAAGGGCAGCACAGACATGGCGGAAAGGCAAGTGAAAGCCAATGGGATTAGAGCCATAATAAGTGGGATCACCACCTTCCCACATTAAATAAACTCAGGTCTCCAAGCATATTCAAAGCATTTAGATGGATGTCTGTTTCCAGAGCCACCATTGGTCATCTTGGAGGAGACATGGAGAACAGAAGACACACTGGCAAACAGAAGAAAACAATCACATTTTAGACAATTTCCAGCAAATAAGAGCTCCTGACATTTGTAAGCTTGAAGATGAGCTTTGATAAATTTCTACATTGGATTATTAAATGGATGGTTCTTTGGTCTTGGGAAAAAGAAGTGGTGATCACTGAGACTGAGCATGGGCTCACCAAGAAAAATGACATCAAATTAACCTCACTTCCTTCTTTAAAAAAAAAAAGCTAAACATAATAACTTAAAAAAAAATTCAAGTACAAATATGTTAAAAAAAAAAAAAACCACCAGTGACTTGCCCAGGCTCACACAGCTAGGAAGTATCTGAGTCCAGATTTGAACTCAAGATGAGTCTTCCTGACTTCAGTTAGACCACATGTTTCCTTCTGGTGTGCTATCCACTGTACCACCCATCTACCACAAAGACTGCACTTAGTAAATGTTTATTCAATTAAATTAAAGGGAAAAGGGTTTTACTTTCCTTGTGTCATTGGTTGCCATGAACATTTTGCAGCCTTCTATCAATTCACATGAAAATCAAGGCTGGTGGATAGTGTTTAAAATTAGACTCTTTTACCAACAAGGTAAATTTCCTCTAACCATAAAATGGTCAGGAGCTAGTTATAGCTCATACTAGTAAGAGACTATAAGTCTAATGAGTTTACATGTAATATTTCTGCTATGATTTTTGAGAAAGTTCTTATTGATATATGATCCTACTCTCTCATTTGACAAATGAAACTCAGGCTTGAACTTAAAGCAAGATCTCACAGCTACTAAATTTCTGAGGTAGGATTTGACTCTAGGTTTTCCTGACCCAAGTCCACTATACAATCTTAACCTTGTGGTAAGGGGATATTTTGTATCCATTAGAAATAGTAATTCTGGCTTGAGGAAGAAATAGCTCAAAATTATGCCCTCAAATTGACTTGTTAAAACCAGCCTGGCATGGGGAGAGACATTAGGGAAGTCTTTGGGCACAAAAAGGTAGAGACCCTGGAATAATGTACCATGAGAGAATAATGTACTCCTTTGGATACTGTGTCTCCACTACTGAGGAGGACACCAGGAGGGAGGAAGCCAAACAGATCTAGGGATAGTAGCATCCAGAGGAATGAAACATGAGATCTAACTGATTTTATCTAAGTATTCTGATGTGAAGCATAATTATTTCTGGCTCTTGAAGAATTACAAATGCAGTCAATAGCCTTGAAATTTCAGTAGCTTAGGGTGACGCTCTAGTCTGCCACCTCTGGTTATGTCTGGTTTGGCATCTTCCAAAGATAGTGTTCTTTTTGATTGTGCAGACACACGTACAATCATCATTATCTCCGAACTCTAGCTCTTTCCATTTATTTGGCTCACTAAAAAATGGCAGCCATGACAATGCCAGACCTGATGGAGAAGGTCTAGTGACCCAGGAGATCACGGCAGCATAAAATCAGCTAACTTTTATCATCTTGACTCACTTGGCAACTTCCTTCTCCAAGGGAGGGTTTCCACAAAGCAGTTGCATTTCCTGACAGAGTTGGTACAGACCTTCACGGAAGCTGTCCTCTGTCTCATCTTGTGTAGATTCAGCCTTAAGAACCTGACAATTCTGTCAGCTGCTCACAAGCTATGGTAGGTCCCACTTTTCTGAGATACCTTAAAATATTGGCCTGATGATGCACTCTCTGTATATGTGTGTGGTGTGTTATCAGATGATCAGCTAAGCCAAGTTTGGAAATTTGCCACCAGATAATCCATATTTTCTGGCCACCACAACTTAAGAGGATCATTCTGGCTCTGCCACCTACTATCTTTGTGATATCAGACAAATCACTTTTCCTTCTTGGGCCTCAGTTTCTCCTTTGTAAAATGATGAGTTTGGACAAGATGGCCTCTAAAGTTCCTTCCAGCTCTCAGCCTATGATCCTGTGTAGCCTTGTGACCTGGGCAAGGTCACCCCTCTGAACCTCAGTTTCCACATCTGTAAAATGAGGGAGTTGGATGAGTGGGTCACTGAAACCCTTTCCAGCAATCAGTTTATGATCTTATGATCTAGTGAGACTGGAAAGGTACAACTATACTGAGAAATTTTTGCACAAACTTGACCCAAATTGAGTGACCAAAAAAAAAAAAAAGCAAAACATATTCTCAAGCATGTTCACTGACCACCACGACTAAGGGCTTGTGGCACTGTGAAGTCACTGGGAGGGCCAGGCTACTGATGTGCTCCCTCAGTTACCAATAGAAGAGATAGCAGAGGGAAGCTCTGGGGACCCTACCATAACATCCTCTTCTTAATTTCATGCTCCTTCCTTACTAGCTGGTAAATTCTGCTGTTTCATCTGCTAAAGGATGAAATGCATTTACAGGACCCCAAACCCAAGCCCCTGTCACTCTCCCCTTATTATAGCTCTGATGGCTACGATTTGCTTAGGTGGCAAGAAATATGCACACCTACGAAATAAGGAACACAGCTCTAGTAGAAGTCAGTGTTAAGCATATAACTAAAATCCAGGTGACTCTACATTTTCCCTCATGGAAATAACATTTTAAAATTTCACTTATAATCTGGTGCTAAATGAGCATTTGGATTTGGTCTCTGAGAAGATGTCTCTTTCTGGCAGCAATCCCAGCCTGCAAAGCCAATGAGAAGGATTCACACAGGGGAAATGTGACCTCCAGATAGCTTTCAATAGCAGTTACATTGCATACTTGCTTCTCAGAGGTAGAGAATATCTCATTCTTTATAAAAATCCCACACAATACCTAGCCCAGTGGCATGTCCATAGCAGTCACTCGATTCTTTTGGACCACTTCATGAAAATCCACTTAGTGAAATTAGGCAGAAGGCATCTTGCCCAGTTTATGACATGTTGCTGGATGGGTGGACCAGTGAGTTAGCCCATCAATGCCTCTCTACCTCAGACATTTACTGCAGAGGGACAATTAGCAGGGCCCAGAAGTGAATAGCAAGAAGAGGCTCTGCTGGGTCACGTTTCAGAAACTGTATTATTCTTTCAGGGAGCCAAGGTCATTCCTTGACATCAATGCCCATCTTTTAAACATGAATGTTCACTCAAAAACGACGTGTGGCTCTGAATCATGGAACACCACAACCTCCAAAGAGTAATAGGTTCATAAACAATATCATAGATTCAGAGCTGATAAAATGTCAGAAACCATCTAATCCAATGCTCTCCACATGAAGATGAGGAAACCGAGCCACACAGTGATGAAATGATTTAGAATTATGCTTAGAGCTGGAAGGGGGCTCAGAGTCCATCTGCTCCAACCCTCTCCTTCATAGATGAATAGACTGAGGCCCAGAGAAAGTTTTGCTGAAGATCAAATACTAAATAACCAATACAGGATTTGAGCCTCCAAAACCAACAGGCTTTTAATAACAACAGGTTGCCTTCACAAGTGACAAAAAAAAGTGGAGAGATGCATGGTGGGTATCAGTAAGCTACCACAGGTTGGCAATGATTCGATGTATAAGAGAAGTAGGCAAACACCATAACCAAGAACGTTTATGACCCTCCAGCCCCCCCAAAAGGAATATGTGATCTAACCAATCAATCAGCATTTATTAAATGCCTACTGTGTTCTAGGTACTATGTTAGGTACTCAGGACACAGAAGCAAACATCTGCTGGGGCTACTGCACTTTTCAAATAGACAACCATCAACCATGCTTCTTAAGCCATTTGACCCTGCACTCCCTAGAACCATGTTTCCTCTCGTTCACCCCATCCATTTCCCCTCTTCTTTTAACCTCTTCCTCTAAGAACTGTCAGCAACTAAATCAACACTACCATTGTCCCTGCAAGGCCTTGTCAATCAACTGCCCCATGGCTCCACTTCCCAACCTTTTGACTTCCCAAACTTGGTCCCCACTCCTGTTTTTGTGCTATCTTCCTGTAATTCGTATCCTCTATCTGGAGAGTCTGGCATATTTTGCAATCAAATGTCATGCAATACTTAAGTCATGGTCTTTATTGTGATCATGGGCGCTGTAAATATCGCATTGGTGCTACACTTGCCCATGTGACTTCCCCAAGAGTAGGGACTATTCAATATTATATATTATTATTATTGTATTCCTAGTGCTTAGCATATAGTAAGTGCTTAATAAATGTTGCTCATTTATTCATTCATTCATTCATCCCTTGACCTCTAGGGCCTTTTGTACTGTCAGTGGAGACAATGTATACGAAAACAACTACATACATTGTGACATGACATCCATCTGTACAAGTGGGGTCAGTCCCCCCTTCTCAATAGCTACAGTTAAGTGAAGATCCCAAGACAACATTCTCATCACCACTCTTTGGTTCTGTTGAGTGGTTCAACATTAGAAACGTTAGGAGGAAAATGGTTTAACATTAGAAAGACTGGGGAGGGGAGAATGATGATTTTATGCATGGAAATGACACCAAAGAAGATACATTAACATTTGCTTTGATGACGCACCTTAAGGACCATGGGACCTTTCCACCTGACTTGAAGCTGAATCCTTCTATTTTCCCCCATGAGAATGTGAACTCCCTGAGAGCAGAGACCATCTAAAAATTTTTCTGTTGCTATTCCCATCACATAGCACAGCACTTCTTATATAGTAAGCACTTAATAAATGCTTTTTCATTCACTTGTGTACTTAATTAAGAAGACACAAAATAAATAGCAGGTGTTTTAGGGGAAGCAGGACATCATGCACTTGGAGATAGGAAAACCACCATGTAAAATGTGGGACTTGAGCTGAATTTGGAAGGAAACAGGGTATTCTAATGGGCAGACCTAAGAAGCAAATATACTCCAGACATAGACTTGGGTAGTGAGAATGAAGGGTAATAGATGCCTAGCTCTAGTATTTCACTGGTATCCACAACTTATAAATCAACAGAAAACGACATCACATGTATTGAATGTATTCTCTGTAGGGGATTTATAGGAAGACATGGTCTAGATTCATGCATAATGACAGCAATAAGGAATTACAATCTGTATTCTTGGAGGAAGCACCCACAGCGATGAGGTCATGTAACTACTGAAAGACCAAAGTCTGAAAATTCTGAATAGGAAATTACTGTAGCAATTCTCTGATTGCTCCCATGAGGGAGGCAGTGTTATATTTTTACCAGATGAGTTTCTGGTGATCATGAAGACCAGGTTTAGAAAAAAAAGACTTCAGTTGCTAGAGCTGTTCAGAGGGTGATGAATAATTCATTGGATTTACTGCACGCTTATTAAATGCTTACTATTTACAAGACACTATGCTGGGCCCTGGGATCCAAAGAGCAAAACAAATCCTTCGGTGAATGAATAGATGGATGATTGAGTTAATTAGTGAAAAAGTCTTTACTAAGGACTTATTATATGCCAGACTTATTATATACCAGAATGCTGAGAACACACACACAAAAGTGAGAGAGGTCCTGCCTTCAAAAAAGTTCTGTTCTACTGAATTCAGAGATCAGCATATGCCAGGATAGCATGTGGTGAGAACAGTAGAGAAAACAAGCAAAGAATTCTAAGAAAGGTTGGAGGGGGAAAGAGAAGTAATGTTTAGATGGACCCAGGCAGGCCTCCTGGAGAAAGTGGGGCTTGAGCTGAGGCTTCAGGGAAGAAAAAAGATTCTGAAAGGCCAAGGTTAGTGGGGGAGGCAATCCAGGCAAGTGGAGATGGAGTGTGTGCTCACATAGAATTTAGAGAAAGAATGTTGGGTTTAGAGAATAGTAACTTGGCTAGTTCAGCTTGGACAGAGAAGCCATGATGGGGAGTTCCATTAAATGAGGTTGGAATGGAAGGTTGAAGAAGGGCTTTTAATTGCAGTTATCTCAGTAGGTCAAGAAATCTAATAAGTTAATAATGTGATGCATTAAGAGCATAGAAGGCCACTCCCTAATTCCTAATGCCTGGGCCTTGGTTGATGTGTTGGTTCCCTTTACTGGACTCTCTTTGGTTTTTTCTCTTTTATTCTTTTCTATAAGTTATGATTCTATGAGTAGGTGATATAAAAATGAAAGATACCAATCACTTGTTTAATGAACTGAAGTATGCAAAATAATGTTGCACCTTCACATCCTTCCAGGTTTGGGGAGTTTTGCCCAGGTGGAATTGCAGAAGAGTGTTCTGCTCTATTTTTTCAAGGCAGCTTTTGCTAGACAAGAATGTGCATGTGTGTGTGTGTGTGTGTGTGTGTGTGTGTGTGTGTGTGTGTGTGTGTGTGAGAGAGAGAGAGAGAGAGAGAGAGAGAGAGAGAGAGAGAGAGAGAGATTTGAATGGGGCTATTTGACTACTGTAGCCCATTTCCTGGCATGAACAAACAAAAAACAAATACATACTGTTAGTCCTTAGTATTTCCTGATTTTACCTGATAAATAAATGGAAATATAATTGCATACAGGGTGGGTTTATAGCTTAGATGAGAAACTTCTGACCCATGGACACAATCTGGTCCATTGTTCAGGTTCATTTGGTCTAGGGCAAATTTTCCACAAGTGTGGATTTATGTTTAGCAATTTTTACTTTTTCCACTAGCATCGAGAGAATATTTCATCCTTATTATTTGTTCAAACACATTGATGCTAGTATCTACAGACTGGAGTTGGAATCAAGAAAACCTGAGTTCAAATCTCATCTCTGACATTTATTGTGATGCAGCCCCGGGCATTCCACCTAACATTTCTGACCCTCAGTTTTGTCATCTATAAAATGGGGATAATAATACCTTAATACCTACCATATGGGGTAATTTTGAGACTCAAAGTAAATAATGTATGTAAAATGTTTTACAGATTTTTAAGTGCCTGATATATATTAGTTATTTAATAAATACTTGCCTAATGAATAAGTGAAATGTCAGTTATGTTGGTGATGGTGATGAAGATGAAGATGGTGATGATGATGAAGATGATGGAACTCCCTCGTCTACATTCCTGACTTTGAGGAACCACTTCTGGATATAGAGGAGCTAGCATACCTGACCGAGCCTATTATATATCCAGGCATATAGATGGGACTGAGTTTAATATTGAAGAGTCTAACCTCTAATAAGAAAGGGTTAAGCTCCCTCTTCTCATATTCTTTGGGGGACTCTTGAAGTGCCCAGGTATGACATCGTAGAGGCAGCATTACTTTTAACTTCGATTATAGCTCTAATGGTTGTCCAAAAAGAAAGAAGTTTTAAAAATGTACTCCACGTACAAATATGAATCAGGTGTAGAAAAGATCATTTATTCTTATACACAAACAGAATGCTAAATTCAGAACAAGCAGACATTAACAGAACAACTGAAAAACAGGATTCTGTAATTTAACTTATAACTACTATTATAATCCTCTGAGGAAATGATAGTTAATCACATAATAATATAAAGAAACTTTCAGAGATGCTCACTTTGGCATTTCACATTTCACCTCAGTTTAGTACCGTCCAAACAACTCTTGGTACATCTGAAGGTAAAAACAGACAGGATGGGGGAATCTCATTGTTGGAGACCATGTTCTCCCCTGCTGCCAACTAACTCTTGCCATTGTCTCAATAAATGGTTCCTTTCATGAGACCCAGGATCTTGGTTTTTATCTCTTCTACCTCTATAGCATTTTACTTGCTGATCATATCTGCTCATATGGATTCAGTTAATAATAACTAACAATAATAGCAATAGCTAACACTTATGTAATACTCACTCTGTACTAGGGACTGGGCTAAGCACTTTGTAATTTTTATCTCACTTGATCCTTACAACAATTCTGGGAGGTAGGTGCCATAATTATCTCCATTTTTACAGATGAGGAAACTGAGGCAAGCAGAGGTTGAGTGGCTTGCCCAAATTGCCTGAGGCTGCATTTGAGTTTGGATCTTCTTGACTTTAGTCCCAATGCTGAATCCACACTGAACTATTTAGCTGTCCCAATTATCATCTCTATGCACATAATTCCCATATGTATTTATCCAACTCAGACTCCTCCTTCCATTTCCATTTTAGTATCTCCAGTTTCCTATTGGACACCTCAAACTAGATATCCTATGGACATCCTAAATTCAACAAGTCCATTCTTCTTGAGTTCAGATCTAGCATTCTATTCGAAGCACCACCTTGCCTACATTTTATTTTGCCTTTTTTTTTTGGAGGGTAGTTGGGTTAAGTGACTTGCCCAAGGTCACAGGGCTAGTTTTTGAGTTAAGTGTCTGAGACAGGATTTGAACTCAGATCGCCCTGACTCCAGGGCCGGTGCTCTATTCACTCCACCACCTAGCCGCCCCAACGTTGCCTACCCTTGGTTAAGAGACTTGTCCTGAGTGATACAACCAGTATATGTCAGAGGCAGTATATGTACCCTGACTCTGAGGCTAACTCATGTTGCCTTTCCAGTTTACAGATTAAGATTCTAATAGGTTAACTGCCAGTAGGTTAAATGATTTGCCCAAGGTTACATAGTAAACATTAGAGCTGACTAATCGAAAATCTTAAGGAATTGAAATCCATCACACCCAGCACTGATCCTTAAGCACATAGTCTGTTTCCAGGATAGGGTCCTGCACTTTCTAATGAGGTGATATACAAAATGCATCTGAATTTAGAGAATAAATAACTGAAGCACTTTTGTGATATTAATAACTAGTCAACAGAGCTTTAAAGTTCTCCAGGCATTTTACATATATTATCTTACTTGATATTTATTTGAAACGACCTTTCAATATGACCCCCCCCCAAAGAAACAGTTCAACCAAAGATTTGCCTTGCTCCCCAAACACCAGCTGCTGTAAATGCTGCTTCTCTCCCCGACTATCCCTACCCTCCAAAATATCATTTAGAATTTGGAAAATACAAGGAAACTAACAAATGACTCATATCACTGTTGCCATGAGGAAAGCAAGGCCTGGGAGCCTTGTCCTCACTCCTGCTTGCCATGTGTGGGAGGACAAACCCCAAAGAGCATGGGGCTAAACTTTCCTTCCTATTTTGTTTTTCTATAAACAATTTTTATCTCTGACCTTGTAGCAGAGACTCGGTTCCCGGAAACAGCTCGTAGACAGTGTCATTCCCCTTGTTTTACAAATAATCGAAAAACAGAGTTCAAGTAAATATTTGAATTAGGACAATTGGGTCACTTTCACTGGGACGCCCTTTACCCTGGAGTGTTCTCTATGGTTTTCCAGAAGGCTTGGATTCAAGGAAAATGCAGCACCGAGGAAACACTTTGGACTAGAGGCATTCACATGCTAGTAGGACCATGTCATGCAATTGTAAGAAGAATGTGAGGAACGACGCCCAGATCAGGGTGAATACTCGCTGTCTGTCAGAGGGACTCGATGCAGAAAGAGCTCCTAGCAACAGCTGCATAGCAACACCTAGCGCCAGATCCCGAGATAGCAGAGAAATGTGATGCCCCCGCTAGCCCTCAGGACTTGACCTGAGACCTCTCCCAGGCTAGATTTTGGAGGGTGTTAGCTGTAAGGTGAGGAAGGGGCCAGGGGTGGCGAGCTTTTCGGACTCTTACGTTCTGAGTCTGTGGCCTTGTTTGCTGTGAGGATTTACTCTCTGGTCCCGTGGGTAGAGTGGTCTTAGGAGCAGACTTGAAATCAAGACCCGAGTTTGAATCCCACTCTGAGCTGTGTGACCCTGAGCGAGCTGCTTAAACTCTCTGAGTTTCAGATTCCTCATCATCAACTACGGGGATAATAATAGAAAGGTCAGGTTTCCTAGAACAAGGAGGTGATGATCTTTCTGTCCTCTGCCCTGGTCAGAAAACATCTGGAGCATGTGTACAGTTCTGAGCACCGGAGTTTAGGAAGGATATTGATAAGCTGGGGACTGTGCAGAGGAAGGCAAAGAGGAGACTGAAGGGACTTGAGTTCATGTCATACGTGAATCAATTGAACAAATTAGGAAGGTTTAGCCTATTTAATGTCCTCTCTCTCTCTCTCTCTCTCTCTCTCTCTCTCTCTCTCTCTCTCTCTCTCCCTCCGACTGTCTCTGTCTTCCTCTTTGTCTCTCTGTCTCTCCCTCTGTCTCTCTTCCCCCTAACTCTCTCCTCTCTATCTCTCACTGTCTCTCCTCCTCCTGTCTTTCTCCTCTTCCCCTCCTCCTCCAGTCTTTTCTCGATTACTGGTTCCTTCCCTGTTAACTACAAACACACGGAGACCTAACACTTCTTTGATCCTATCATCCCTGATAGCTGTCGTCCTATATCCCTTCTCTCCTTCTTAACTAAACTCCCTGGAGGGTGGGGGAGGGTCGTGGAAGAACATAAACACTCTGACTCTGTGTCCTTTCCTCTTACTCTTTCAACCTATTCCCCAGTCTGTCTTCCCTTCCCCTTATTCAACTGAAATTGCTCTAATAACAATGATCTAGATCTAATGGGATCTTCTGAATCCTTACACCTTCTAACCTCTCTATAGGAGTCTCTTGGCTCCCTTCTCCTCTGAAATGCTCTCTGTTCTCTGAATTTTCATGACACTGCTCTCTCTCAGCTCTCAGCTCTCCCACATCCTTCTCAGTCTGCTTGGCCGGATTTTCATCTGTGCCACACCCACCAAATGTGAATGTCTCTCAAGATTCTGTTGTGGGGTTGCTGGGTGGTACAGTGGATAGAGCACTGGCCCTGGGGTCAAGAGGACCTGAGTTCAAATTCACCCTCATACAGCGACATTTATTAGCTGTGTGGCCTCGGGCAAGTCACTTAACCCTGGTTACCTAGCCCAGAAAAAAAATAAAGACTGTGCTGGACCCTCTTCATTTTTCTCTATGCTCTTGGTAAGGGAGTTCATCTGTTCCTGTGGGTTCAATTACAATTATGATCTCTATACAGATGATTCTCACATTAGATATATATGTGTATATATGTATATATAATACCTATAATATTATGTACATACACATATATTTTATAAATATATACATACATATTATATATGTAAATATATGCATGTGTGTATACAATGTGTGTATGTGTACATACACAAATATGGATATAGATACATATAAATACACACACACACATATATATATATACACACACAGATCTCATACCCTTGTCTCTCTCCTAAGCTCCATCATGAACTGCTTACCATATTTTTAAAATTGGGTGCCCCAGAAGCCTCTCAAATCCAACTTGTCCACAGTGTCTGGCACACAACAAGTGCTTAATAAATGCTCTATCAATTTATCTATGTCCAAAACAGAATTCATTATCTTCCCTCCATTCTTCTGAATCTCCTTTCCTTCCAGTTACTGAATTTTGTAACCTGGCTCTCACCCTTAACTCCTCACTCTCACATATTCCTGCAGACCCAAATCCTCTTATTTCTATCTCTACACCATTTTTCATATATTTTGGCTTCTCCCCATTTATGCAGTCACCACACTAGTTCAAACCCTCACCATCTTTCACTAGACTGCTAAAACTCCATAATTGGTCTCCCTGCCCAAGTGTATTTCCACTCCAATCCATCCTTTAACCAGCTGCCAAAGGGATTTGCCTAGACCACAGGTCTGAATACATCACTCCCCTACTCAATAAGCTCATCAGCTTCTTGCTCCCCCAAGGATCAAATATGAACTGCTCTATTTTGTATGTAAAACCCCTCCAGTCTTAAAGAAAGTGTCCCCCTCCCTATACTCTAGGATCCCACAAGACTGGCTCCTCTGCTGTTCCTCACACGTGACTCTCCATTTCCTGGCTCTGGGACTTGGTGCTGGCTGACCCCCATGACTAACTACACTGCCCTCCTCCCTCCCCTTCACCTCTGAGAAGCCTGAACATCCTTCCAGACTTAACTTAAAGGGAAATCTTTCTCACTCTTCACCAGAAGTTAGCCTTTCCTCCACACTTGACTCATCACCCCACCAAAAACTTGGATTCCACCTTTGAATTCCCTATATCTGATAAGTTTTTGTCTTATCTTGGCTGGGGACCCATGGTCTCCACAAAACTGTCCCACAGGCTCCTCCCAGGTCCTCTTCCCCTTTATCTATGGTCTTCCCTCCTTAAAACAGAAATTCCTGGAGGGCAGGGACTGTCTGATATGCAGTTGCATCCTCAGTCTTAGGGCAGTGTCTGGTACCCAGTAGGTGCTTAATAAATAATTTATCTATGTATCTTTTTGAAACCTATTTTTCTGCCTTTGGCTTCTCCCATTAGAGTCTCTTTCTGTGTCTCTCTAGGTCTCTGTCTCTCATCTTCAGCCTTTCCTCAGCCACTGATTTCTTCCCTGTTAACTACAAAGACTCACAGAGACCTCACCCTCCTTTGATCCTACCATCCCTGATAGCTAGATAGATCACTCCTCCTTAACTTTACTACCTGGAGGGTGAGCAAACAAATCATTGAGGGCAGTGATAGCTTTGTTTTTATTGTTGTATCCCCAATACCTAGTACAGTGTTTGGCACATAGGGGTGCATAATAAATGTTTATTGATTAATTGACACGAAATTTAGGCTCTTTGAAAGCAAGGACTTTTTTTGCTTTGTTTTTGTCTCTGTATTCCCAGCACTTAGTACAATTCCTGGGACATAGTAGGTCTGTTGAATGATAAAATACTGCTGTGCTCTAAAAAATTATGAGCTCAGTGGCTTTAGAAAAAGTAGAAAGACTTGAATGAAATAATGAAGAGTTAAATGAGCAGAACCAAAAGAACATTGTATACAGTAACAGCAATATTGTTTTAAGAACAATTTTGACTATTACAAATACCCAAATTAACTACAAAGGACCTATGAAGGAAAGCACTATCTGTATCCCATCCAGAGAAAGAAGTGATAAGTAGGAGTATGTATAAAATTATTTTACATAATATACATATATATATATATATAATATACGTATTTGTGTCTAATGGTAGAGCAAGGGTGAGGAAGGGAAGAAAAATTTTTCCCATTCTAATATGTTATGGAAATGCTTGTTTAATTTCTTATGTTCAGAATAAAATACATTTTAAAAAAAGAACGATATTCTTGGACTAAAACAGCAATACATAAGTCATAATTATCATCATTAATAATTATACATATGATTCAAATAATAGAATTTGAGAGTCCAAAGGGACTCCAGAGACCATTTAGTTTAAACCATACACAAAAGGAATCATAAGAGTTTCCAGGCTAAATTTGCATGATTTATTTACACAAAAATGTTTTTATTTGGCATATTCTAATTATTTTTGTTGTTTGGTAGTTTTTCAATGGTACACAACTCTTTGTGATCCTATTTGGGGTTTTCTTGGCAAAGACACTGGAGTGGTTTGCCATTTCCTTCTCCAGCTCATTTCACAGAAAAGGAAACTGAGGCAAACAGGGTTAAATGACTTGCCCAGGGTCACAGAGCTAGCAAATGTCAGAAGCCATATATGAATTCAGAAAGATGAATCTTCCTGACTTCAGGCCTGACATTCTATCCACCGTGCCATCTAGCTGCCCCTCTGGTAAACTAGACACTCATAATAAGGGGTATAAACAAGAGTTTCTGATATGTGTGCATGGGCATTGATCCTGATACTATCTATATTGGTATCTATATTGGTATAGATGATAACAATTAATAAGAGGCAGCTAGGAGACACAATGCATGAAACACAGAATTTGGAGTCAGGAAGATCTGAATTGGAATCTTAAATCAGAAAAGCCCTAGCTATGTGACCCTTCATAAGCCACTTAAGTCAGGCAATAAACAGTAAGCGTTTATGAAGCTCCTTCTATGGGCTAGGCATTGTGCTAAGTCCCAGGGATACAAAAAGAAACAAAAGGCAGTCCCTGCCCTCCAGGATCTCACCGTCTAATGGGAGGCAAACAAAGGGATATGTACAATCAAACTATATACAGGATAAATAGGAAATGATTAAAAGAAGGAAGGCACTAGAATTAAAAGGGGTTAAGAAAGATAGGATTTTAGCTGAGATTTGAAGGAAGAGATTTGGAGGGGTGATAAAGCACCTCTCTGTGCCTGTTTCATCATCTGAAAAATGGAGATAATAGTAATGCCTTCTGCCTCATACAGTGGCTGTGAGAATCAAGTTATCACACCTAAAGCACTTTGCAGCTAGGTGGTACCATGGGGCTACTAGGTGGTGACATAATGCCCAGCGATGGGTCTGAAGTCAGGAAGACTCATCTTCCTGAGTTTAAATCCAGCCTCAGACATGTAGTAACTGTGTGACCCTGGGCAAGTCACTTAACTCTGTTTTCCTCAATTTTCTCACGTATAAAATGAACTGGAGAAGGAAATGGCAAGCTACTCCTGTATCTTTGCCAAGAAAACCTCAAATGGGGTCATGGAGAGTCTAAAATGACTGAAATGCAACTTAATCATTATTAGCATTCTCCGATATCTATCCTGCTTTGTACCTTCTTTAAATCTCTTAATCATGCCCTTCTTCCCCAGGAAACCCATCCTTGGAAAATCTCATTGTGCTACAAGACTGAATCTGCCTGGTAATCAAGTCTTCTCGGTACCTTCTATTCCTTTGACTGGTGAGCAGGACCATAGCTCCAGGGCCTCCATTTTTGGAGGGGGCTCAGCATGGTCTTCTTCCCATTACCTACCAACAACACTGACTTCAGACCTCTTTGCATTTCTCCATCTTGCCCCCTGACTGGGTACCTCGTTTATTCCCTCTAGCTTTTCAGCTTCCTTTTATGTGTTTTCTTCCTCCTTACAGTTAGACTGTAAGTTCCTTGAGGGCAGGAGCTGTCTTTTTTTTGTTGTTGTTGTTCCCTTGTGTTTTTATCTCTGGTGTTTATCACAGTGCCTGGCACATAGTGGGTGCTTAACTAATTGATGACTTGCACTACAGATGTTTGAGAGGCAGCATGCTACAGTCCATAGAATTCCACACTGGAGGTGAGGAAGGGCTTAGTTGAAATCTTATCTCTGATACTTATTAGCTGTGTGACCACAGGCAAGTCCCTTAATCTCTCTCTGCCTCAGTTTCTTCTCTTGATTCTTATGGAGCTCTTTGAGATTCTGAGTTATAAACAAGTGATGATCTGCTCATGACAAGAGTTTCCATTTAGGAATAATCCCAGGTCTTCAATGTTTCGGCTTTATCTATAGTTCCATTTGTAAATATAAAATACTCATTTTTGTACAAATACAAAAATGCTTTTGCTATTCCTATCTCTCTCACAGATGCCTCTACATTTGTCATTCACAACTTGCTAAATGCAAGTTGAAATGTGGCTGATTTGGTCTCCAGAGTCCTTTAATCTTGGCTGAAGAATACAAACCATTCAAATTACTCTGCTTTCCACAGACTTTGTGTCCAGCTGAGTTGATAACTGGGCTGGAAAGGCTGGATAGACTTTCCCCCAGCTGAATCCTCTCAGGCTCATACCTGCTCATAACTCATCATTTCATACCTTTGTCTCAGGTGTGTTCATTGGCAGGTTTGGGGCAACAGAGAAAAGTTACAGAAAAGGTTATCCAAAGATCTTTAATTGGCCGTGACATTTTCTATGACTATTACTTAACAATGGGCTCCAATTATCTTTCCCTTCCAAATATGTCATGGACTCCATTACTATGCTAGTAATACTTTTGGTTCTCTTCCAGCTTCTCATCCCTCTTCCAATAACAGGATGGGGCCGGGGGAGCAGAGAAGGGGAGTGATTTACTTGTCATGTCTGTTCAATCACTGGCCTCTGCTATGACTGTTGACAACCTTAAATTATTTCACAACACATCTACCAGAAAGTCAATGTAAATAACCTATTTCCTTTCTTTTTAAAAATGAACGTGTTGGTTTGTTTTTACATCAGTCATTTCCAAATATACCACCCTCTGCTATGCACTGTCCTCCCCCTCCCCCATCCTTATCTCTACTTAGCATGCCTTCCCATCTAACAACAAAAAAAAAAAAACAAAGAACACACATCTGACAGTGTATGCAATATTCTATACCCATAGTCCCTCACCTCTCTAAGGAAAGTTGGGAGTTGCATTTTCTCTTATCTTCAGAGATATACCTTGTTTGACTTTGGTTTCCTTTTTCCTTTCCTAATGTAGCCAAATTGTTATGGGTGTTGGCTATATAAGTGAAGAGGAAATGTAGGTACTCTCCTCGAGGTGGCCCCAACCCTTGGAATGTGGGCATTGCTGGTCATTTTAAACCATTCTCTTTCCTATTCCACTAGGCAGAACCTACTCTGTAGTCACTGCCCTTGGGCTCCATCTCCAGAGAGATTTCACTAAGCATGACTGGGGGGAGGAAAGCAATGTTGAATGTTGCGTGACTCAAAAGTGCAAATCCCCCCACTAGACAGCAATGACAACTGAACCACCCTAAGGCAGAGGGGAGGGGAGATTCAACTTATACTCTACTTTGGAATATTTATTCAAAATATTTTAAATGTATCAATGAGATTCTCTTTCTTATATCTCCTGAGCCCCCAGAGTGAGGAGAGGGAACAGAACAAAACAAAACAAATTTTTTTTAAAGACTACTTAAACAGACAGTCTGAATGTCTGTCCCTTTCATTCTCTGTCATGTGCCTGTTACCATTTCTTCCTCTTTTTTCAACTCTCCATTCATAAACAATGAAACAGATTATCAGAAGTTATGACTGGTCATTTTATATAGGCAGCAAATTCAAAACTAACTAGAAAGAAATTTAAATGGAATTTTAAAACACAACAAGGCTTTGAAATGAATGGATATTAATTTCTTGGTGGGTGAAGATGGAAGAAGAGGAGTATTCCCTAAAAACCCTAGTCTGAATCAGTTTTCTAGCAAGCCAACTTTCTTTAAAAAAAAAAAAAAGTTCAGTAGCAATCACACCTGCCTCTCACTCCAGACCTATGCACAACCTATCTTACTGCAGAGAGAAAAGAGAGCTCTAGGATCCCATTAACATTCAATCCAAGCTTTTATCTTTTACAGTTCTTCCCATCCAGGTCAATCTACCCACCTTTATTTTATCTACTAAAGTTTTTCTGATTCTCAGAGGAATCCTGCACTAAACATCAACCTTCTGCTAGTGTCCCTCGACATTTATCTTTTTTGAAACAAAGCGTTTATGTCACTTCCATGTTGGGGAATAACTTCTGTCCCTTTTAGACACAACTCTTCAATCCATGAGTCCTGATACACCAAAGAATTACATTCACCAGTAGACTATTCTCTGAGTAGTAGTGTCTGAGAAATACTCAGGGTTACCTTTATTGTATACATTGTGTATTATTATTGTATACATTGTGTGTATTGTTTTCTTTGTTCTTGTCTTTGTATTCCCTGGGATATATGTCCAGGATTTTTTAATTGACCATGACATTTTCTATGTCTATGGATTCCAATTATCTTTCTCTTCCAACTATGCCATCAAGTCCATTACTATTCTAGTAATATTTTTGGTTCCCCCCCAACTTCTCATTCCAAACAATAATCTAGTTGATATTCTTGAGAAAGGGAACAATATGATGGGAGCTATCCAGGTCAATAGGTATGAGCAGACTAGCAACATTTTTCTCATGATTCCAAAAAAATTTTCAGAATTGTTAGACTAATTATCACCTTCCTCGGCCATATTCCTTTCCTCTGTAATGCTTCAAAATCACCTATTTCTCAGAGATAACTTTGATTCAGGTGGTGGCTACAATTTAAACCCAGGATTATAGATTTCATGGTAGAAGGGACCTTGCAAGCTACCAAGATCCAACTCTTCATTTTAGTTATTTTAATTTTTTTCAACTATCAAATTGAATTTCTCTTCTTGTTGTCTCTTCCCATTGGGAAACAAAAGAAAAAAGAAAATGTTTGTGACAAATATGCAGAGTTGAATAAAACAAATTCTTACTCATCATTTCAAAAAATGCATGAATAATTCATCCCTTATCCATCGATTCTCTGTCAGGAAGTAGGAATCATGCTTCCTCATCAGTTTTTGGGAGAGAACATGGTTGATCATTGTTCTGATTGGAGTTCTTAAGTTTTTCAAAGTTGTTTGTCTTTAAAATGTCCTTGTTATCACATAAATTGTTCTCCCTTCTCATTTTATAGATGAGGACTTGAGAGTTTAAGTTACTTGACCATATATCATAGTTAGCCACTACCAAAACATTAAGGGGCTGCTATGTGGCACCATAGTGCATAGAATGCTGGGCTGGGAGTCAGGCTGACTCATCTTCATGAGTTCAAATCTCGTCTCTGACACTTACTGGCTTTGATCCTAGGAAAGTCACTTAACCCTGTTTGCCTCAGTAGAAGGTGACTGAACAACAACCTAGGACCAAAATGTGTTCTCACAGGAAAAATTGGGTCACACTTTCTCAAGAGCCAATTGTTTAGGCAATAGTTAATCAGCCAGCATCATCCATCATGAGGTAACCATATGCTTTAGTGATAGAAGAAGTAATCCTTTAAAAAAAAAACTTTTTAACCTTGGACCTTTAATTTCACTGGGTTACAGAAAAACTCCATGAAAAAACCTTCTCTACCAATCCATTGTTTCATGGACAATCTTTTTCCTGTCCTACTATAGATAGGGAAATGCCATTTTTATTTGCTGTTTGCTAAGTTTAGAATTTTTAAAAATAAATTAGAGGGTCGGCTACCTAGAGGCAGCTAGGTGGTTCAGTGGATAAAGTGCTGGTCCTGAAGTCAGAAAGTCCTGAGTTCAAAACCTGTCTGAGGCATTAGCTGTATGACCCTGTGTAAGTCGTTTAACCTCTGTCTGCCTTAGTTTCCTCAATTATAAAATGGGGATACTAATAGCACCTACTTTTTAAGCTTGTTGTGAGGGTAAAATGAGATAGTATTTATAAAGTGCTTAGCACACTACCTGGCACATTTTCTTAATAAATGCGTATCTCCTTCTTTCCTTCCTTCTACTCTAACAGCATGTGGGGAACAGAAGTGGGTTTCACCATAACACCAATGTGGAACTGCATGAGAGAAGTAGAGTTCAGGATGCCACCAGAGAAATGTGTGATCCAGAAGGGATCAGTCACATCATGGGAGTGAAGAATAACTTACAGACATCCCTAGGCTACACCAGTATCCTCCCAATGGTCAAGAGCTCTAGCATTTTGTCAGCATTTTGAGGGGATCCTCTAGAAGATTTATAGGAGGATATGAGCAATAGTCGAAAAGGAAAAGCAAAGATTATAATAATGGGAAAAGCACCTACATGTACAAAAATATTTATAGCAACTTTTTTTTGTGGTGGCAAAGAATTGGAAACTTAGGAGATGTCCTTCAATTGAGGAATGACTGAGCAATTTGTGGTATATTAATGTAATGGAATACCCTTGTTCCATAAGAAATGATGAGCAGGTAGATTTCAGAAAAACCTGGGAAGACTCACATGAACTGATGCTGAGTGAAGTGAGCAGAAACAGGAGAATATTATACACAGTAACAGCAACATTGTGTGATGGTCAACTGTGATAGGCTGTAATGTCTAAGCAATGATCAGTAATATATCATTAATCAATTATAGACCAATAATAGACAGTAATGAGCTAAGACTATTCCAAAAGACTCATGATGGAAAATGCTGCCCACATCCAGAGAAAAAACTTTGGAGTCTGAATGCAGATTGAAGCATAATATTTTCTCTCTCTCTTTTTTTATTTCTAATGGTTTTTCCCTTTTGTTCTGATTCTTTTCTCACAACATGAGTAATGTGGGGATTTGTTTAATATGATTGTACATGCATATCCTATATCAGATTGCATGCCATCCTGGGGAGAGGGTAGGGGGGAATTTGAACTCAAAATCTTATAAAAGGGAATGTTGAAAACTAAAAATTAATTATTTTTTTAAAAAAACCACAAAGGATAAAAAAGCATGGTTAGGCTATGTTCTATACTGATGGAAGAGGGAAAAGGGAATTTATCCCCATTTTATAGCTGAGAAAATAGGCAAATAGAGGTTCAGTTATTTGCCTATGGTCACACAGCTAGTAAGTGTCAGAGGCAGGATTGGAATTCAAGTCTTCTTGTCTCCAAGGCCACTGCTCTAACCAATGCACTACATAGCTACCTCTGCAAATAGCCACATGGCTGAGTTACCTGGGTCATCAAAGTATCAAAATGACTATTTTAATTATGTAGGCCATCTTTTAAAAAAATATTTTTTAAAGACCAAAAAAAAGGAAATAAGCCCCTCTATAATTCAGCTCAACCTTTGCTTTGCTACTCATAGCCCTAGAGAGTTTTCTGGGGTCTTTAAAGGGAAAGAGGCTTGCCCAGGACTACATAACCAATACAGGTTAAGGGTTGGACTTAAACCTAGCTCTTAAAGCCCTACACCATATGACCTCTCTGTGAGAAGATACATAAGAAATGATAAATAGGGACCCAGCATTCAAGGAGTTAATCTAATGTACATTGGAAATTTCTTAGGAACTGGAAATTTGGCAGCTCTATAGATTGCCCCCTCCCTCTTCTTGAGATTTGTTTTATCTTGTTTCCTAGTTCATGATTTTGTTTTGGTCCATTTACCTTAAGCTTTGGGGTATGTTAGATAGGCTAGATCTTTTCTCTCTCTCTATTCCCAAGCTAAATCTTGTCTCACTGTTTTCTATTTTCAGAAGGGCAATGCAGACTTTCCCCAACCTAACAGCCTTAATGGATTCTGAGAAACATGACGTAAATTGTAACATTTTATGGGCAAATTAGAACCATAAGATCACAGATCTTATGGGAGGCTGTCAAATGAAATGGCACCTCATTTTTAGATGAAGAAATGGAGACAAATGAAATGACTCAAGCAAGGTCACACAGGTAAGCCCTGGAGCTGGAATTTGAAACCAAAACCTCTGATTCCATAGTCACTGTTCTTCCCATGGTTCTGTGATTTTCCTTTTTTAAAAAATGTATAAATTAATGGTCTTGAGTCCATTTTTCTTGCTTGCATGATCCTAGGGTCTTCTATCCATAATTCCTTTTCTCAAATAAAAAGTGGGGTGAGCTTGGGGGTCAAGGTCAGTCTCTCCTTAAAGGCAGGAAACATGAAATGCATAGAAAATATATGAACATAACTTCTAGGGGAGGGGAGAAGATATGGGAAAATGAGCAATCTTCTTCAATCAGCTTCTTGTAGAAGATGGTGCTTGTTCTCAACTTTGAAGGACACTCAGGATCTTAAGTATGAAGGGAGTGTATTCTAGGTCTAGGGGACAATCTTCACAAGGGCTGGAAAAATGAGGTGGGATGCAGTGAACAGTAAGTAGACCCATTTGCCTGGTCCAAGCATGCATGGTGGGAAATGGAGCATGATAAAATAGAGAAGTAGGCTAAAGCCAGGTGTGGAGAGCTTTAAAAACCATACAGTGGGGGTTTGGTATTCAGAAAGACTAGCATCTCTTGTGTGAGGTCTTGCTCAGCCCTTTTTAGGGCTGTTTGTCCACTTTGGTGTCTACCTGATTCACCCATCTCTCATCTGTGTCCTCAAGAAACTGTAGCATGTACAGTGGCCACACACTGGTAAACCATTTTGGCAGATGGGCTAAACCAAGTTGAGGGTAACTGTTGGTGAGTTAAGGGAATGTCAACCCCAAGCATGTGAAAACTTTCTCTGGTAGAATGGGCAGATGAAAACAATTTGTTCCAGTGATTATGAAGGTGGCTGAAGCAGGCACTGTGGCGCTTAGAGCTTAGTCAGACATCCACTGCATCTTGAACCATTGCCAAGTGATCTTGACTTTTGTCCTGCCACTGGACTTCCTTCAATGACTCAGGAAGAGAGAATGAGGCTGAAGACTTTGGGAAACTCTGCCTCACTTAAATCCAATTCACTCGGAAGTCAAGACTTCACCTGTGATGGCATTGGTCCTCTTCAGAAATGAAGGAGGAACAATGACAACAACAAGCCAATTGAGTCTTTTGAGCAAGGGAGTGATATACCATTTTGGCTGTTATATGGAGGAAGGATTGGGAAATGGGAAAGACTGGAGGTAGGAAGATGATGAGGACCTGAACTTGGTTGTTGGCCAGATGAGTGAAAGAAGGAAGTCAATGTAAGAGAGAAATAGAAGTGGAAAATACAAGATGGAGCAGCTGGAATGATATGAGAGAGGAGAAAGAATTAACAGTGACCCTGGGGGGCAGAGCCAAGATGGCGGAGTAGAAACAGCACGTCCAAGCCACTCTCCCCCCAGATCACTCCAAACTATGTAAAAGGGGACTCTGAACAACTTCTGGAGCCCCAGCACCCACAGAACGACACAGAGAAGCTAACCTCCTGCTGAGGACAGCCCAGCAGCCCTGCAGGAAGGACCAGTGCAGCGCTCTGGGAGCCGGCAGCGCAGCTTGCAGTGCGTGGGGAGCCGAGCATAGGTCCACCTGAGTTGTGGTTTTAGCCCCAGGGTGGCAGGGCCAGCAGCCAGCTGGAGGGACCCCAGAACACCAGCAGCTGTGGCGATTCCAGAATTATCAACATAGACATGCCTAGGACAAAGTGAGAGGTTAGTGCCCTATGGAGATCCAGCGATCAGTCTTGGGGGGCAATCACTCTTGCTTTAACCTCCCTGGACCTGGATTGTGATCTGGGGTGGAGGTCGTGGGTGGGTTTCCAGCTTACCAGAAACGGAAGTTGCCCCCCAACACAAACGTTTGGGATGAAAGTTCCTGTCTGGCACCAGAGCCATAATGTGGCAACAAGCCCCAAAGTCAAGTAATTAAGTGGCAACATGCCAAGGCAAAGGAAACAAATTAAACAGAAAAATGCAACCTTAGACTCATACTTTGGAGGCAAAGAGGAGGACTGTGAGGTCAGAAGTCCTGCTCCAAAAGCCCCAGGGGAAAACATGAGCAGATTGCAGGCCATAGAGGACCTTCAGAAGGATTTTAAAAATCAAATTAGAGAAGTGGAGGAAAAATTGGGAAGAGAAATGAGAAGGATGCAGGAAAAGTATGAAATGAGGGTCAACAGCCTGACTGAGGAAAACAACACCTTAAAAAATAGACTAACTCAAATGGCAAAGGAGGCCCAAAAGGGCAATGAGGAGAAGAATGCCTTAGAAAGTCGAATTTGCCAGATGGAAAAAGAATCTCAAAAGTTCACTGAAGAGATTCATTCCTTCAGAGTTAGACTGGAACAAATGGAAGCTAATGATTTTATGAGAAATCAAGATGCTGTTAAGCAGATACAAACAAATGAAAGATTAGAAGGCAATGTGAAATATCTCATGGGAACAACCACTGACCTGGAAAATAGATCCAGGAGAGACAATTTAAAAATTATTGGACTACCTGAAAGCCATGATCAAAGAAAGAACCTAGAAATCACCCTTCAAGAAATTCTCAAGGAAAATTGTCCTGATGTTTTAGATCCAGAGGGCAAAATAGAGGTTGAAAGAATCCACAGATCACCTCCTGAAAAAGATCCCAAAAAGAAAACTCCCAGGAATATTATAGCCAGGTTCCAGAATCCCCAGATCAAGGAGAAAATACTACAAGCAGCCAGGAAGAAACAATTTCAATATTGTGGAAACACAATCAGAATAGCCCAGGACCTGGCAGCTTCTACACTGAGGGATCGAAGGGCATGGAATATGATATTCCAGAGGGCAAAAGAGCTGGGAATGAACCCAAGGGTCACCTACCCAGCAAAACTGAGTATTTTGTTTCAGGGGAAAATATGGTCATTCAGTGGAATAGAGGACTTTCAAGCATTCTTGAGGAAAAAACCAGAGTTGAATAGAAAATTTGACATCCAGACACAAGAAGCAAGAGATGCCTGAGAAGATAATCAGGGAAAAGAAATCAAAAGGAACTTATCAAAGTTGAACTATTTACATTCCTATATGGAAAAACAATAACTGTGACTGATGAAATCTTTCTCAGTATGAAAATAATGGAAGAAGGGTGTATGGTCATATGAATACATATGTGAATGTGTATGTATATGTTTACAGTTATATATGGATAGAGGGCATAGGTTGAATTTGTTGGGAAGGGAGGATACTCAAGGGGTGAAATTATGAGGTGAGAGAGGAAAGTGGCAAGAGAAGATGGGGAGAGACAGGGTAGGGTAAACTATCTCATGTAGAAGAAGCAAGGGGAAGTGGCTGCAAGTTAGGGGAATAATAGGAAGGCAAAAAGGCAAAACCACATTCTCATTGAATTTGGTTCAGGGAGAGAATGACATACATACTAAATGGGATATCTCAACCTGCAGCAGAATAGGGGGAAGGGGGATGAGAGGAGGGATGATGGATGGGAGGGCATCCTTGGGGGGAGGGGAGGTTGGAAGTACCCACTATAGAAGAGGGACAGGATCATGTAGGGAATGGACCAGGTGGGGGGTGGGATGAGTGGGAGGGAATTATAAGCAGCCTTGTACAATATATCTACTATGATAATGTTTTGCATAGCTAGACATGTACAACATATACTGAATTACTTATCTCCCCAGAGGGAATGGGTAACAAGGGAGGAAGGAAATGGATCTGAAATTTGAGGTCTTAAGATTAAATGTTTCAAATATATATATAAATACTATTATTAATACTCTTTTGCTTGTAATTGGGAGATAAGATGTGCAGGCATTGGGACACAAAGATTCACCTTCCTCTTATGGAAAAGTCGAAGTGGGTATGGGAGAAGATATGGGAGACAGCAGATTGGAGGAAGTGATATCTTGCGGGACTGCTATTCTGGGAGGGTGGGTAGGGGAAAAACAGGGGGTGGGGAAATAATTGTAACTCAAAATCTGGCGGAAATGAATGATGTAAAACAGAAGTTAATAAAGCATTTGTTTAAAAAAAAAAACAGTGACCCTGAGGCTGCAAACCTAGACTGGAAGGAAGGAGGGATGTCCTGACAAAAACAGAAAAGTGAAGGAGAAAGGATGATTTTCACAGAAACATACATGAAGACACATTGAGGGTAAGATATCAACAGGACCTTAAGTTGTAAATGCCCAATATGCAGTTAGAGATTTGTGAATGGAACCCAGAAGGGAAAATAGATCTGTAAATCTTGGACTCATCTACATAGATGATTGATTTTTTGGGAGATTATGAGATCATATGCCATGATATAGAATGAGAAGAGTGCCCAATGTGGAGGTGTGGAGCATGCTCACAGTTAGGGGGGAGGATAAGAAGATGATTCAGCAAAAGAAACTGAGAAGGAGTGGTCAGCTAAGTAGAAGAATCATGAAAACCCAAGGTAGAAAGAGTACCTAAGGGGCGGCTAGGTGGTACAGTGAGTAGGGCGCCGGCCCTGGAGTCAGAAGGACCTGAGTTCTGTTCCAGCCTCAGACACTTAACACACACAAACAAAAACCTAGCCGTGTGACCTTGGGCAAGTTACTTAATCCCAATTGCCCTCCAAAAAGAAAAAAAGAAAGAAAGAAAGAGTACTTAAGAGTAGAGGGAGGTCAACGGTGTTGAATGCTGCAGTAAGGTCTAAAGGATAAGGACAGAAAAGACTGTTGGATTTGGCCATTTTTATGGATGGAGTTGTGATCTAATTGATGTGGGCACTCCATCCATCAGCATCTATCATAACTTATCTATGTTTTCACATCTTTAGCAATTCTTGCCCATATCCTTCTATACGTACTTCATAAGTGATCTACGCACTCTTATGTCCCTGAAGCTTTCTAGTGCAATATTTAGGTTATCCATCTGTCATGTAGCTTAGTTGGCAATAATGAAAGATCATGCATATTATTTACATATGTACATGATATATATATACATGTGTACATGTTTATTCATATACATAAATGTACATAATTTTAGATAGATAGATCAGCCAAAAGGGCATGACACTTTCTTGTTGTTGGCTGAGCTAAAGGAGTTTGTTACTGTTTCATTGACCCAGAAGCAGCTTTTCCCTTCACCCTTCTGCTGAAGACCAGAAATGAAGAACATAGCAGAAGCATGGCTTCACATGAAGACAGTTCCTCAAGTACCAAGGACACAGAAGCCTACCCCACAGAATTCTGAGTTTCCTGAAGCACACAAGTCTCTCAGTGTTAGGTTTTTTTTTAAGTGTACGCTCATTCTCCTCCCAGAACTCTGAGTGTTGGTGGGAGAGTAATGAGCCAGTTTTATTGATGGACCATGACTGATTATTCCTGCTTTTGCCTTCCATTGAGCAAAATTTATGATTGCTCCTGCTTTTGTCTTTTGATGTGGGAAATATTGTGAAACAAGAAATGACAATCAGTTGAGGGAGAGGGAAGGTGAGGAAGACAGAAGGCCAGGATAATTCTAAGGTTATGAACCTGGGAGACTGGAAGGATAGTGGTGTCTTTGATCACTAATTCCAGGCTCCTAAAAGGTAACCTTTCTGTTGTTTCTAGTGTCAGGGATCTGGAATGAATTGCCATCAATTTAAAGCAGATAAATTGAGCATAAAGATATCAAAGAAAAGGTTGTGACCAGTCTTAATGTATACTTTCAGAAGTATAGAATGAACCATAACAAATTCTGAAAGTACCCTAACAAAAACATATCCAATATTAGCAAAACATAGGGTCCATTATTCTCAGGCGGCTACAGAAAAAAAATGAATGTTTACACTCCAGAAAGGAAAAATGGAATTGATAGACATTCTAAGGGCATATTTGAACAGCTAAAAAAACCTATGGAAACACTTTTGAGACAAGTAGACATCACTTCACTGAAGAGTAATTAAGGTTGATAAAAGGTACTCATCTTTGGATTTGTCTAATGTAACCCTAAGTGTCGTACCTCTATATGGAGCCTACAAAATGTCTAAGACCCAAGAATGGCATTTAAAGACCATCCTTGAGAGAATCTGTATGAACTTGGCCAACAGTTCACCAATGCCCAAAACAAAACATAAAAATCAATAGAAAGACTGATTTATTCAAATTTTTTGTGGAAACAGAGGGTTTTTATGATGGTAACTAAGAACTAGGTTCTTGCCACCAGAAACTACACAGAGGTTATCCTTAAGGAGCTTAAACAGCAGAGATTACACAAGGAAGGGATGGAGACAGTGCTAAGCTTCACTGCAAGAGATAAATATTTAGCACCTGCTGAATACTGAACAGGACATGATCTAGTGATCAGAATTAAACTTTAGGAACTTGCTGTCTTTCACCACCTGCCAGATGACAAATCTCTATACTGAAAATGCAGACCTCATAATATCCGGGAGAGCTCATCTGCTAGAGTCTTCTGGAAGCATACCATTACCACAGACTGAACCATAGCCTGTGATTTCCTGGACACTACATCAAGGCATAAAAACTGAGGAACAACCTTTGCAGTTGATTCCATCATGTTCAGGGCTCATTCTCTCCAAAGCTACATGGAAACAAAAACTTTCCAAATGCAGACACCTGGATGAGATCATGGGCATGAGGGAACAGGAAGTAATTCAGGACATCCTCATCCCTCTCACTGTTTCAGGAGTTACACTGAGCATCCTTCTCTGAACCTAGATAGATTATGAGCTTACATCCTAATATTGCTACCCAGCTACAAAATACACTTATGTTCTGCACTTCTGAAACTGTCCATAGAACACTTAATATTAAGGGATCATCACAGGACACATTCCTAACTGAATGTCATCCAAAAAAAAGAAGAGAATTGAGATAACAATAATAATATTAATAATAATAGATTATGCTAATAGAGTAAGCTATTATGTTTCAGAATTGGTGATATATAAAAACTCTTTACAGTTCTCAATCCCAAGAATCTAAGATATACATGTACAGTTTTTGAGAGTTTGTTCCTGGAAACAACTTGATACCCTAGGAAAACCTAGTCATAGGAGACAACTTTGAATTCAACTTCTTCCACTTACTGCTTTATGTAACTGTAATGCCAATGTATGAGCAGCTTTCCAGAAGAATGCCGCTGTGAACAGCTTTCAAGGTTCTGATTACACAGTATGGTGAACACTGTATTCCATAAAAAATCAAAGTGAAACATTCACAGAAAATCAAAGTACAGCATTAATAATATTACAACTTATCACAGAAAAATCACAATACAGTATTCACAATAGCTTATCATTAAAATGGCCACCTGGTTTTCACCAAAGTAGTCACAATATCTAGAACAAAGAACAATCATCTCAAAGTACAATAGTCAAAGTCTTCCACTTATGGGGCATACTAGATTAACTCAATCAGTCACTCAGCAATCAATTACTAAATATCATTAATCACTAAGTACAATCATTAGAGAATACATAAACCCTCCATCCCTAGGTCACTAGTAAACTACAATCTCATCATTACTCAGTACCCATGGAGAGGTCTTTTCATCTTGACTTGGGGATGGTTCTCAGATTCCCTGGATCCCCTTCCATGGTCCCAGATTCTACCTGGATTCACCAGACTGTCACCTGGATTCAGTGGCAGACAGCTCCCAGTTCCTTGTCCAGCTCTCTGGGTAGGTCCTACTTCACACTGAAGTTCACAGGGTCCAGTCCATCTCAAATCCTTTACAATTTCTACTCCTGGGAATTTAAGGTTCAATCAAGCCCAAAACAGACAAAGTCCCTGCATCCTGGTCATGCTTCCTCAGTCTTCTGCAGCTTGTTCAAAAAATCAAAATCACCTTATCCAGCCTGAGGGGAAGGGGCTCCTGGGCTCCCGGGCTCCTGGGCTCCTGGCCTTCTGGGCTCCTGGGCTCCTCTTCAGAACAGGCTTCTGCCTCCAGATTCTTGTCCCAAGAAAAAAAATCTGACTGTACCCTCTGGGGCTTTTCCTATATACACAGCATTAGCTAATTCCTGTTTCAGCCAACTCCTTCCTGTCACATCAGGAACAGGAGTTCATACCTTCTGTTTCTTTCACAGAGGTTTGATTAGTTACTAAGTGCTAAGTACCTGCTTACCTTTGCCAATACAAAGGGATCGTCAAATTACCATTACAGTAACCTTGGGCAAGATATTTAATTTCAATGATCCTCAATCGTCTCATCTGTAAGAAAAAAAAGGTGGGGGGGGTAGATTAGATGGCTTCTGAGGACCATTGCTCCTCTAGATGTGATTCTACCACCTGTTTTGGCCAAGTTACTGAATCTCCCTGGGACTCAGTTTCCTCTTTTGTAAAATGATGGGCTCTTTCTTCCTCACTCCTAGCTCTCCTTCCAGCTTAACATTCATGTCATGTCAGGATTCCGATAGCTTTTCATTCCTTTTCCTTTTTGTTTTGATTTTTTTCTTTGTTTTCCTCTAGCATTTTCCCAAGCTCTGCATCTTCTGTGAGAAGCACATGACTGTTCTGTGGTTTCTCTCACCCTTCTGTTCCTAAATCAACTCTGGCCAGAGCATTGCTCAAGTTCTTCGACCTACCCAAGAAGCCCTTTCTGGCTTCATCAATGTTTCCCTCTCTGTTCTGATCTCTCTCTTGTTTTCCTCTCTCCCTCACCATCCTCTGACCTCTTTTCTTCACTCACCCAGATGCCCCACATCTATTCTTGCTTTCTGAAGTTTCTCCTCCCTCATCACCAGCCAAGACATCATCAGTTAACACAACTCCCGACACACCCACACACACAGTTCTCATTGGGGCACCTCCATCTCTGTGATCAAACAAGATTGGAATGACCAGAGGAAAAAGACAAGACGCTCTGAACGGTAGCCCACAGGGGAGGGGCATCTGGCTCAGTCTCTCCTGGCAGGGAGAACATCAGCTTGCAGCTGCAAGGTCTGGGATTCAGTGCCGCTGAAGTTTGCTGATGTCACCCTTAAGTTGTTTTCCTTCTTGAAAACTTGGGAGAGCAGTGATATATTCCAGATGACTTCTAGACACATCTCAGGATGGGAGATACAAAAGCAGATAAACTCTGAATTGAGGAAGGACTAAGGCATTCACAACATCCTCTCATGGCCCAAATATTCACCTATCAGAGGACTGGAAATTTGAGCCCTTCTGGGTAGACTGTGGACAATTTAATTTAGCCCTCAAAAACCCCTTGAGTAATCATAAAGAACTAGAATTATTTCAAAGCTATCTAAGAAAAAAAAAGGATATCTACTCTGGAATCAGAGAACCCGAGTTCAAATCCAATGTTTGATATACTACCTGTCTGACCTTGGACAAGTCACTTAACTTCCCTGAGCTCTAGGTTTCTCATCTGTAAAATGAGGGCATTGAACTATGTGGCCTCTTCCATCTTTAGATTTGTGATTTGTAAGACTATATTGAATCACATCCTCCCATGACATGGTTAGATGGTCATAATTTTCATTGTTTGTGGGAGAAGAAAAAAATAGGAAGATGGACATGAGTTAAAAGCTTCTTTTACTCTTCTACCTCTGCTCCTGATTCTAAGGACTTTTCTATCATCTCCCAGGAGCCTCCTTGCCCTGAAAGATACCTCTACCCTTCTGGTCAGATGTTCCACCTAATAATATATCCACATATATAGATAAGATGGACGTTCCACATCCCCCATTGAATACTAGGGAGCATAATACAGTAAAACCACAATTATGTGTTAGGCATTTACTATGTGTAAGGAGTGAATAATTACTCACATTATTTTGGCGATATATACCTAAAAATAAATGTTCATATGTAACTAAAAGCAAAAAAAATGTGATCATCAGAGTCAATGCTTTTATTTTTATCAATGTAGCAGTGAGATGTATCAACATATGAATTCCCCTAGTTCAAAATTCTCATTGTCCCATTGATTGCACGTTTGTTTGATACTCAAATTTACAGTGTTGCCAACACTGACCTTTTACATTGGAAGGAAGCAAAAAAGGAAATAAGCGTGTATTAAGAACCTAGCATGTGTGAGGTATTTCATAAACATCTCATTTGATCCTCAAAATAACCCTGGGAAGTAAGTTCTATAATTATCCCCATTTTACAATTAAGGAAACCGAGGCAGACGGCAGTTAAGTGACTTGCCCAGGGTCACACAGCTAGTAGTTATCTTAGACTGCATTTGAACTCACATATTCCTGACTCCAGACCCAGTGTTCTCTCCACTATGCCTAGCTGTTTCAGAAGAAATGAAGTGAAGATATTGGACAGACAGCTACATGGTAAAATTATACAGAAATCCATACTATACGTCAGGGAAACATTGATCCTCCCAGAACTTCTTCTGGAAGAAGAAACTGGAACCAGATGAAGCAACGGACAGATGTGAAAGGAGAAAAGGAGATATTAGCAGACAAACACAGGAGAAAGTTAGGCTTGGTCCAGCAAGGAACCATGATTCCGAAGGGCAGCATAGACCTATTCCTTCACTGATACTGTGACTCATGAGAACCAAAAGGTCGCTTGAGATCTTTCTGCTAGTTAACAGGCCAACCCTGGACAGTAGTCAGAAGGGATTATATGTGTCACTGGGGAAGGTGGTATTGACCAGAGGGGAGAGATATTATATTCTGTAACTACCTCAATTCTCTCCACCTCCCCATCAGAGGACCCCACTCAGTGTGACTTTATAAGTCTGGAAGCCCACATGGTTCACTGGGAAAGTCAGAAGTTCAGCGAAGATAGAAGAGGAAGTGTCTTGCTTGCTTATAGACTCAGGTATGAGTCATTTATGGTTTTTGTCAGTTTGTTTGTTTTTTTTTTGTTTTTTTTTTTTTGGAGGGCTATTGGGGTTAAGTAACTTGCCCAAGGTCACACGGCTAGGTTTTTATTTGTGTGTGCATTGTGTCTGAGGCCGGATCCGAACTCAGGTCCTTCTGACTCCAGGGCCGACGCTCTACTCACTGTGCCACCTAGCCGCCCCATTTTTTTTTGTTTGTTTGTTTTTTGTTTAAAAAAATTTTTTTTTTTATTTTTTGCTTTTTGGAGGGCCATTGGGGTTAAGTAACTTGCCCAAGGTCACACAGCTAGGTTTTATTTATTTGTGTGTATGTTAAGTGTATGAGGCCGGATCCAAACTCAGGTCCTTCTAACTCCAGGGCCTATGCTCTACTCACTGCGCCACCTAGCCGCCCGGTTTTTTTTCAGTTAAAAAAAATGTGTCTAATATATATATATATATATATATATATATATATATATATATATATATATATATATATATATATATATATCTCATTAGTTTGAATCCTTGTGTGGGAGTGAAGGGCATCCTTGGAGAAACATGAACCAAATGCTGCCCTTGCCAGAAGCTACCTAAGGTGGGGGCCTGAGCCACAGTTTATCATTGTTAAGAAACTTCCAGTATTCCATGTGGCCAGTGTCAACCTAGGGCTTCAGTGGGAGATGAACTTCCCATTTTTCAAAGTCACTTGCTCATTTAAATAAGTCAGGTTGGAGCAGTTGTACTTACATCTTTCTATCTTTTTTTCCTTTCCTAGGAGACTGAGCATCCAGTGTTTTCACTGATGCCAAACTGGTCCCTGTGTCAAAAGCCCACCTTCTTAAACACCAAAATGCTCCTGGTGACGTTATTTGATTAAAGATCATGGGACACTACAGTCATAATTGCCGTAATAATGGCGCACAACTATATAGTACTTGGAGGTTTGCAAAGAAGTTTATCTTTGTTACTTCATCTGACATCCTTACAGAAGAATCAGGATTGCAAGTAACCCAGGACACAAATTAAAAAAAAAACCAAGCCCCAGGTGATAGGTCTGAGCAGGCTGAAGTTTGTCGAATGAGCTTTTGCTTACTTTTGAGAAGTGGTATAAAAGACATCGATAAGGACATTGTGGGCTGGGAAAGGAAGTGGACTGGTCTTGTGGAGAGCACACAGAACAAATGGGCTGCCCCAGGACTGCACTGCTATCCACAGGAAAACCAGAGACCTAGAGACTGGCTTCCAACTCATTGAATACATTCTCTATGGAAGATTTATGGAAGAACTTCACAGGATGAGAAGGCTTGGATGGGTTGCAATCTACCCCTTTCAATGGATTGCCTACATCAATGAGATCAAAGGTCACACTGGGAGAGGCAGTGAAATGAAGAAGACTTGAGTTCTAATCCCATCTCAGACACTTGGCAGCCATATGACAATGGACAAAGATATTTTATCTCTTTCAGTCTCTGTTTCCTTATATATAAAATGGGAATAATAATTCCAGTAGTACCTACCTCAAAAGGTTGTCTCAAGGATCAAATGAAATGTGTGTAAAGCAATTGTGTAAAAATTAGCTACTTTTCATCCAAACTGACTCCCCCCAAATCTAAAGTTGATTTTCAACCATACTGATGTGCCATGGTTTATCTAGTACACAGCACATGTTACTAACAGTTTTATCAGGAGAAACAGTGGAGTTCTGTTAAGACAAGACTGAGAGGCATATTTTCATCTATCCTCTGCCTCCCATAGGACTGTGCCTATGGCCCTCCAGAGAGCTAACACTGAGAGCCACTTAGAAAGACTGTATTCATCAACTTGAAATGTAATCAGCACATGCCCAACTTTTTCCAAGGCATCAATACACTCAATGTTCCACAGAGAGATTAAACAAGATGGCTCCACCAGAGTAGACTTCAAATTAAAAGACCAAGAACCAATCTAGAAGCAAATCTTTCTTTATTATAAAATGAACATGATGAGAAAAAGAAATTGAGCAGGTTATATTTGTTATACCATATTTATCTAGTCCACCCAATTTCTATGCCCAGAAGAAGTCTACATATCCTATATTGGGGAATATCTCACTTTACCAAGGAAAGGATTTTGCACATAAGGGGGTGTTTAATAAATTTCTACTAGATTAAAATTAAATTTAATTTAAGTCAAATCAAGCTAAATTAAATTAAAATTCTACTAAGATCAAATTGCAGCAGTTAGGTGGCTTGGTGGTTAGAATACTGAGCCTGGAATTAGGAGAACCTGAGATCAAATCCTTCCCCTGACACTGATTAGCTGTGATCTTGGGCAAGTCACTTAACTTTTGTCTGCCTCAGTTTCCTCATTGGTAAAATGGGAATAATAATATAAACTACCCACCCCCGGTTGTTGTGAGGATCAAATGAGATATTATTTGTAAAATGTTTAGCACAGTGCCAGGCAACATAGTAGGTGTCATATTCATTGTTGTTAGTATTATATCGAAGAGACTAAAAGAAATGTAAGCTCTATTACTGGCCCTGTCTATCAGAGCTGGGGAGGATCAGGAAGCCAAAATGCAAGGAACTTGTCTGATTCAGGCTAATTCTGCAAAATTTCTGTCTTCTTACTGTGACTCATTGTATTCCCTACCCCCATCCAGGACTGAATTTTAGGCATGGTCATGGATGGGGTCCACCATGTCTTCTCTGGAATTAGCCACTTTCACTGGTCTGTTGGCTCACACTTTTAATTCTCCAGACCTTGGGCAAATGCCTAACTTTTCCCTGGCACTGTCATCTGTGGAAATAGTCATACTGAAAATCTTGGGACCGCAATTCTCTGGAGCACAATCAAGGTGAGAAAGCAAAAATAATAATAATAATAATAATAATGGAGAAGAATGGTATAAAGAGTAGAGGAAAGAAAGTCCCCAATTCTATTGCACAAAAATTTATTGTATGCCCATTATGTGTCAGGCATCTTAATTGGTGACAAAGCAAAGTAGGTCCTGACCTCAGGGAGCTTCCATTCTATTGGTTAGGAGGAAAGATTTATGGTTAAAGAGCTTGGCTTCTCACCACAGCTATGCCACACACCAGCTGTGTGACCTTGGGTAAGTCACTTCTCCCAGCCTTGGTTTTCTGACCTGTAAAATAAGAGTTGGTTTAGATATCTTTTAGACTTGACATATAACATTTCAGAGTTACCCTGCTGTCTTTTAGAAAATTCAAGGCCTGAGATCTTGTCATTCAACTATACATTGTTACTGTACTTATTACTATAAAATTGAATCAATATTATTTGGAAAGAAAATTATTGTGAAAAAGACACAAAAATATTGACCTCCAATAATCAGTATTTTATAGTCATCTCTGTTGGTGAATACTTATAGAAACCCAAAAGGCTAATACAATGCATGCCCCACTAATAAAATCACAGTGTGCACAAGGGAGGTAATCTTCTCTGTATCCTCTGCCCTGCTCAGACAATATCTGGGGTACCATCTTTAGCTTAGGGAGACACATTTTAAGAAGGACATTGACAAGTTCAAGAATCCCCAGAGGAAGGTAGCCAGTGTGGTTAAAGGCCTTAAGATCATGTTAGATGAGGATCAGTTGAAGGAACCGGAAGTGTGTGAACTAAAGAAAAGATGAGTCAGGGTAACATAAGGGCTGAGTTCAAATTTAGGAAGTACATGTCAAGTGACAGAGCAATTAGGCTTATTCTGCTTGGCTTAATCCAAAGAGTAAGAGTTGGACATTGCAAAGAGGCAGACAGGATCAATTTAAAGAAAAACTTCCTGAAAAAGAAAGTCATCCAAAGTAAAATGGGTTGCCAGGGAAGCTAGCAGCCTAGAGGCAGGAGGATGCTAGAGCAAAATGTTCAGTGTGAGCATTTACACTGAAAATTGACAAATGATAGGGGTGGCTAGGTGGTGCAGTAAACAGAGCACCAGCCCTGAAGTAAGGAGGACCTGAGTTCAAATCCAGTCTCACACTTAACACTTACTAGCCATGTGACTTTCAGCAAGTCATTTAACCCCAATTGGCCTACATTACCCCCTCCAAAAAGCAAAAATAAATAAAAATTAAAAGTAAAAAATAAAAACCAGGGCTTGATTTATTGTTTTGTTGATTATCTAGATTTAGGAAAGTGATGGAGGAAATGCTAATAATGCAGATTAGACTTAAAAATGTGAGCTGCAAACTTTTTTTTTTTCTGAGAGTCAGTTGTCAAATATTTATCAGCACATTACTGACTATAGGGCTACAAGCAAAAGCTGAAATAACTGCTTGTAAAGAGTGTTGTGGCAGAAGCTCCTATTGCTGTGAAGGTTAGACTAGATGACTTCTGAAGGCTCACCCAGCACTAGCTGTGTGTAGACATGTTTCCCCCAGCAAGAAGAATCATCTTCCTTGTCCTGGACATTATGCAAAGCAAACCTGCAAAGGGTCTGTAATTTCCTCAGTGTGTGGAAATCCCAGCATGGGAACACCTTCCACTTATGCAAGTGTCTAAGACGGACCAAGGTTAAGTGACTTGTCCAAGGTCCCAAAAGCCAGCAGGATTTGAACCTAGCTCTTTCTCACTTGAAGCCCAGAATTGTATTGACTACGCCTTGCTTCCTCTATAGCCCTGCTTCTACACCTAATAGGTTTTTCTAGCTACCATATCACTTGTTGAGCTATAGTCTACCCCAAACCTCCAGATCTTTTGCTTTCTGATCCCAACTACTCCATCTTGTATTTGAAAAGTTGATTAAAAACAAGCATAAGACTCCATTTAACCCTATTAAATTTCATATTAGACTTGATCTAATGTTCTAGCTTTTTGAGATTTTGAGGAGATTTGCCTGTTATATGAAGTATCAGTGCTCCCTCCTAGATTGGTGTAGTCTACAAATGTGACCTGATTATCTATACTCTCATACTAATCATTGACAAAAAAATAACAAACCATACAGGGACAAGGACAGATCCATAGGACACTTCACTAGAGATCCCAGCTAAGTTGATTTGAATTATTAATGTCTATTCTTTGCATTTTGCCATTGAACCAGTCCTGGATGCACTTTGGGAATTGTGCTGTTTTCCTCATATCTCCATTACAACTACAAAAATAGCATGAGAGAATTTCTTAAATGCTTTTCTTCTGTCTATATAACTTATATTAAGAGCATTCCTTTGATGCCCCACTGTCAAAGAAGGATATTTGATGATATTTTCTTTTTTAAAAAATATTAAATTAGCAAACATAAAAAACCACAAATTTTCCATAAATAAAAAAGATAAAAAGGGATGTTATATGAAATTATAAACATCTTATGTATAAGCCCATTATTTATTATAAAATAAATTTAGAATGAGGGTATCAATACCTCCCTGTTAATCTTCTGAACTTCTTTCTGCTATCATTTCTTTTAAAAAAGATGGTACTTTGATGCATATTTTATTCTTTTCTCTTTGCTTTAGAGGACATTATTACCACTATTCAGCCACTTCTCCTCCTGATACCACACTATCTTCTCCAAAAAAGAAAGCCCACCCTCTTAACAATAAGAATATTCAGGCAAAGCAAATTCCCACAACGTGTGTGGTCTGAAGATGTGTCTCTCAAGTTGCATCTCTAGTCCCTCACCTCTCTCCCAAGGGATGAGAAGCAATTCATCATCTATCTTTTGAAGTAAGTGATTGGTCATTGACTGATTATAGTTCTAAACATCTTTCAAAGTTATTTTTCTTCACATTATTGTAATCATTACGCAAACTCTTGGTTCTGCTTACTTCACTCTTTATCAGTGCATAGAAGTCCTCCCAAGCTTCTCTGGATCCATGCCTTTTACTGTTTTTATCATGCATAAATATCTTACACCATACTATACCACTCATATAATTTTTTTTCCATTGTCCAGTTCATGGGCACCCAATTAGTTTCCAATTCTTTGATAACAACAAAAAGTGCTGTTACAAATATTTTATTCTATATGGTTCCCTTCCTTCTTTGACTTTTTGGGGTATGTGCTTCATTATAGCATTGTTGGGTCAAAGACTATGTTAAGTTACTTTTGTGGGTGTGGTTCCAAATTGCTTTCCACGTATTTGGACCAATTCCCAGCTCTAATAATGCGTTATTACACTTCTCTTCCAACAATTCTTTTCCTTTTTTCCACATTCACCAATCTGACAAGTGTGGGATACTCAGGGTTGTTATAGTTTGCATTTCTCTTATTAGTGATTCGCAATTTTTCATGTGGTTTTTGATAGCTGATATGTCTTTTCCTAAGTGTTTATGTCATTTAACTATTAATTAGAAATTGGCTTTTTTTTCTAATATATTGTATAAATTTTCTGTATATGTTGTCTATAAGACCTTTATTAGAACAATTTGCTAAGATTTTTTCTAGTTACCTGTTTTCTTTCTCATTTTAACTCCATCGATTTTGTTTGAGCAAAAATTTTTCAATTTTATGGAATTAAAATTGTCCATTTTTATCTTCTGTGAACATCTTTCTCCAATATTTGGTCAAGTACTCTCCCAAATTCCATAGTTATGAAAGGTACTCTTTTCATAAGCACCTTTATGTGTGTGTGTGTGTGTGTATAATTTGTGTGTGTGTGGTGTGTGTATAATAACACTTTATATCTAGCACTCTTACTCCTAATAGTAAATATAGTAGATGTCCTTGGATTTATGAAACACTATACATCCATGTTCAATTGTTTCTGGATGCTATGAACCTAATCTGTCCAACCAATTCACTTTTCTGTTTCATAAGCCAAATTAAAAGGTTTCAAGAATTAGTGTTTTGTAGCATTTTTAAATTCTAATCCTGCTAGATCCCCTTCCTTTCCCCTACCGACCTTTTTTTCCATTATTTTCCCTTGAGATTTTTGATACTTTGTTCTTCCTATTAAATTTTGCTTTTAATTTACCTAGTTCTGTAAAGTAACTTTTCAGTGGTTTGATTGGTATGAGAATGAATCTTTAAATAAATTTAGATTAGATAGCAAGTGCTATTATAAAGGTTGTCCCAAAAGTCTCAATGCAGTTTTAAGCTCTAATTAATAGCTTAGTACTGATGTGGTCCTACAAGAGTGATTAATATCTCTCCAGTTATTTAATTTTTCCTTTATTTTGGTAAGAATGGTTGGTAGGTGTATCCTCACAATAGTTGTGTGTGCCCCCTGTTCCTACCTCCCCTATCACTGTAGAGGGCAACCCCAACCTCCCAGTCCCTCAAACTCACAAGCTAGGACTCATCCTGGACCCCTCACTATCTCTCTCCTTCATATCCAAGCTATTGCTGAGGCCTGTCAATTTCACCTTTGCAATTTCTTTTGAATATACTCCCTTCTCTTCTCTGACACTGGTGCCACCTTGGTGCCAGGCCTCATCACCTCACACCTGGACTATTGCAACAGCAGCTGGTGGGTCTGCCTGCCTCCAGTCTCTCTCCACTCCTGTCCATCCTCCATTCAGCCACTAAAATGCAGGTCCGACCATGTCACCCACCCCCCCTACTCAAGAAACTCTAATGGCTCCCTCTTGCCTCCAGAAGCAAATAGAAAATGCTCTGCTTAGCATTCAAAAGTCTTCATAACCTAGGCCCCCTCCTACAGTTACAGTCTTCTTACTTCTTCTTCTTTGATCCACTGGCCTCCTGGCTGTTCCAAGAGCAATGTACTTCAGTTCTCAGCTCTGGGGATTTTCTCTGATGGCCCACCCTCCCCCACCCCAGGCCTGGAATGTTCTCCCTCCTCTACTTTACTCATCTCTCTGGCTTCCTTTAAGTCTCAACTAAAATCCCACCTTCTACAGGAAGCCTTCCCTAACCTCTCTTAATTCCACTGCCTCCCCTTCATCATTTGCCTCCTTTTGATCCTGCATATGGCTTGCTCTGTCTATATGTATTTGCATGTTGTCTCCCCCTTATGATTGTAAGCTCCTCGAGGGCAGGAATTGCCTTTTACCTCTTTTGTATCCTTAACATTTAGTACAGTTTCTGGTACTTATTGATTGATTGCTGGTCTGGGTAAGTGTATTCCAAGATATTTCATACAAATTTTGAATGGAATGTATCTATTCTTCTTATTTTGGAGGATTTTTTTTTTTGCTAATACACAGAAAAGGTGGTTTGTGTGAGCTTACTGTATATCCTTCTATTTTACTGAAGTTGTTAATTTTAAATTCAGTTTCTAAGGTTATTTAAACAAATATGTCACCTGCAAAAAGTACCAGTTTTGCTCTTCATTACCTATGTCTATTCCCTCCTTTCTTCTTGTCTGATTTCTATATGTATCACTTCTAGAACTACCTGAAATAATAGTGGTGAGAAATGATATCCTTGTTTTGTCTTCTCATTTCATTGGGAAGACCCCTAGCATTTCTTCATTACAGATAAACCTAACTCCTGGTTTTACATAGCTGTTATTCACCCTTTTAAGGAAAAGTTCGTTGATTCCTAAACTTTTTAAATTTTTAAAAATATAAATGCGTCTTGCATTTTGTCAAAAAGCTTTTTTTCTGCATCTATAGATATAATCATGTGATATTATTGGTTTTGTTATTATTTGTGGTCTATTGTGTTTAAACTTTCTTACTATCAAAACAAATGCTGTATAAACCATTCTTTGCATAATCCAACTTGTTCATCACATTAAAGCTTTTCAGTATGTTGTTGTAACCTCTTTGCTTATATATCATCCATTATTTTGACATTAATTCTCAGCAGAAATATTGGTGTACAGTTTTCTTTTTATATTTTATCTCTCCCTGGTTTAGGGAGTTCAGTTTCCATATTTATCTCATAGAAGAAATTTGTTAGTCTCCCTCATCTCTCTAAATTTCCTATTTTTTCAAAGTTTCTGTAATATTTAAACTAATCGTTCTTTTTCATACCTGATGATAATTTCTTTTTGGCTTCCTAAACTATCTTACAATATCAAATGAAAGTCCTCCTCCTCATCTTGGATAACTAAGCACATTGATAAATACATAATATTTTTACTTAAAGAGTACCAATAGATCAAATGAGAAAAACATTTGTAAATTACTTAACTCAGTGCCTGGCACTTAATCAGTACTTGTTGCCTTTTTCTTTCCCCCCAAAGAATGCCAAATATGGGATGTTCATCGTGGAAGTTATTTGCAAAAAGAATATTAATAGAGTAGAGGGAGAATATTCCATCCAGAATCTCTTTAGAAAGTTGAATTCATTCTCAAGATGGATATTGTATACCATCAATAACAGGGATATTTTACACTATTGTGCACAGGGAAGCTATCCACTCATTCAAGAAGCACGGGACTAAAGATGTTCAGTTTGAACAAAAGACGCCTTGGGTAAGCATGATACCTGTGTTCAAGAATTTGAAGGGCTATTATCTGGAAGAGGAATCCTGTTTGTCCTTGTTAGCCTTAGAGGGCAGAAACAGTGACAAAAAGGTACCAGGATACACTTCCTATAAAGCCACACATGAGCAGCTTTCCAGAAGAATGCCGCTGTGAACAGCTTTCAAGGTTCTGATTACACAGTATGGTGAACACTGTATTCCATAAAAAATCAAAGTGAAACATTCACAGAAAGTCAAAGTACAGCATTAATAATATTACAACTTATCACAGAAAATCACAATACAGTATTCACAATAGCTTATCATTAAAATGGCCACCTGGTTTTCACCAAAGTAGTCACAATATCTAGAACAAAGAACAATCATCTCAAAGTACAATAGTCAAAGTCTTCCACTTATGGGGCATACTAGATTAACTCAATCAGTCACTTACTCAGCAATCAATTACTAAATATCATTAATCACTAAGTACAATCATTAGAGAATACATAAACCCTCCATCCCTAGGTCACTAGTAAACTACAATCTCATCATTACTCAGTACCCATGGAGAGGTCTTTTCATCTTGACTTGGGGATGGTTCTCAGATTCCCTGGATCCCCTTCCATGGTCCCAGATTCTACCTGGATTCACCAGACTGTCACCTGGATTCAGTGGCAGACAGCTCCCAGTTCCTTGTCCAGCTCTCTGGGTAGGTCCTACTTCACACTGAAGTTCACAGGGTCCAGTCCATCTCAAATCCTTCACAATTTCTACTCCTGGGAATTTAAGGTTCAATCAAGCCCAAAACAGACAAAGTCCCTGCATCCTGGTCATGCTTCCTCAGTCTTCTGCAGCTTGTTCAAAAAATCAAAATCACCTTATCCAGCCTGAGGGGAAGGGGCTCCTGGGTTCCTCTTCAGAACAGGCTTCTGCCTCCATGTCCCAAGATAAACTCTGACTATGCTCCTCTGGGGCTTTTCTTATATACACAGCATTAGCTACTTCCTGTTTCAGCCAACCCCTTCCTGTTAGGTCAGGAACAGGGGTTCATACCTTCTGTTTCTTTCACAGAGGCTTGATCAATTACTAAGTGCTAAGTACCTGCTTACTTGCCAATACAAAGGGATCAAATTACATTACCATTACACTTCCTCACAATTTGAGCTGCCAGATTGGAATGGGGTGTTTAGGGAATTTGGTGAGGTTCCCCTCCTTAGAAGTCTTCAAGCTGAGCCTACATGACTACACATTGGTTATGTTAGAGTGGGGATTACTTATGGTTATGGGTCAGACTCAATAGCCTTTGAAAGATTCTTCTGTCCCTGTGTAACTTGAATGTCACTGAACTCCTGAAATCATAGATCTAGTTAAGAAAAAAAAATATGGGCTCTGGGGATATCAAGAACAATAACAATAATTGTGCAGTTCTTGCCCTCAAGGAGCTTCCATTCTAACAAGAGGCAAATGGATTCATTGAGAAAACAAAGAAGTCAATACAAACACACACACTATATACATAAATATATATGTGTACGTATATGTATACATGTATATGTATATATACACATGTGTATATGTATATTAATACAAAGTCATCTCAAGAAAGGGCAGCAATTACTTAGGAAGGGCTTTGAATAAAGGCATACCTGAGTATTCAGGAATCAATGGAAGTCTATACTTGGAAGAGAAACATGAAGCATATCTTTATCTTCATAGGGGGAATGAGAAGTTTTCAGGGGGGAGTGGAAGAACGCAGAGCAGGTGATGAAAGATCTCCCTCCTCCTCTAGTCTAGTTTGTCATATAGCAGCTCCCTATTTTGAGGGCAAAGTGGTGCCATAGTGCAGAGTGCCAGTCCTGGAGTCAGGGAGAGTCATCTTCCTGAGTCTCAATTTGGCTTTAGATACTTACTAGATGCATGACCCTGGGCAACTAGTTAACCCTGTTTGCCTCAGTTCCCTCATCTGTAAAATGAGCTGGATAAGATGGCAAACCACTTCAGGATCTTTGCCAAGAAAACCGCAAATGAGATCACAAAGAGACAGACACAACTGAAATGATTAAACAACAAGTTTCCTATTTTAACTGAGTCTTCTTCCAAACCAAGTATTAAGCTCTATTGTTTGGCTTCATGTGCTGTGGGTGCCTTTAAGTTCACCACTCTGAGACAAAGCCCCAGTCACCTAGCCTTAGTGAAGGATTTCAGACGAAATCTCAATGTTTTCATCTCCACACAGGAAAAACCCTACCTGAAAAGCTAATCGATAATGGTTTAAATGTTCAAACTTGAATTTTTATCCAGGAATAGTGAAAACAAAAGTGTTTTGTTCAATGAAATCATGGCTCAGAATTGCTATTTCTCCTATATCTGTATGCCTTTCACTTGATAACTGGGCATGGAATAAATTTAGCTTTAAAAGAGGCCCATTAACTGAAATCAGCATAGTTGGTTAAATTAAGGGAATTTACAACATTTGGGGGAGAACTTCGTGATGAATTGATATAGGTTTTTTTTTTCCAACAGGATAAATCCATTTTTAGGATGAACCCACTTTCTAATGATTCACCTTTAAAAGGATTCTAGTGATGCAAAAATGGTGAGAACCAATAAAGTGGAGAAAGAGCCTTGGTTCCAAGTGATTGGAGTTTGCAAAACATGAATGAGCAGAAAATTGGGCTGAGTTGCCTGTTTTATTCAGTTTTGTGGGAAACTGGACTGTAAATGTTGATTTATGGGACACAAAGGATGTAGGTTTTTGTGAGGGGAAAAAAAAACAGAACAGTGAGTGGAGTCAGCACATCTTCCCAGCTGATTGAGCGAGGGAGTGGTCACTGCCCAGACCAGGAAAGGACAAAATAATGGGGGAATCTCTAAAAATACCCAGTAATTCATCTATCTCTTTTCCTTCTTTCTCTATGCTCTTCATATTTCCTTTCTTTTCTATCCTCTTCTTCCCCCTTTCTGCTCTCTCCTTTCTTTTTCTCCCTTTCCTCTTCTCTTTGCTCCTACTCTCTCCTCCCCTCATCTTCTCTCTTTTTCTTTTCATCTCTACTACCCTCCTCTCTTCCACTTTCTTCTTTCTTCCCCCCCTTTTTCTCTCTTTGTTTACCCCCTCTGTTTTCTCTTTCTGTTTCCCTAGATCCTCTCCTCTCCTTCCCCTTCTTTCTTTCTTCTCTCTTCTTTCCACCTCTCCCTTTTCTTTCCACTTTTACCTTCTTCTCTCTTTACTCTCCTTTTCTTTCTCATTTCTCTCTTCTCTCTTTCCCTCCAATCTCTCCTCCTCTTCCTCATCTTTTTTTTCTCTCTCTCTCTTCTCTCTCTTCTTCATCACTTCTTTGTTTCTCTCTCTCCCTCTCCCTCTCCCCTTTTATTTCTTTTGTCATCTTTCTACCTCTTTTCTTGCCTCTTCTTCTTGTCTTCCTCTCCCTCATCCCTTCTTCTCCCAAGTATTCTCTTTCTCTTCCTCCCTCCCACCTTTCTCCTCCCCTGTCTCTCTCTACCTGTCTTCCTCCCATCTCTCAGCCTTACTCTTCTTCTCTCTAGTTGAAAAAAAACTAGAATCAAACCAAGTCCTGTTACCTTTATAAAGAACGTGTTGTTTATTGCTAGCCATGATCTTTTTGAGGGTACAAAGATAATCTCTCCTTTCTCAAGAAGTTAACAGCCTAAGTGCCATGGCTACAGTGTCTAAGAGACATTTGTTTAAAGACACACTTCAAACCGAGCTTTGGTTGCAACATTTTTGAGCTCCTAGACAGAGGGGAAAATGAGGAGCTCAATCCAATATGTTGGCTTGGTTCTTATCATCTTTGGAATACTGAGCATATTCTCTGGGATCTTTGCTTTCTTCCCAGTATTTTCCTACAAGATTTGGTTCACTGGATGGAGTGCCCGGATCGCTTGTCCCATCTGGAATGGAGCTTTGGTAGGACTCATGTTTTATTAAATGTAATGAGACAGAAAGACACTCATCTTCTGAAATTCTCTATAATGTACATAGGCAACATTGTAGTGAGTGCCACAACTGGAGATCATTGACTGAAGCTGGCTAAAATAGAAATACATCATTCTTGTAATTACTGGCTTAATTGGATACTTCCATTTTATTTTATGCAGTAAATAATGACTGATTATTCCGGTAAATCTGAAAAGCTGTTTGCTTTATTCTATCTCTTCCCCCCCCCCCCCCCGAACAGATGCTCTGAGATATTTTTGGAATTTATTTCCTGATATTTTTAATTTTGAAAATATAAGCATAAACCATGTGGAAAAAGTAATAAAAATAAGAGAAAGGAATGTACACTGCTGTAGTTTTGCCGAGGATAATTTCATCTCCACTGGATGACTTAACTTGATTTTGTAGGCAATTGGGGATTTTGCCATGCTCCGAGGGGTGATGGGCAGCTGAAGGAATTAGGGATGTTTAACCTGAAGTAGACTTAGGGGGATCCTAATTACTGTCTTCTAGTATCTGGAAGCTTTTGTGTGAAAAATGGTTTAACCTTGCCCCAGAGAGGAGAATGGAGAACAATGAGGAAAAGCTAAAAAGAGGCAAATTTCAACTGGATATTCCATTTGTGGAGTGCTGAAGAGGGGATTGTTTTCTAAGTATGGTTTGGTCCCTTCCAGCCCTGAAGTGCCGTTATTCTGGTATGACAGATATTTCATTGTGTTTCTGAGTCATAGTGGCAGAAACACTTCAGCTGGGAGGAAGGAAACCTAGGTCCCCATTCTGCTACTAACTAGCTTTGTCATCTTCAGCTAGTCTTTTTCCTTCTCTGGGCCTCAGTTCCTTCATCTGGAAAATGGTCTCTAATAGCCTTTCTGGCAGATAGTTGGTGTGGTGGATAGAGCACTTGGACTGAAGTCAGGAAGCCCTGAATTCAATTCCAGACTCAGATACTCACTAGCTGTGTGGCCCTGGGCAAGTCACTTTACTCTGTTTGTCTCAGTTCCCTCATCTGTAAAATGAAGGGTTGTATTACATGGTCTCTAATCACCTCACTTAAATCCAATTCACTCACAAGTCATGATATCACCTTCCTGATGTCATTGATCCTTTTCAAAGGACAAACAATCTGTGAGTAATAGTAGTTGCCCTACTGGGGACCCAACTGGTTACTTTCAGCTGAGCAATTCTGTTCCTTCCTTCATTCCTTCTTTCCTTCCTTCCTTCCTTCCTTCCTTCCTTCCTTCCTTCCTTCCTTCCTTCCTCCCTCCCTCCCTCCCTTCCTTCCATCCCTTCTTCCCCTCCTTCTTTCCTTCTCTTCTTCCTTCTTTCTCTCCCCGCCTCCTCTCCCTCTGTCCACACAGGGAATCATACCTGTGGGTACTCTGCCCAAAGAAATGTAAATTTGGTTGCTGAAACCTCCCAAGACTTCTTGGGTGTACGGGCTAGATTTCTTTTTTAAGGACCCAAATCACTCCGGCTGTCATTACTTGGCCAACAATAGGTCCCATTTCAAGCCTTACTTCACCATTTTTGGGGGTTCTGATGGTTCAGAGTGAGTGTAAATAGCAATTTGTTTCTGTTTTAACCAGAAACCCTGAGGGTCTTCCCCTCCAAGATTGAGTTTTTTTGCCTATGTAAAAGAGACCATCCTTTGCCTCATTTCTTACCTAGCCTTAATCACTGAATGGGCTTTGTCTCAGACAAACTGAGTCCTGGGAAAGACCTTAGTTTAGAAAGGCCAGGGTGTCCCATTGCATCCAGGACCATCTCCAGTCATCCTGATCTATATCTGGCCACTGGACACCAGATGGCTCCAGAGGAGAGAGTGAGGCTGGTCACTTTGCACAGCCCCACCTCACTCAAATCCAATTCACTTGAAATCATGACATCACCTCCCTGGTGTCATTAATCTTCTTCAAGAATGAAAGAAAAACAACAACAACAACAGGTGGCACAATGGATAGAGCATCTGGCCTGGAGTCAGGAAGGCCTGAGTTCAAATCCAGCCTCAGATACTTATTAGCTGTGTGTGACCCCTGGACAAGTCACCTTCACCTCCATCTGCCTCCATCTTCTCAACTGTAAAAATAGAAGAAATAATAGCTCCTATCTCTTAGTGTTCTTATGAAAGAACAATCAAATGAAAGAACAAATGCAAAGCACTTTGCAAACCTCAAAACACTATCTGAAGTCTAGTTCTTATTATTTCCTGGACTTCAAACATAATGATAGCCAGCAGAAGTAGGCACTGAATAAATAACTGTGTAATTGAATACATGGAACGGAAGACCCTGAGGAAGTGTCCCTTTTGCTGCTATTCAGAGGATAGATATGAGTGGGCAAGGGCAGGGGGAAAGGGAAGGGAACAAACATTTATTAAGTGTTTACTATATGTCAGACACTGTGCTAAGTGCTTCACAAATATTATCTTGTTTAATTTAATCATCTCACAACATCTTAGTATTATCCCCATTTTACAGTTGAGGAAACTGACTCATAGAGATGTTAAGTAACTTGCCAAGGGTCAAATACCAAGGCTGGATATGAACTCTTCCTGACTCCAGGTCCACTCCTCTTTCCACTTCATCACCTCAATACCCCAAACCAGGACTTGGGATGACAGGAATGTCCCTGAAATAGGAGATGGAAAAACAATCTCTACTTAGCAATTTTGTCTAGGACTAGCCCTGCCAACAAGAAAATATGGCAGTCCCTCGCTCCCTTCTCCTTCTGACCACTTGGGCTCTGTTTTTCCCCATCTGCCTAATCAATCATATCCTAGGTTTTGCATACCTCTCATGATGCCTTCTGTATACAGGAGACAATAAATATGTATTGACTCATGAAATCATAATCATGACCTTCTAGGTCATCACATGTAGTCCCCTCCTTTTACTATTGAGGAAAAGCAAAAATGACTTGCCCAAGGTCATACAGCTAGTTTGTGTCCAGAACCTGAACCAGGTTCTCTAGTCTTCACTCTTTACACAATGCCATATGACTTCTATACACCATCCAGCCTCCATGTTTATCTCTTCTGCTCTATCCTGCCTCTGCTTAGAAACCTTTGCCCAAATCCCTTGTTACTTATGGACTTCTGCTCCCCCTTTATTTCTGAACCAGCTATGTCAATCCCCCCATACTACCCCTCCCCACACACAAACAAAACACAAACTTTCTCCTCACTCAAGTAGATTCCCATAGCCTCAGTACAAATAAAGTCTGAAAGCTACAGCCCAGACTAGGTTTCTAATAAGCCATGGTTGGGGGGGGGGATAGAGAAAGGGTCTCACATCCCCCCCAAAAAAGCAGCCCCCATGCTCCCTCCTTCAATGATGTCTCATTTCTAACAGTTTGGCCTTTTCCCTTCTCTATGGAGCTCCATTTTAAGACACACCACCATTTTGACAGCTTCCCTTTCCCATAGTCGACTACTAATCTTGCCTTCAAAAACGCCCTTACTGACGTTAAGTATACATTTCAATTATGCTACTTTTTGATTTTTTGCCAATGGATCACCAGCCTCTTCGGGGACCAGAGGAGAGAGGCTTAGTATTTCAATGTTTCATAGTGTATTGTTCAAGGATCTCCAAGCCCATGTCAAAAATATTGGCCCTTACATTTTCCCCATCCCCATCAGAGAGGTAACTGCATTTACATAGGGCACTAAGGGCATAGAATAAGATTTAGAGCTGGGAGGAACTTTTGAGATCTTAGTCCAATTCTTCATTTTACAGATGAGGGAACCAAGGTCTGTGGAGGCTAAGTGACCTTGCTCAAGATCACACAGGGAATAATGGCAGCACTGAGCCTGGCCTCGAGTCTGTTGATTTGGGAGCTGGTGGTCTTTTTCCTGTGTCTTATATTACCTCAGAGCAATCCTATGAAGGAAATTTTCTTATCCCTACTATGGGTATCATTGTTCCCATTTGACAGCTGAGCAACATGAGTTTCAGAGAGATTAGATGCTTTGGCCATCATCAAATAGCTAGTAAGGGTCAAAGTTCTTGAATGCTTCCCATATATTGTGTTCTCACATCTTCATTCTGCCCAGGTCATCACAATCAGAGTCCTTTCCCAGACTCCTTGAGCTAGGCTATGGGAAATATCAGTCACTAAGAAACAGGCAGCAAGGAGAGAATAAACTCCCGAAACCTGAGCTTCAGGCTGGACAGAGGAAACCTGAGCTAGTCCAAGCTCACTGTGGGACTTTTCTCTCTCTTTTTTTTCTTTACAGAGAAACTGAGGTGCCAAATGCTTACTATGCTGGCTAACCAATTGAACCAGGACATTGTAAGAATTAATGAGGCAGTGGGTCAGGTTCTCCCAGAGTCAAATTGTACTTGGAAGCTACATTAATTTTTATCACATTGTTATTGAGGATGCTTAAGCTGTAACTTAGTAACCAAGTGACCTGAATGAGTTACTTATTTGAGGGAGTGGGAAAAGAGGAATAGATAGAGATGAGAAATCTAGACCACTGATTTCATTAGCATAAGGAATCTTTATTGTGGAAATTCCTTGTATTGATGCAAATCAGAAACTTTTTGTACAATTTATAGTCTTAGAGAGCTTTTTGGGGGGCATCGAAAAGATCAGGTGACTTACCCAGGGTCACACAGCCCTTATGGTCAGAAGTAGGTTTGAACCCCATTCTCCCTAACCCCAAAGCTGGCCCTCTATTCTTGATACCATGCTGCCTTTAGAAAGTGTTAATCCACATTATAAAAAGCACCTTCTTCCCAAATTGTAGTTTAGACCCTGGGAAACTGATTACACCGTTCTGGGAAAATGCTTTGAGTTCTTTGGGGGCATTGTGGCCATGCAAACCCCAAGTTACCATATTTACTCTGATAATTCCCCATCACTACCAGTCGGCTTTCCCCACTAGCTTAAAGCATGCTGGGGTAAAGGGTGGGAGGAAGGGATTAAACAAACATTTGAGTCTTGTTCTGTGGCCACCATCAGTGACCTTCATTAGTGAATCTTTGGGATTCTTAGCCCTTTTTCACCACAATAATTCCTTCAGAATTATACAGCAATGAGTGTCGAACTGAATCGGACTGGACAATGCCTAACATTCCTTCCTTCATTTCCGCAATTCCTCTTAGTCCATGTGAAAATTGCTTTCAGTGAATCTTTTTGTGTCTGGGAGAGACAGAAAGAAAGAAGGGAAAGGGAGATGATTTACAGCTGATTACAAGTTGGTGTTTGTTTTACATTTTTCTTTGGCTTTCCTTTCAAGTTTCAAGTTCGGAGCTTAACTGCCTTTGGCCCTAGGAAACAGCTGCTCTAAACCCAGCTCATTGCTGCCTTTCCTCCACAGGCTTGGGGGTACATTAAAGGCACAGACTCTGTGCGCACAACAATGGGGAGGCAGAAAGGAGACAATGTAAAGATGAAATGACTGAGTGGCAAAGGGACAGTAGGTGAGGGCTTCACAAAGCAATCATGCTTCCCAAGTAACACTAACGTCAAGACCAGCCCAAGCACCCATATCAAAATTATCCCATGTGCCAAGTTATCTTTTTTTAGCAAACGGACAAATAATCCAAAAACAGGATCTCTGCTCTTACATTAATGGTTGCCAATGGATTAATACATTACTTCTTCCACACAACACATATAGCTATTACTTTTTTAACACTTAGTGGGAACTGCCCAGGGAAGTAGTACTGAAACCCAGAAAGTGGCAAAAAAAAAAAAATTCTGGCAGGTCAATGGAGGAGAGAAGCTTTGATAGCCTCTCAAGTCACAAGTAATTACTCACCTACTTTGTCTGCTCCTAGGACCAGCTTGTCTTTTATCCAGGTGAATAAGGCAGGAGTTAAAATGTGATCTATGAGTGAACAGTAGGCAGACCATTTGTTTGGAATGTAGAGTGAGTGAAGGGGAGTAAGGAGATATGCCTAGAAAGACACACAGGCTAAACAAATTATAGTCTGTGAAAGTAATAGAATACTTTTGTGCCATAAAAAGTGATGAAAGAGAAACCTGGGAAGACTTGTATAAACAGATTTGAGTGAAGTGAACAGAACCAGGAGAGTAGCCAACACTCTGATGACAAACAACTTTGAAAGACTTAAGACCTTAGATCACTGCCATACCAGCCACCATTCCAGAGGACCAGTGATGCTCCTTACTGCCTGACAGAGAGATGGTGGATGCAAGATGCCCAAGGAGATACGCAGTACATCTGGGGACATGGCCATATCCATGAGGGAATTTATTTTGTATGTGTACTTGTTACAAGGGTTTATTTTTTTCTTTTTCTTCTTTGGATTGGGGAGAAGGGACTGAAGGGTAAGAAAATAAAAGCTTGTTTATTCAAATTGTGGAAAACTACAATCTCCAATGATCAAAAATTAATATCAGTATTAATTACAATAGTGGTATCTATTGTCATATATATATATATATATATATATATATATATATATATAATATGAATGAGAAATAGAGACTCTGTGTGTGTGTATGTATATAGAGTCTATTTCTCATTTATATTATTCCTCAGGAGGCAGTGAGGATCTTCCCTCAATGGGAAGATCACTGGCTCTGAAATCAAAGGAGCAAGGTTCAAATCCTGCCTGAGATACTTACTACCTGAAGCATAAGCAAATAGTGTAACTTCTCTGTGCCTCAGTTTCCTCATCTGCAAAATGAGGGGGTTGGACTGGATTGGTATCTGAGATCCCCCCAGTACTCAGTGGTTTATGTTTTCATCTCCCCTTACTGATACCTTTTTGATATACAATTTCTCTGATTTTTTCCATCCCATCACTCTATTATTACTTTTCCCTCCATCCCCTAAAAAAAGAAACAAAGTTGGAAAAGGGGGAAATTTCAACTGCAAGGTGAAATGGACAGCTCTCCATGCTCTACCCTCCTGTGCAATCCACAAGCAGACTTTACAGTCTCATAGCTGCATTCCTGTTGCACCCTCCTTCCTGAAAGGTCTTTTTCAGAGTTCTGTATAAACAAAGTAAAATTCAGGCTGGAGGCAACCCTCACAAAAATACCAGGCCACAGTAAGCAGACAGCATTCTCCAGCTTGAGAAGGGAATAGAAGGTAGTACTCATGCCAAAATAGTTAAAGGAAACTGGAGACTGATCGTCCAAAAGTTTCAACTCTCTCCTCTGAGGGAAGCCAGCAGAGGGGGAAATCAGACCTCAGCTATTATCCTGCTTCAGATTTTCTTTATTCAATTAAGCATACATGCATCAAGTGTGAATTGAGGTCTTCCTCCTTTCAAAATATTGATTGTAAAAGAGTTTGATTATTGTCCTCCAGCCCAAGATCAGTATAACAACGGCTCTTGATCATACTTGAGTGTGGGGGTTGTTTTATTTATGCTGGCCAGATCGTATTGGGACCCTTGGAACCTTTTAGACTGCAGAAGGAGAGAGGCCAGTCACCACTCACGACGACAGATGGTTCAGCTTTTATCCACAGGATCTTTATAGGATGGTCATGCCAAGATTGAATTTTCAGGCTCAGCTACGTGAGGAGGCTTAAAAAAATTCTGCAAATTCTTCAAATCCAAAATTCAAAATGAAACGTGCCAGGAAAATAAAAATCTAGGTCTCAAAACAATACATCTGCCAGACCTGGAAAGAGTCGGTCTACAAAAGCAGCAAGCCACAAAACCAGCTTGGTCAACGTCTTGGATTTCCTTTTTCCTTAAAATTGTTGATACAATGCACAGTGCCTCGTCTATCTGTCCAACAGAGGCCCAAATAGTGCCATTTTTAGACCTACTCACATTCTAAATCTTGTTCCAGGCACAACTCTTCCCGGGGTCCTCTTTCAACCACAGAACATTCCACGACACATGATTTGTAAGTTGGGAAGAAATAGTCTCAAGCCTGACTGACCACAGAGTTCCCACTCTTCATACCTGGTACCCAACCCAAGCAAGGACCTGGCAGGAATTCTCAATGACTCTCCCTTGCCGAATTCTGATGTAACCTTTCATTTTCTTGTTCAAGATGTCTATCCTGCACACCAGTCCTTCCTGCTGACACAGAATGCATGGGTTCGCCTTCCAAGGCTATGGCATTACCAAAGTTAAAACAACAAAGCCTCAGTTCTGAATTGATTCTCATGGCAGATCTTGATTAGATGGGAAAGAATCCCCCAGTCTGTTATATTACCCTAATCCACAGAGTTTACAGAATTTCCTAGAGAACAAAAAAAAAAAAACATCCTACCATTGGTTCTTGGTTCTACGTTCTCTGACAAACTTACCTTCTCTTCCCTGAGAATAAGGATACTAGTTAGTATAAATTATTATGATGGCAATGGGATATAAGGGAAAGAATGTGAAACTCTGAAGTTAGGGAAGACCTGGGTTTATGAGATCAAATCCCTTGACCTATCATCAATTGGTCTCTGTGAAGCTAGGTTTGTTTTTTGTTTTTCTAATCTGTAAAATGGGACTAATAGTACCCATAACACCTAATTTGGGCAGCTAGGTGGCTCAATAGATAGAGGCTCATCTTCCTGAGTTCAAATCTGGCCTCAGATACTTACTAGCTGTGTGACCCTGGGCAAATTACTTAACCCTGTTTGCCTCCGTTTCCTCATCTGTAAAATAATTGGAGAAGGAAATGTCAAAGCACTCCAGTGTCTGTCAAGAAAACCCTAAATGGAGTCATAAAGAATTGAATACAACTGAAAAATGAATCATCATGAACAAATACCTACCTCACTGGGTTGTTGTGAAGGTTATAGGATGATAGACTTCAAAGTAGGAAGGGATTTTAGTGGGTATCTACTCTAATAATTTTATTTTATATATGAGAACTGAGGCCCAGAGGCCGCAGACCAAATGAAATTATGTGTATAGAGCATTTTGCAAAGCTAAAAAAGATTAAGAAAGGAAACTTGACATAATGGGTAAGAGCCTTCAAGTCCTACCTCTGACCCAAACTGACTGTGTGACCTCCGGCAAATCACTGAACACCTTAGGGCCTCAGACAACTCAATCATTCAATCCACAACCATTTATTAAATTCCTACCATGTGCCAGGCACTGGGCTAGATCCTGGGATACAAAGAACTCTGTTACAGATGAGTTTCTACTCTGTATCAATGAAAGGTTTGCTTACACTGGGAGTTCCCTATAATAATGAAGGAATATATATTGAACCCCTTGGGGAAAAAAGGATTCCATGAATGCCCACAATCATTATATTCAATTACTATATGAATAAAATAAAATTAATATAATATTAATATATTAATTTTAAAGGTTATAAAGTAAAAAATATGAAATATCACTTCATTGCTATAGAGGTGGTAACTATCCTACATGGGCCACTTATTCCCTGGGTGACTTTCTCAGTTATATAATCTGTACAAATGAGAGGGTTGTCCTAAATGGCCTCTGAGTTCACTTTCATGCCTAATAATAATGAGTTAACATTAACATGGTGCTTTAAGATATGCGAAGTTCCAGATAGATAGATAGATGGATGGATGGATGGATGGATGGATGGGTGGGTAGAGGGGAGGGAGGGGGAGAGAGGGAGAGAACAGAGAGAGAGAGTGAGAGAGAGAGAGAGAGAGAGAGAGAGAGAGAGAGAGAGAGAGAGAGATACAAAATCTTGTCATATTTGAGCCTCACAACAATTCTGGGAAGTAGGAACTCTTGTTATCTCCATTTCATAGATAAGAAAACTGAAGCTAAGTAAGGTTAGGTAACTTTCCCCCAGCTAAGTAAATGTCTGAGTCAGGATTTGAATTCCGGTCTTCCTGACTCCAAGTCTGGCACCCTATACATGGTGTCTCCTAGCTGTCTCTGTTTATGATCTTAGGATTCTGGTGACCCAGGAAGGGACCCTCTGTCCCTGTGGTAACTATGTCTTTACCACAGTGCTGATTTATTTCACTCCTTCTCACCATGGGGTTCTTAAATCCATATCTCTTGTTTGGCTAAGAGTCATGGGGCCAATAACTAACTTTGCCATTTGTAGCCCTTTCTGGCTTGTGATAGACCCATCGTGCCATGACATGAAGTGAATCCTTTCTAGTCATGAACTCATTCATTGATATTTTTTCTCCATTTTTCTTCTTATAGGTAGTTACTGTTGGCATTCTTGTCCTCTGGGCTCACAGAAAGCAGACACAAAGATCTCTGGTAAATTTAGATGTTACTATGGAGGTGGAGTGGTTGGAGTTGTCAAAACCATAGAGTTATAAGAGATGTTGGAAATCATCTGGTCCAAACCACCACCACCCACCCCTATCCTCATCCCCTTTAAAGATGTGAAAACCAAGATTAATGACTTTCCCATGACCACCCAGGGAATAAGTAGGGAAGGAAGGATTTACACTTAGGTTCTTTGACCCCAATCCTGTACTATACCTTTGGGATTCCCTCTAATGTCCTAAGGTGGTTTCTTTTGATCGCCCTCCTAAAGATAAATCTTCAATCTTCAAGGGAAGAAGAATTCTGTTCATTGAATCTTCTGCTAAACTGAGGGTTAAACCAGAAAACTTTATTTCAATCACTGATTCTGAAAATCTTGAACAAATAAATCTACTTCACTACCTCTTTCAAATAAAAGTAGAATGTTAAAGAAAAAAACCACAGGACCACTACAAAAATAGGGTATAGAAATACCCCCAAATTGAAAATGTGGATAAAATGCCGATATTGAATTTCTCCTTTGTACTTTATTTATGCTACAGAGGGGAATGACTATTCCCGAGGTCATCATTTTAAGCTCAGTGAATGTAGGCTCATGAGATCCTAGGTTCAGAGCTAGAAGGGGCCTCAGAAGTCATCTATTGTGACACCCTAATTTTACAGGTGAGAATACTAGGGCTCAGAGACATTAAGGAACTCCCCAAGGTCAGCCAGGTGTCACAGTGGACAGAACACTGGACCTGGAGTCAAGAAGAGTCAAGTTCAAATTGTGGCAGGTGAAAGATGAAATGATTGAGGAAACAGAGGTTAAAGCTTCTGAGCATATCGATTTATTAAACAGTGCATGCCAACTGTTCAACAAATCAGGCCCAAGCCTCCTCAGCTTAGGAATGGACCTCAAATACAGGGGAAGACAGACTTTTATGCACCAAAGGCAATTAATCCAATAAAACCGATTAATTTTTTTAAAAAATAACTAACCAGGATACAAAATTAGGTAATCTGATTTCTAATTGGAGGAAAGATTAGGACTTTCCAAGTTGGAATGGGGAAAGTAAACCGGTGTAATTCCCTAAAATAAAAAAGAGGTGTCCCACTCCCCCCAATTTCAGTATTCAATCAAAGGAACATGGTCACAATGACTGGTTAACCAGCATTGGACTGGTCTTCAGATAAGATATATGAGTCTGCTAGAGACGTATAATGGTGAAAAAACTCTTTGCAACAATCTTCAGATATGACTGGGTTTCTGGTCAGCATAACATAGGTCTTTAGTTAAGTATCTCTTGGTAGCAGGTGGAGATGGTCCAGCTTCCCAACCACACAGGGGCAGGTTCAAATAATACAATAAGGCTTTCTCACAATTCCCACAATTGAGTAGTTTTCTCTCAAGACAGAAATTAGACTCGACTCAAAATTGAGCAGAAAGGGAACCAAGTTAGCTCCAGAATTGAGTCACAACATGGAGTCATGTGGCTCACCCAATTCCCACTACCACTTGCTGTTCTAATCCCCTCAATTTCTTCAAAATCCAGCTTCAGACACTTACTAGCTGGGTGACTCTGGACAAGCCATTTAACCTCCATTTGTCTAATTTCTTCGGTTGTAAATTTGGAATATAACAGTACCTCCTTGCTAAAGTTATTGTGAGAATCAAATACAATTTACTTACAAGAGTGCCTGGCACATATTATTAGGCACTATATAAAAGCTTATTTCTTTTCCTTTTCCTTCCCCCAGGGTCACAGAATAAGAGAGTGAAAGAGTCAGAACTTAATTAAATCCAGTTAAAAACACATTAAATGCCTACTGTTTTAAGCACTAAAGAAAATCCAATGTAAACAAGACATATTCCTTGTCTTTAAAGAGTCTGTAATCTAGTAAAGGAGATAAGACATTAGACGCAGCATGGTGGAGGAAGGGACTAGATTAAGTGATCAGTAAGATCCCTTTCAACTATGATTTTGTAAGTAACTAGAAACAAATATCAGAGAATGGTCTAAATGCTACATTCTAAGAGGTATATTCAAAAAGCTAGAGGAGTCCAAAGAAAGTACAGATACTCCTAGCTGGGTGTTGTAAGTAAGGTTTCATGGTATAGATTGTTTCTGAATTGAGTTTCAAAGGATGAGCAGGTGGAGGGCATTTTAAGGGCCAGGTATGCAAAGACATGGAGGTGGTAAATACACGATTTGCCTGGGGAACAGGGAACAGTCCATCTGAGCTGGAGGAGAGGGTAAACCACATAAAGAACAAGTGAGGATGAGCAGTGAATAGAGAACCAGCCCTGGAGTAAGGAGGACCTGAGTTCAAATCTGACCTCAGACACTTAATACTTACTAGCCGTGTGACCTTGGGCAAGTCACTTAACCCCAATTGCCCTGCCTTCCCTCCTCCAAAAAAAAAAAAAGAGTGAGTGGTTTAAAGTGCAGCTTGAGAGGGAGAAGCCAGGTGATAGAGGTTATGAAGTTTGCCCATCATTCAGCAGGTAACAAGTTGCCACTGGAGAATAGTGAGCAGGGGAGTCAGATGATTGGATCCACATGTGCAGAAAATTAATTAATTATGTAATGGTGTGTAGAATGGATACAAGAATTTAACTCTTTCAAATGAGTGGTTTTTTTCAAACTTCTGATCTATTCCTCACAGTTTCTTAGCATACGATTATAGATTTTTCAATTGAAAAGGACAGTAGAAACCATCTAGTCTAATCCCCTATTTTTACAGATGAGGAAACTGAGACCCACAAAAGTCAAGTGACTTTATTCATTGTTAATCACTATGTCAGGGAGCTGTTGACCTCATAGGTATGGGAGCTTTCTCTACCAATGCCGATTCAAGGCTGCTGCCCATTTATAATTTAATAGATAAGTCTTAGAGAGTTGCTTAAAGTTTCAAGAAGTAGGATTTGAACTTGGGTCGTCCTAACTCCAAGGCCAACGCCTTTCCCACCAAATCACACTACTTCTCTAAGAGCACAAAGTGGAAAGTGTAGGACACTTTTTTTTTTTGCTTCCATGTCTATGGAGAGAGCTGACTTTGGAGCCAGGAAGAATCGAATTCATCACCTACCTCTGACCCATACTGTCTATGTGACCATGGGCAAGTAAGCCAGTTCACCTCTAGGTGTTCTAGAAAACATGTTAACACTGTAAATTGAAGAGAAGATGCTGAACTCTACAAGTGTAGAGACTTTCCTCATCTAGGAGTTCCTATTCTTGAGACATCAAAGGTCTAGTTCCTACCCCTATCATGACCATATTAATATTGTGTATCTACCAGGCTCTGTTGCTCAGTGGAATGACCTCCCCCATTGTCTCCCTTGCCCCTAAAGAGCAGAGATACCACCATCCAGATAATAGGGTGAAAGCCCCACAGAATGAACAAACTACCTATCCTGATCTTTAGCTGAAGGTAGCCTTTCTCTCTTTTCTCTTTGCCGGCTGCCAAGCTATTATGGGGGCCTCACTGGAGAGGAGAATGCAAAGGTCTGGGGAGGATAGAGTGACCCTCTTGCCTTTCCATGACTGAGAGGAAGGAGGAGAAGCCAGGACGTTTTATTTCATGCTACTGGGAAGATTTGGAAACAATCCCCACAAAAAGTAACAATTGCTTTGTGTTTGTCTCCTTTTCAGTGGGAAGCTAGTTTTGTCTTTGCCATTCTAAGTGTCATTGGATGCCCACTTCAAATGGCAATTGCCATACAATCTGCCCTTCTGGGGCCATATTGCTACTACTCATTCTCAGGAATTGCTGGAACCAATTATCTGGGTTATGCAGTGATGTTTCCTTTTCCATATATGAGATACCCATCAGTATGTGTGGATCCACCCCACTACGAAGAGTACCACCTGATTCTACAAACCCTCGACCTGGCTTCTGGTCTGGCCATGCTCTGCACGTCTCTGATCGTGTTGGTCAAGCTTTCCTCAAGGTTCTTCCAGTTTGGAGAATTAAATGTAAGTTCTCAGAAACAACAAACCCATTCAGGAATAAGGAGAAGATAGATGTACTGTCCTTTGCCTAGTCAGATCCCAACTGGATGACCATATTCCATTCTGGGCACCACAGTTTAGGAAGGACATTGATGAGCTAAACAAATTCCAGAGAAGGGCATCCATAACAGTGAAGGAACTCAAGTTCATGCCACATAAACCAATGAACCAAGAATTTACTAAGTACCTATTCTGTTCCAGGTGTTGGAATACAAAAACCAAAACACCAGACAGATCCTGCCTTCAAGGAGCTTCTGCTCTTTTTGGAAAGACAGAATTGACATATACAAGTATATATAAATATATAAAAATAAATAGATATCAATAATTTACAGAGAGGGGAAGGTATTAAGATATGTTAGAGGAACTGGGAATGTTCTGCCTGGAGAAGGGAAGACGAAGTTGGACACAATGACACTCTTTAAGGATTAGGGAGAAAGAAGGGTTAGATTTGTTCTGCTTGGTCCTAGAGTCATAACTAAAGGGAAAGTTTGGAAATCATGAAGAGACAAATGTAGGTTTGATGTCAGGAAGGGAAAAAACTTTTTCAAAATTTGAGCTATCTAAAAGTGAAACAAGGGGTGGCTAGGTGGCCCAGTGAATAGAGCACCAGCCATGGAGTCAGGAGGACCTGAGTTCAAATCTGGCCTCAGACACTTATCACAAAAACTAGCCTTGTGACCATGGTCAAGTCACTTAACCCCAATTGCCCTACCTTCCCCCCCTCAAAAAAAAAAAGCAAAAAAAAAGTGTAAGTGAAATAAGCTACTTTGAGTATGGTTCCCTCCCTCACTCAAGATCTTCCCTGTAACATAGTACTGTCTAATAAATTAATCTCCCTAATACATTGATCTGATCAATGACTCCTGTCCAAAACCCTTCACTGGTCCCCCAAAGTCAGAATAACCCCTGGTAAGCCATATTACAGTGGGGATACTTTGGGGAGTTTAATTTGAACAATTTAGGTTCCTTCCAGTTCTACAATCCTGTCTTTCTTTCCTGTTTCATTCTTAATAAATGAAATTAGTTAATGGTCCACTATGAGGAGGCCACACATCCAGTGACATATGTTGACATAATGGTTAAAGGTACAGACATAACTATCATGACTCAATTCCTGATCATGTCCAAACTCTTTGGTCTCAGAAACCAACCAGAGAAGGAAAACCCAAAGTTCTGTAAAAACTAGAAGGGTGGGTGGGCTGGCTGCCACTGGATTACTCCAAAAGTCTGGCTTTCCTAATGGAAATATTGCTAACATTAGTAAAATGCAGACATCTTCATTCAAATCCTCCCCCTTGGAGCTCAGGAGAGGGTAAACAGCATATGCTTTTTGGCTGGAGAGTAAAAGAAACCCTCCCAGACTTTTCTCTCCATAGATGACGAAGTTGACGAAAAGCTCTGTCACCAACATACCCCACAAACCATCAAGTTAATTCACCCAGCCTTCCATGACCTCCTACAATATGTGACACATTTTGGGGTGGAGGAGAGGTGGCCACAGTGGGGGAGTTTGTGTACTCCCACTTGGATGGAGGTATGAAAGGAACAGGAAGAATGACTCCCCCCTTTTCTTTCCCACTACCTCCTTCCTCATCCTGTGACTCATATCCCTTCCCTGATGGCTTCTCACTCGGCTAGCTAATGGAAAGAATGGGGTAACAGGAGGCTAAAAGAAAAGAATTTCAGAAGCGATGGTGAAATTTATGTATTAAAAAAAGGAATTTCAGATGAGATGATGAAATTAAAGTATAAGAAAATCCAAGCTCCCCCAAGAAGAACTAGAACCTTATTCCATTTTGCTTTAAAGTATAAGCTCCCTGAAGGTAGGAACTATCTCACTTTTATGCTTGCATGCCCAACAGCATGACCCATAGTAGGTGCTTAATAACACTTGGTGGTGGGTGATAGCTCCACCCATCTTTGAGTCTTGACTTCAAGGAAATTCAAAGTTATGCTCCTTGAGAAGGCTGATGGAACTAATTCATCCTGGCTTCTCCCTTCCTTCCCCGTGCTAGATTACTCCTTTTGGGAGGTTGTAGTTTTCTTCTCTATCATTCTGGTCAGCCCTCCCTGCCCACCCCCACTCCCCTAGGTAATACATTATCTCATTTGTTCTCCCAATAGCCTCTTCAAGTAGACTTGGCAATTGCACAGAGCAAAGTCAGGAATGGATTAGAGAGCCTTAGACCCACTCTGGCATTTCATTTATGGGAATACCATGAAATTGGGGGATATGGGAGGAAGAGCACTTGGAGGAGAGCTAAGGTTCTACTGGAGAAATTTTCTTACTCAAGTCTGTAGAAATTTGAGGCTCATGCTTGCTCATGGAATCCCAGAATCCAATATTGAGAAGGGGCCTGGGCAGCCAACCCTTTCTTAACAAAAGACAAGTCCAGTGGGTCCTTTAAGACATAAAGAGAGAAAGTACCCATAGCCTCCTGACCTAATTTATAGAGTTCTTAATTAGGAAGGTTTTTGTCCCGTATCACTGGGCCTAATCTGGCAATCTGTAAATTCCATTCATTGTTCTGGATTCTACCCAAGCAGAGTAGGCTAATGGACCTGAGGCTTGACAACCATTCACACCCCATCCATCCACCTACCAAAGCTTTCTCTCTCTCCTCCAAGTTGAGTATCTTCAGGTCCTTGAATATAGGCTCAATTGGCCTGCTGGGCAAAAACTCACCAGGAGCCCTTCTAGGGAGAGGAAAGTCCACCTGGGGGGCAGTGGTCAGAATGAAAAAGTGGGCTTGCCGGTAACTTCCTATTTTAATCAATTACTCTTGCTAGCCAGGTGCTGAATTCTGTTCTTTTTGGATTACTGCCTTGTACTCTTGGCAAGGCTCAGATTGACCAGTCCTGCTTATGGCTCTTGTAGTCAAAGGCTACTAATAATACTAAGCTTAGAGCTGGATTTTACATCTAAAGCTGGGAGGAATCTGGGGGGTAAGGGGGGCATCATTAGGTCCAACCCTCTAATTTTACAAATGAGGCCCAGAGTCGATTCTTTTTTCACAGTCTATCTCTGGGCAGTCAGTTACCTGGGGTGAGAGATGAGGAGAATCAGAAAAAAGAGGTTGAAAAGGGAGGACAATTCTTTGTGGGTTTGAGGAGGTCTACCAGGAAGGAGTATTACACATCGTGCCGAGTTCTTTCAGTGTATTGATTGCTTTTGCAGAATTTGTTTTCACATCTTTTTTCTTTATTAGAAAAAACAAGTCTTGTGGTATAATGGCTTTGAGAGCTCTTACCTACCTCCAGGAGGCAGGAGGGGAAGGGATACAGGGGAATGATGCTGTAAAAAATGATGTCAATAAAAAATATTTTTTAAAAAAGAAAAGAGAGGATGAAATAGAGAAGAATGAAGCCAAACTTGAGCAAATTCACAGTTTTTCCTTAGAGACATCTTGAAGGTTTTCTGTGACTGTAGGAGTGGGTGAGAAGTCAGGTGTCTATGCTGACCCTGCTAGAGGGAATGCTGGGATAGCATCCCTGCTTTGTAGGCACAATGCTCTCCTAGCCCAGGTTCCTCTAAGAACAATTGAAGGACAGACAACCAGTCCTGGTTTGGGTGACAAATCCCAGTGTCTCTTAGCAAGTAGCATGCCCTCAGTGTACACGCATTTTTAGGATGAGACAGCCCAGAATAATCCATGATGGCAGTGCATCATGTTACATTAGCAAGGATTGTCTGCTGATGGAAACGAATTATGACATTTTGTGCTAATAAAGATGGCAAGGTCTGGAACCCAGGGGAAGTGTACAGAATCTGAACATGGTCAGAGCCAGGATCCAAACAGATTTTGACAGGCTAGAACACTGGGCTAGATGGAAGAAGATAAAATTTTAAAAGGGATGAATGCAAAGTTGTACACTTGGGTTCAAAAAATCAGCTTTGCAAGTAGGAAAGGAAGGGAGAGACTGAGAGTTTATTGAGAAACTACTCTACTCCAGGAATTAAACTAATTGCTTTTCAAATATCTTATTTGATCATCACAACAGCCCTGGGATGTAGGTACTATTAATATCTTTATTTCATGGTTGAGAAAATTGAGGCAAGCAGAAGTTAAAACACTTGCCTAAAAATCACAGTTAGTAAGTGTCTGAGGCTATATTTGAACTCAGGTCTTCCTGCCCCCAGGCTTGGTGTTCTATCCACTGAGTCACCTAGCTGCTTCTAAAACAAATGAGTACAAGATGGAAGTGGGGATGGGGGGTGGGGTAGGAGAGAAGTATAACTGGGCAGCAATACATCTGCCAAAGAATGGGGATCTGACATGGGCTGCAAATTCAAAATGAGTCAACAATGTGATCTGTCAGACAAGAAAAAAGAATGAAGACATTAGCAGAGGAATAATGTCCAGGGATAGGGAGGTAATAGTCTGACTGTATCTGGAATGATGGGACCTGTTCTAGGAGCTAACTTTGAGAAAATCATTGATTAGCTGGAAAGAAACCCAAAGTGGGTGACAGTATAGTGAAACAGCTTGACTTCATAAGATTGGAGGGTTTAGTTGAAGGAAATGGAGACATCCTAACCATCTAGAAGCCTTGGACTTACTCTGCTAGACTCCAGAGGAAAGAGCTGGGGGTCAAAGGATGGAAGTTTTAGGATCCTAACACATATATGTAGAGCTAAATGGAACCACAGAGGTCAGCTAGTCCAACCCTCTGCTTTGTAAAGCAAGCAAGACTGGGTGGACATGTTAGTTTATGATATATGTAGAGGAGATTCTTAATTAGTTTTCAATTGAATTAGACATCCTCTGAGAGCCTTTCCAGGCCTGAGATTCTGTGACTTTTGATCCTACAAATAATTTGACTTGAGCTCTTTCATTCACTTGTGGAGCATTGATTTGGTACCTATTGCATGCAAAGCTCTGAACTTACATTCTTGTTTACCATGATTCCCATTGCTTTTTCTCTTTGGCAAAGGAAAATAAAGGTGCATTTGTTTTTTTTTTGCTTTTTCCCTCTTGCTCAAACTTTAGAAAATATGGCATTTCCTCAAAAGGCAGGCTGGGTTATTTGTAAAAGTTTGGAACTTTCCCTAAATCTGAATGCATTCAACACTTCCTCTCCCCCCTACAACATACACACACAACACACACACACACACACACACACACACACACACACACACACCCCACCACCACCACCACCACCACCACCAGTTATGTTCTATTCCCAGCCCACTGACAGGGATAGCTTAAATAAGTACAGCATTAAAAATAGTACTGTTTGAAAGTAATCCACATTCTGTTGCCTAACACTTCCTCCTTCTATGCATAAGCAGAATGCTGATCAAGCTCGACCACATCCCTTCCCTTCCACGTCTGGAACATCAAGTTCCCCTCTCTAATTTACTGCACATTTCTGGAAAGCTGACTGTCTGTGCATATGCAACACACACACACACACACACACACACACACACACACACACACACAGGTGGGCAGATTGAAAAGGAAATGACAAGCAAGGCTTTGGAAAAGTGGGAGGGAGGGAGAGGACTATTGGTGCATTTCTCTCTCCCAAATCCTAAGAGAGCAGGGTTGTTCTGAAGAAAATGTGAACTCCTCCAGATGCTGAGAATGGAGTTGTTGCCAACAGGCTTCCTCTGGAGCAGTTTACACTCTCCTGTCCTCTGGGCACCCATGTCCTCATGGTGTACCAGAATGGAAGTTTTCCTTCAAAAGCCAAAATATGAAGACATGTTTGGACCAGAACAAAATTAGATTATAAAAAGTTCAAAAGGTTAAAAATCTCCAATGAGAATCCAATGACTTGAAAGGTTTTAGTCAAAGAGAGGGTGCTCTGGGGTTGATGAAGTCTCAGGGTAGGGCTATGAAGGGGCATAGGTGAAAGTCATGGAAAATATTAGGGAATGGACCAACCTGTTTGGGACTTGGCAAGATAGGAAATGTCATCAAAAGAAATGAAAGGATCACCTGCTTGTAAAAATTTGATGGACAATGAAAAAATAGCAAATTACCTCTCAGCATGCATGGTCCAGAAGGCAAGGGCCAGAGCATCAGTGTTAGAAGCTGAGGTTGACTATCTCCTGCCTTAGAGAGGAAGCTTGGCATAAGAAGAGTGAGTTGGAAGACAAGTTCAAATTTGCTCTTTTTTCACAGTGACTGGGTTTACAAAGCCCCACAGTGCCTGATTCCGAGGTAGATATGGCAAATATTTTTGTGTCCATTTCAGGAAGTGAAGGAAATTTCTCAGGGTCACAAAGTTATTAAGTGTCTGAAGCTGAATTTGAATTCAGGTCTTCCTGAATTCCAGAACTCTGTCTATCACAGGAAGAACAGGGATATTATATCAAGGTACCTTCATTCAATATGCACAAAACTTAAGTACAGGAGTGCAATGAAATAAAAAGGCCAGGATGTCCTCATTTTTGGACCATTCAGTAACAAGTGGCCCAGAGGAGAAAGGATCAGGGTGCTGGAGAAATTGCAGCTGTCCTGGACAGCTCCCCAAAGCCTCCTCCTCCTCCTCCATGAGGTGGAATGGCTTCATTTATTTTCATTTCATTATCAACTGTTATTTTTTTTAATGAAAGGGAAAAAAAGAAAATATTTTTTCTTAGTAAGTCATGTGGGTTTGTTTTTTTTTAATGAGCTGAGAAATCTGTTTCCTTTCTATAAAAGATACAGGTAGTACCTTTGAACTCTATCCAGAAATGATTTTTTCCAGTCTTGTGATTTTATTGGTAGCCAGAATGAGTGTGAAAACTCCCTCTACTGAAGTGGCCCAACTTCTCCATAACTTAAAGCTAGAGAGTTGCTTGGAGGCACATAAAATTTATCATTAGGATTATTATTAATACCGTTATAACTGCTATTATTAAGGTCAGCTGGGTGGTGCAATGGAAAGAGTGTAGGGCTTGGAATCAGGAAGACTCATCTTCCTGAGTTCAAATCTAGCCTTGAGCACTTACTGGCTGTGTGACCTTGAACAAGTCATTTAATCCTATTTGACTCAGTTTCCTCAACTGTAAAATGAGTTGAAGAAAATGTCAAACCACTACAATATCTTTGCCAAGAAATCCCCAAATGGGGCCACAAAGAGTCAGACACAACTGAAACACAATTATTATTTTATAGTATCACCCTATGAGCCTAAGGTATAAGGCTGCTTTGTAAGTAGATGAAGGGTCATTAGAAAGAAACTAAAAGTTTATCTCATCCAACCACCTTCTTTTTTGCTGATGAAGAGGTTTAGGTCTCGGGAGATTAACTGTCTTCTTAAGATCACCCACATAAGCAGCAAAGCCAAGATTTGAACTTAAATCTTCTGGCTACTAAATTATGGCTTTTTCCTTCACCCTAAGCTGCTTCTCAGAGCAAAGTGAAGTCTTTCTGGTGCTTCAGAAAACAAATCCCCTTTGAAATGGATTTCATGATGGACCTGTGTTGTACTCAATCAATAAATAAACATTTACTAAATGCCTATTGCGTGCCAGACACTGTGTGTAGTCTATAGGGCTATATTGTAGAAAGAACTAACTTCAGGGTCAGCAGGACCTGGGTTTCAGATCTACGTCTGACTCATACTGACTGTGTAATCCTGGACAAGTTAATTAGCCTTTCAGTACCTCAAGTGACTTTCTGAGCTTATAATTTGAAGAATAAATGACCATCTGCTTTGGTAGAGGGAGATTCCTTACCAGGAGTTCCCTACACAATGAAATCATAGATTGAGACAAAAAGGAGGACAAGCATAATAGATTCTGATGTTTCTTCCTACAAAAGTCTTCCAAAAAGTATGATGGCGTCCCTATTATTTCATGGGTGCAAAGAAGTCAATTCAAAACCAACATTCAATGAGCATTTACTGTCTGACTCTGTCACCCCATCTGGAGTTTTCTTGGCAAAGATATTGGAGTGGTTTGCCATTTTTTTCCCTCTGGCTCATTTTAGAGATGAGGAAACTGAGGCAAACAGGGTTAAGTGACTTGTCCAAGGTCACACAGTCAATAAGTGTCATCAAATTTGAACTTAGGAAGATGAATTTTCCTGATTCCAGGCTGGTGCTTTGTGCACTATGGCGCCCCCTAGCTGGGAATACAAAGACAAAATAACAAGTACAACCAAGAGTTCCTACCCTCAAGGAGCTGACTTTCTACTGGGTAGAAACCAGTAACAAAATTAATAAATACAAAATACATAAAAAGTTATCTCAAGGAAGAGAGAGTACTAGTACTTAAGTGGAGGTGGCTCCAAAGAACGTTTCTGTATAAGAAAAGGCATCTAAACTGGGCTTCAAAGGAAGTCAGGCATTGATTCTAAGGAAGAAATACATTTTAGATTGGAGAACTCACTGTGCAAAAACCTGGAGGTGGGAATTTGAATTGAGAGTATTGGAAAGGGAATAAGAAAGAACACTGAGAAGGTGGACAGGAGACAGGCTGTGGAGAGCTATAAAAATGCCACACTGGACAGTCAGTGTGACATGGTGGATAGGGCATTGACTTTGCAGTCATGAACACCTGACCCCAAATTCTATGTCAAGAAACGAAGTAGCTGTATGGTCCTGGGCTCATCACTCAACCTCTTTGAGATTCCATCAATCCGCCTGTAAAATAAGGCAGTCGGACTTAAGTGTTCTCTGAGATATCTTCCAGCTCTAAATCTATGATGCTCTTTTTTTCTAGAGGCACCGAGGATGGTTAAACAGGAAGATGACATGGTCAAAGCCAGGCTTTAGGAGTATTAATTCGACAGCCATTGGAAGATGACTTGGAGCAGAGAAAGATGGGAGTCAAGAAGGCTGGTTAGGAGTCTATTATAGTAGTCCAGGTTAGAGATGATGAGGTCAAGGCCATTTGGGGTAAAAGAAGAGGAGAAATTTTTCAGGTATTGTACAGGAAGATTTGGGAGAAGCTGACAATTAATTACATATGGGCAGGGGAGGGAAGAAGGGAGGGAGGGAGAGACAGAGGCAGAGACAGATGGAGAGAGAGATTGAGAGAGAATAGGGAGAAGGTGAAAGTGAGAGAAAGATGGAGAGAGAGAGAAAGACTATAGGGACTTGAGCTTGATTTTCCATTAGGGGTCATAGACCAAGATGATGGAAGGTCTTATTCATAAAGAATGGGGATCACTTGAAGGAAGTAGAGATTTTTAGTCTGGTGATGAGAAGGCTTAAGAGGAAACGATAAGGTTGTATTATCGTATTTGAAGGACTGTCATGTGGAAAAGGGAAGAGATTTATTGTACTTAATAATAAGTAGGCAGTTGGTGGTACTTCAGATAAAGTGCTTGGCCTAAAGTCAAGAAGATCTGAGTTTGGGCAGCTAGGTGGTGCAGTGAATAGAGTACTGGCCGTGGAATCAGGAGGACCTGAGTTCAAATCCAGTCTCAGATAGTTAACACCTACTTACCTTGGGCAAGTCACTTAACCCCAATTACCCTGCCTTCCCCCCAAAAGGCAACCCCCCCCAAAAAAAGATCTGAGTTCAAATTCTGCCTCAGGTTCTCTCTATGACCCTGGGCAGATCACTTAACCTCTATTTGCCCCAATTTCCTCAACTGTAAAGTGGGGATAGTAAGAGTGCCTACCTCCCATGGTTGTGGTGAGAAACAAATGAGATGATATTTGTAAAAACCCTTAGCACCGTGCCTGACAATAGGAGGTTCTATATAAAGGCTAATTCCCTCCCCCAATAATAAGCACCATCATTTATAACATTTTAAGTTTTATTAAAATGAAAAAAAGTATTTTTGCATTGGTAAGCCAATACTAACTCATTTTATCCTCACAAAAACCCTGGGAGATAAGTACAATTTTTATCTATGTTTTTTTATGAGGAAACTGAGGCAGAGAGTTAAGTGACATAGACAGTCAGTGAGTGACTAATTCTAAATTCAGCTCTTCATCCCCTGAGCCATGTAGCTGCCCACTTGGTCCCATTCAGCAGAATCAGTGGCAGAGGAGAGGAAGTGAACAAAAGCAAAGTTATGCTTGAAACCTCCAAATAATTAGTGTGACCCAAAATCAGGGTGGGCTACCTCCGGAAGTCGTCTTTAGGTACAGGCAAGAAATCTTAGTCTCTGAAATCCCTTTCTCCTCAGATGCTGTACATGATTTGATTTAGCATCACAAACAGAAGAGATCTCAGGAACCATCTAATCTAACTTCTGAATTTTACAGATGGGGAAACTGAGACCCATGGAGATTAAGTGATTTGACAGGTTAACAAAAGCAATAACTATTAGAAGCAGGATTTGAACTCAGTTCCTCCAATAATAAAGTCAGTACTTTTATCCATTCTGTCATTCCTTTTTAAGCTTGCTAATGCTAAAAACCACAAGTATCAGAATTCAGGGCTTTCCCCATTCCTGTTGGGTGAGTCTACTCTCTGAGATTCAAAGGGAGTGTTCAGTGTTAAGGTGCCCCCTGAAAAATGAGTCATGCTCACCTTGAGGTGACCTTAGAATTACACACAGCTTACCAAAAATCCTCTCTCTTCTTTCCCCAAATAAAATTACATTTCTATGTTAGAACAGGACAACTATTTTCCAAGGGTATTTGCATTTCACATATCCAATGGAAACATGCTAAGGGTGGTAGTAACTTGCCAAGGGAGGAAATGAGATTGAAGTATTGGTTTCAGTGTGTTGAAGCAAGTTGGGTGTTTTGCTGAATGGGCATTGTTGACATCTCCCTAGCTGCTCTGTTTCTCAATGTTCACTTTGTACATTTTCATGAAAATTAAACTTTTTTCTAAACTTCATTAGTGGTAGAAAATATTTTCTTAAATCATTTTCTATCCAAGAAAGCCTAGTTTTATTTTGAAAGGTGTTTATTCTTCTCTCTTTCCAGCCACACCCATCCCCATTGGCAACAAATTAGGCAAAACTCCCATCTTGGTCTAAAATGTTAGCATTAAAATGGTTTTGAAAAGAAAGCAAAACTTTTATCCTAAAGCTGAAATGTAACTATTTCAGAGGGTAGAGACTTGAATAAAATCCAGAAGCCCAACTCCTCTGTTATCATCATTAACCTATGCAAGGAATTGAATTTGTCTTGGTAAATGATATTCCAAATGTCCTTTAATGGTGCAATGTTGGTTAAATCATTTTTTCTATAGCTATTTTGAAAAGTGGAAAAATGATTGAAATAGCACTATTGAACATATGTGGGCGTTTCTGAAATAGCAACTGATTTCTATGGAGTTTATAAAGTGCTATAATTATAAAATCATGGAATTTGAGCTCTATGATCTCACCTTAGAGGTAAACTGATCCATCTTCTTTTATAGGTAGAGAAACTGAGACCTGGATGAAGTAACATGACTTGTCCAAGGTCATATAGATTTTTAAATGCCAAATCCAGGATTCATAGAGGCAGCCAAGTGGCACTTCCTGGAGTCAGGAAGACCTGAGTTCAAATCCAGCCTCTCAGACACTTACTATCTGCATGACCCTGAACAAGGCATTTAACCGCCATCTTTATCAATGTCCTCAACTTTAAAGGGGGATCTGCCGCCTTGAGTTGTTGAGATAATATCTATAAAGCTCTTAGCACAGAACCTGGCACATAGCAGTCATTTCATAAAAGCTCTGCCCCTTTCATACTCCACCATTCTGATTTCAAATCTTTTGCCCTTTCCACAGAAGCACAAAAACTTGTCACCTAGGTAAAACAGGTCTTGGTAGAATTTCCACTTTATAGACAAGAGAACCGAAGGCTAAAAAAAATAAAGCATCTTCCTGATGGTCCCACAGCTAGTCTGGAGGCAGGATTGGAATCCCCTTCCTGACTAATTCCAGGTTTCTGCACATATTGCCTCTCAAAATTATCTCCCTAGAAACACAGTGAGAATGAACAGAGAAATAAGGGAACAAAACAGGAAAAATAGGAGTCACTTCCTCCTGAGACTTCCCATGACAGTCATGTGAGAAGAGAGAAATTTAAAATTCATATTTAATAAAAAATGGTCTAATCAGGAGCATTCCAGCGGTAGAATTGCAAAGAGGAGAGAAAGAATTATTTTTCCTAATGTAATCAAAATTAAATAATGTATATTTAGATTATTCACTCAAGTTATTGTCCAAAGGACAAAGTTGTTTTCTTGGCTTAGCTCTAGCTGTCATCATTTGCCAACTAAAGAAGAGAATTAAAGCATCAGCCACTCCAGGGGCGGGAAAGGGATATGGTGGTGTGAGTAGATTACAACATATTACCCACCAAGAATTATGCAAGGGAATGGAAAAGAAAGCCAACAACTAGTGGGATAAGAATGATGGATGAGGGAGGCAGAGTTCTTGAGCTCCAGTGATACCTTAACAATGTCACAAGAACTCCAGGAACCCTCCTGCCCCAGACTGAGAGGACCTCCAATGGAGAATGTATAGGACAGCAATTTGTGTAACTGAGAATGCACAGGTGGGGGCGAGGGGAGGAAATGGTGATAAGTATCATCAGAGGGAGCATCCACATTAATTAACTCAAGAAACATTGGAGGGTCCAACTACACGATGGGTTTTGAAGTATATGTTACTATCTTATTCAATTATTGGTTTGCTTCTAAAATTACATTGCTACCTGCACATTTGTCAAGGGATTTAGGATCATAGAATCAAACTTAGAGATCATTTGGTCCAACCCTCTCATTTTACTTGTGAGGAAAGTGAAGCCTACACATGGGGATGGATTTGCATATGGTCATACAGGAAAGACAGGATTTGAACTCAGGTCACCGGACTGCAAATCTGTTGCTCTTTCCTTTGGGTCATACTTGATAACTCCAATCATCATCCTAACAATAATACAGCTTGTTAAGGTTTTCAAATCCATTTACATTTGGAAGCCGCTTTTAGGAGCCCCAGCCCAATACATAGCTATGGTTCAAGGGGAGGTGGGGGCTGTCTGAATGTGGACATGCTTTTGTTCTAGTATTCCCTAAGCTCTGTGGGGATATCTGAAAGTTGACTGCCCAGAGTGCCACACACTCTGACTGTAGGGAACTGGGTTTATGAGTAAGAGGGAAGAAATTCAACAAATCAGAATGCAAAACAAGGAAGAGGATAGGGGCAAAGGGCAGCATTACCAGTGGGAGATGCAAGTGTGGCCCCATGGAGACTGCTGAGGGGTCAGGAAGAGCTGAGAGGAGTCCTAAAGCAGTGAGCTGAGGATGTTTCAAGCACAAATTATGTCGTTGGTGAACGAATCCCATACTGCTGCCTCATCTTCCTTTCCCTTTTCCCCTTCTTTCTCTATGGAGAGGGTGGGATACCTGATACCTTAACCTAAGGAAACCCTTAAAGGTTCCCTGGGGAACCTGAAAGTTTTCCTAAGGTCAGAGTTTTCGACCTTCTGGGCAGTCAGCCTTCAGATAAAGTTGGAAATCCCTTCCAGAACTTAGAGAACACATAAGTTGTTCCTTCCACATGGCAGGGGTTAGGGACACAGCACCCCCAAGATCTGGAAAACCCATGTAAAATGTTTTGGCCCTCCCTTTGTACCAGAGAAGTCTAAATTATAGTGATATTGAAAGATAAAATATGTTTACATTATATAACTGTACATATATTTTATGAATTACTGAGTTTCTAAACTTTTCCTCTGTCATCTGTGGCTTCCACAAAACTCCCCCAAAATTCCCATTTAATTTCTTATGCCAACCCTCAATATAGTGAAACTATGATAGGGAAAATCATGATACAGGAGGGATAACTGTACTAGGAAAATAGCCTGTTCATATGCAGACACCTTCTACCTTCTCTCCCTCCATTTCTTTATATTTTGCTGAATCTCCTAAAGGGGGGTTCCGAGTCCAAATGGCATTGTGGGTTTTTTAATCACTTCAAATCCCCTGCTTTTCTCCTGGGTGGAAAGCAATTAACAGAAATCCTAAGTTGTGTGTTGTATCTTAGTTAATGTTTATGGTATAGAGTAGGGGAGAGAGAGCTTGATTTCTCCTTTGGCCACATGAAAGACCTTGCCTAACTCAGCTATATTTTAGGCTTTTCATTCAGGTTCTAGGACAAAGTGATGAGATCATCTTGAACTTTTAAAACCTGAAAAATAATTGAGAATCATACACCTGTGTGTGATCTAATGAGTACCCTAGGCTCTGGTAGGAACAAAATAAAGGCAGTTATCATATATTGTTTATATGAAAGCCAAGCTCCCATGAATTAAGGGGAGAGTAAGTTGTTTGGAAAGGCAAAACTAAGGTCCTGAATAGGATTCAGTTGCTAGAGAAGTTCTGCCCATATGAAGGAGGCGGGGGAGTGGGATGGAGGTGGAGGGGGGAGTTGTTAGGATATGCTCAGAAAAGTTCCTGTCTCAGTGGGTGTGAGACAGCTCAGCCCAGGGCCACCTGCTACCACATACACATGGTCGTATTGGAGCCGAAGCTAAGGAGGTCCACATCAGAACTTATACAACAAAACAAAATTAAAATATATTCTCTGTATTACTCAGAAAAGTGGTAATTCTGGAAGGATTTCTAGTTACACTGTTTACAAGGATAATAAAATAGTTAACCAGTTATATTGGTCAACTATCATTATCCTGCCAATTCAATCCCATTGGACAAATATTTATAAAGCATCTAATATTTGCAAAGCATTGTGTGCCTCTCCTCAAGAAGATTACCTTCAGTTAGAGAAGGGGGTGTGGAAGAATGCAGCATGTAGACAGATAAGTAAACCCAAAGTAGTTTCAAAAGGGAGAGATCATTAATAATTGGATAGTATTAATAAAAGCTTCAAGCAAGAAGTGGCAATGCTTTGAAGACCCTAGGGAGTCTGTGGGGGTAAATGTGAAGAAAAGACAGATTCCAAAAATAGTGGAAACCACTGTCATAAAGGTACCAAAATGAGAGATGGACATTCAGACATCAAGAAAAGCTAACTGGCTGACTAGAATGGAGGTAATCTGAGGGGAGTCAAGTCAAAATAAAGACTGGGGAAGTAGGTAATCCTCCAGATTGTGGAGGACTTTAAATGCCAGGCTGATGACTTCGAATTTTGTCCTAGAGTTAATAGAGAGCCATTGAAGACATGGTCAGATCTGTGTTTTAGGATTATCTTTGTTGTTCTTAAATGGCTCTAGGGTTCTCTTCCACACATAAGGCAATCCCATTGGACATCCAGACATGAATTTCCTCTGGGTTTAATTGAATTTTAGGAATGACTTCTTAAAAAACAAATTATCTTACTTAAAAAAAAACAACCTCCTTTACATGAGTCTCAGGTAAATGAAACTTTAATTACCTAATTTTTAAAGGGTTAATTCAACACAATTTTTTCCTGCTTTGTGTGATATAAAAATTGTCCTAGAATCCAAGAACAAGGGGTGGGGAGGGTGGGAGAAGGCATTAGTTAATATAATCCAGAGTAACAAAGCATTCGCCCCCTGTCAAATGAATTTGTCTTTAGCCGGAGGCTTTCCCAAAATCACCTGTCAGGAATAATGAAGCCATCTCAAGCCGTACACCAAATCAGAGAGGAGAGAATGTAGTGATTAGGTCAAGTTTAATCATCTTGTCATTTCGGGTTAATAATCAGCTTCACTTCAGAGAGATGATAAGAGAATTTAGGGAAGAAAAGGGGAGTCACTGTAGAAAAGCTGAGATAGGAAGGGAAAGCCTTTCCTGTTAAAAGCATAAGGGGCATCCTTGTATAGTGAGCTGGGAAAAGTCCTGGACAGGGTCACAAGGGACTTGGTTTCTAGTCCTTGCTTACTTAATCAACAAACATTGATTAAATACCTAGTAAGACCCAAGCATTTCAGCTAGGTGCTGGGGATACAGAAGTGAGTCCCTGACCTCAAGAAGTTTCCAGCCTATATTAGCTCTGGTTCTTACCAGGGCACTCTCCAGTCATTCTGATCTATATCTGGCCACTGGACCCAGATGGCTCTGGAGGAGAAAGTGAGGCTGGTGACTTTGCACAGCTCTTCCTCACGTAAATCCAATTCACTTGCAAGTCATGACATCATCTTCTGGATGTCATGGTCCTCTTCAAGAACTAAGGACAAACAATGACCTATCAGTCATTTACTTCTGTGCGCATCTGCTACCTTATTCTTAAATATAATGTTATAATATAACATAATTCTCCATTATAAAAGTCAGTAGTATTTATATTTTAAGATACAAAGCACTTTACATGCTCTATATCAATTAGGTGGAGCAGTCAATAAAATACTGGATTTGAAGTCTGAATCTGGCCTCAGACACATTCTAGTTGAGTGACCCCGAGCAATTCATGTAAGCTTTCTCAGCCTCAGTTTTCTTCACCTGTAAAGTAGGGATAAAAATAGCCCCTACCTCCCAGGGTTGTAGCAAGACTCAAAGTAACATGATCTTTAGGTGGCACAGAAGATAGTGCACTGGGCCTGGAATCAAGACCTGAGTTCAAATTCTGTCACAAGACACTAGCCATGTGAACCTGAGTAAGTCACTTAACCATTGTTAAAAGCAAACAGAGGTTAAGTGATTTGCCCAGGATCACACAGTTAGTAAGTGTCTAAGGCCAGACTTGAATTTGGGAGGATGAGTCTTCCTCATTGTAGCACCAGGGATTCTATCCACTGTACAACCTAGTTGCCCCTGGAGTTACGAATGCCTGGTTCAAATCCAACCTCAAACACTTATTATGACTCTGGGCAAGTCATTTAATTTCTGTCTGCCTCAGTTCCATCATCTGTAAAACAGGAATAATAGTAACACTCACCTTCCAGGTTTGTAGTGAGAGCCAAATGAGATAACTACTGTAAAGCACTTAGGACAGTGTCTGGCACACAGCAGGCACTAAATAAATGCTTATTTCTTTTCCTTTCTCTCAGTTAATCAACCAACAAGCATTTATTAAGCACCTACTATAAGTCAAGCACTGTGCTAGGCTTATGGGGCTAAAAAGGCAAAAAGCTGATCTCAAACAGCTTACATTCTAGTAGTGGGATAGGCAGGTCCATATGTACATATATAGAGTAAGTATATAAAAAATAAATACCCAATTAGGAGAAAGCACTAGCAGCTGGGAAGGTATCGGAAGGCTCTATGTCGAAGGAAATATTTGAAGGAGACTAAGAATTCTAAAAAGTAGAAGTGAGGAGGGAGTGTATTGTAGGCATGGAGGACAGTCTGTGTCGAGGATGGGTGATGGAAAGTGTGTGGGGAATGCCCAGAAGTTCCCATCTGACTGATGCCTACAACCCAGTCCTGTAACAAGTGGTCTGGGGATAGAGGGTTTGTGAGGGTGGGGAGCAGAACAGGAAACTTGCAGTCACAATGCCCCAGGAACACAAGCTAGAGATGTTGCCTCCTTAAAGTAAGACCTTAAAATGCTCGGAAAATAATTATTTTAAAAATTGGGAAAAAATAAAATGCTCAGAAAAGCTGATGTGTGAAGGGAGCATTTTCCCTTCCAGGAGATAACTTTTAAGGTGCTCTTAGTTCAGGCAACAAGGCAGATGTTACCCCCACAAATTAAAGTTCTGATTTCCCCAAGGGAAGATTTCAGAGGGGAAGGGGGTAATTCCTTTTTGTTCGTTATCAAAGATTCTCTGGCAGAGAGGAGCAGATGCCTCTTTCTCCCCTCCTTAACCCCATCCTGTCCCCACAGAACAGGGGCTGCCAGTGCAGGAGCTAGCTCATTTCACATGTAAGATCTCTTTCTATTTTTCTCCAGCTTTCTAAATTCTTCAGGGGCACCAGAATGCCATTACAATGAGTCATCCTCCCTCCTTCACTGGTTCCTGAATGACATAAACAAAGGCTGAATTTCACATCAGGAGTGACACAGGGGTTTCCTTCAACAGACTGTGGAAAGTTTCGATGTAAACAGCATTTTTTCCCTCTTATTTCTAGGGTCAAAGGAATGGATGGTGAACTGGAGATGGCGTTTGGTGGAAATCCCACTTATTCCCTAGCATCTGAAAACATCTGTGATTTTGTGCATTTTGATCCCTAGCTATTTTTTTTCCAAGCCTGGAAAAGCCTTCTTTGGTGGGCTACGTCAGTGCGATGTCACAGCTGAAATTCTTGCATTGTTTGTTTGCCAGCAGGAATTTGTAGATCTGAATTTCCCCTGGCTGAAATGATCCTCTCTCTCCCTCTCTGATAGAAGATTGTATTGTCTGGGAGGGAGGGTATCCCTATGATCACACCACCGTCCAGGTTCTCTATGCCCCTCTTGCAATAGAATTAAAGCAACATTTTCTCAATCTCCTTTCATTACTATATCTCAAAGTCAAACAAGAGCAGTGACCTGAGATTTTGTTAATTCTGCCCTATTGATGCTGAGAGTACATACCCAGGGGTGAATCCCACTATGCCACTGGTCCCCCATCATTGTTCCCACCCATCTTGTGGCGTCTGCTTTCAGCATGATATTAAAGGGTCACATCCTTAGGGTTCCAGTAGAGTTTCATCACAGAACCATAGGCCACAAAGAGCTAGAAGAAACCCCTAGATGTATTTATAAGTTTGATACATTTCATCTTTGACTCTTTCTTCTTGCTTACATCCAATCAATTGCCAAGATCTAACAATTCTAATTATTAATTAATAATTCTAAAATTCTCTTCTTTACATCTCTCACATCCATCTCCTCTCCACTCCCTTAGCCACTACCCCTAGCTCTTACTCCTTGCCTAGACTATTGCAATAATCTCCTACCTGATTTGCACATCTTCTCTTGACATATTCTTTTAATATTTTTAAGCAAGTGTGAAATTGTTCATGTTAGAATCAATATTAAATTGTAAATGTTGAAATGGTTTTGAGGATGCTTTGCGATCCAAGGGCATTGTCCTTCCCTTACCTTGAATTCTTCTTTGGAACTTATGTGTGTGTGTGTGTGTGTGTGTGTGTGTGTGTGTGTGTGTGTGTGTGTGTGTGTGTAGTTAAGCAAAGTCACATGCTCAGCTGGGTATTCTAAAAGGTGGAGATCATCTTCTAGGGATGAAGGGCAGCCTGTTCGAAGTCATGAAAATAGGACAGGAAGCATCACATGTGAAGACAAGTTTTTCTAGATCTTAGAATCTTAGACTAGAACATGTAGTCTGGGCACAGGGGAGGAGTCCAACAGCCATAATATGCCCAGAATCCAAGCAAGACTTTTGTGGGGCAGTAAACAGAGGTCTGAGATGTTGAGTTCAAGACCCATCTCTGATGTTTGCCACCTGTGTGACCTTGAACATTTCTTTATGCCTTCCTGAGGCTCATTTTCTTATTTATAAAATGAGGGTCTTGGTGGGTCAGCTAGTGGCGCAGTTGAGTAAGAGTGCTAGCCCTGGGGTCGAGAGGACCCGGGATCAGTTCCAGCCTCAGAAAATTAGCACCCACACATAAAAACAAACAAACAAACAAAAAAAAAACTAGCCACATATCCTTGAGCAAGTTACTTAACCCCAACTGCTTTTAAGAAAAAAATAAAATTAAAAAAAAATGAAGGTCTTAGCCTAGAAGCCTTGGAGATGTCTTCCAGCTCTAAAGGTGGGATCTGATGAAATAAACATTGGCCATGTTTGACAACTCAGACTTGACTCTGAGGCTATGGTTCCCTATCTCCCATCACTGGACATACTTGTACTTAATCATTGCTTATTGACTGACTGACTGACCTCTCTGCCATGGAGAAGGAGGGTCTATAGACATTATAACTAGTCACTGCATCTATCAGAGATCTGATATCTTTCTTCCTTGTTTTCTCTTGCCTTGTTGGGGTCATTCTATAAATTCACTCTGCCTACTTCCCTCTGTATCTCTCTCCTGCATCTGTCACATTACTACCAGAATAATCTTTCTAAAGTACACATCTCACCATGTCATTCTCTGTTTAAATGGGACAATATTTGAAAGTGTTTAGCAAAATCCCAGCACGTATTGTTCAGTTGGGTCCAACTCTTTGTGACCCCATTTGGGATTTTCTTGGCAAGGATACTGGAGGGGTTTTTCATTTCCTTCTCCAGTTCATTTTACAGATGAGGAAACAGAGGCAAACAGGGTTAAGTGACTTGCCCAAAGTCATATAGCTAGTAAGTGTCTGAGGCTAGATTTGAACTCAGGAAGATGAATCTTCACGATTCCAAGCCCAAACTCTATCCACTGAGCCACCTCAATACCCAGGACATAGTAGGCACTATATAAACACTTACTCAATTCCTCTTCCCTTCTCTTCCCCTGCTCAAAAACCTTCACTAGCTTCCCTCTGTCTACAGTATAAAATATCAGTTCCCTTGGCTTTCCCCAACCTGCCTCTACCCAACCTTATCAGTGACTGCAGGTTCTAACCTATCAGGATGACTGGCTGTTCCCCAAGCCAGTGCTGGGCAAGATTGCTAAGGAAGACTTCAGGGAAAGAAGGGGGCATTGGGTCTCCAAGGTTCCTACCAGCACTGCATTGATAAGCCTAAAACTCCCACATTTGTTGGGACGGCTAGGTGGCACAGTGAGTAGAGTGCTGGCCCTGGAGTCAGAAGGACCTGAGTTCAGATCCGGCCTCAGACACTTAACACACACAAACAAAAGCCTAGCCGTGTGACCTTGGGCAAGTTACTTAACCCCAATTGCCCTCGAAAAGGAAAAAAAAAAACCTCCCACATTTGCACCTGAAGAAAGAGAATAAGAAAGAGCAGAGAGGCAGGTAGCCTAAGTAGCCAAGAGAAGGAGGGTCAATATGGGAGTCCTTAACACAAGCACGACATCCTGAGTGTCCATGTAAATCTTTACTCAGTAATGGAAAATCCTTAGACCAAAGCCAAGTCTTGCCACTTCATGCCTGTGGATCCTCAGGGATTCCCTCCAGTTTTGTGCCTCAGTTTCTTGATGTGTAAAATGAGGGGATATTACTAGATCTTAACTAGTTCTTAACTTTTTCTTTTCTTTTTCCAAATCAGCAATATGTAGGATAATAAGGCACAGTACATAGAGTATTGGACCTGAAGTCAGGAGGACCTGAGTTCAAATCTAAACTCAGATACTTCTAGCTATGTAATCCTGGGGCAAATCATTTAACTTTTTTCTGCCTCAGTTTCCTCATCTGTAAAATGGGAAGAATAATAGCACCTACTTCCTGGGGTTGTTACAAAGATGAAATGAACTAAATTACTATAAGTAATTATTATACCAGCAAATATAAAATAATAGTAAATATATATGAATAATAATAAATTATAAGTAAAGTGTTTAATACTGTGCCAGTGTGCAGTAAGTGTTATGTTAATGTTGGTAATAGTAAGATTACTATTATTATTTTTGTCTTTATAAATTTGTTTACTTTTAGTTTACAAGATTCAATTCTATAATTCCTTGAGTTTCAAATTTTCTTTCCCTCCCTGCCCTCCACCCCTCCACCCCCCCCATGACAGCATACAATCCAGTATAGGATCTGCAAATACTTTCACATTAGACATTAGTCAGGTTACAAAGGCGGGTTGTACTAGATAGAATGGAAAATGGTAAAGAGGAAATAAATTTAGCCAAACAATAAAAAAAAGAGGTCAAGTAGTTTGCTTCCATCAGGATTCAAACTCAGTTCTTTCTAGTTATTTCTCTGGATGTAGACATCTCTCTCCATCATGAGTCTTTTGGGACTGACTTATATCACTGCATTGCTGAGAAGAGTCCAGTCTATCATAATTGGTCATCACACATATGTTGTGTCTGTGATTGTATACAAATTTCTCCTGGTTCTACTCTTTTCACTCAGCATCAGTTTGTATAAGCCTCTCCAGGTAAATATGAAGTCCATCTGCTCCTCATTTCTTATAGCACAATAGCATTCCGTTACATGCATATACCACAACTTGTTCAGCCATTCCCCAATTGATGGGCACCCCTTTAATTTCTAATTCTTTGCAACCACAAAAAGAGCTGCTATAAATACTTCTGTGCATATGGGTCTTCCTCCCACTTCTATGATCTCTTTGGGATATAACCCTAGAAGTGGTATTGCTGGGTCAAAGGGCATGAAATCATTTATAGCCCTTTGGGCATAATTCCAGATTGCTCTCCAGAATGGTTGAATCAGCTCACAACTCCACCCAGCAATGCATTAGTGTTCCAATTTGCCCACATCCTCTCCAGCATTTGTCATTTTCCTTTTTTGTCATCTTAGCCAATCTGACTGGTGAGATGTGGTATCTCAGAGTTGTTTTGATTTGCATTTCTCTAATCAATAGTGATTTAGAGCATTTCTTCACATGCTTATAGATATCTTTAATTTCTTTCTCTGAAAACTGATGTTCATATCCTTTGACCATTTATCAATTGGGGAATGATTTGTATTCTTATAGATTTGACTCAATTCTTTGTATATTTTAGAAATGAGTCCTTTATCAGAGACATAGGTTGTAAAAATTCTTTCCCAATTTCCCACCTCCCTCTTAATCTTGGTTACATTGGCTTTGTTTGTACAGAAGCTTTTCAATTTAATGTAATCAAAATGATCCATTTTGCATTTTATAATGCTCTCTAATTCTTGTTTGGTCCTAAAACCTTCCCCTCTCCACAAGTCTGACAGGTAAACTATTCCATGTTCTCCCAGATTGCTTACAGTATCATCCTTTATGCCTAGATCATGCACCCATTTAGACTTGATTTTAGTATATGATGTTAGATAATAGTCTATACCCAGTTTGTGCCATACTATATTCCAGTTTTCTCAGCAGTTTTTGTTAAACAGTGTGTTCTTATCCCCAAAACTGGAGTCTTGGGTTTATCAAACAATAGATTACTATGCTCATTGATTGCTGAATCTCGTGCACCCAATCTATTCCATTGATCCACTACTCTATTTCTCAGACAATACCAAGTACTTTTGATGACTACTCCTTTATAATACAGATTAAAATCTAGTATAGCTAGTCCACCTTCCCTAGCATTTCTTTCCATTAATTCCCTTGATATTCTAGACCATTTGTTCTTCCAAATAAATTTTGTTACTATTTTATCTAGCTCAGATTACTATTATTAATAATAGTAAATGTTTATAGTAAAATTAAATACCAAAATTACTATTATTAGTAATAAAATTTAATAATAAAATTTTCATAGTAAGTTTACAATTGTTAGTAAATTTTAATGATAAAATTACTATCATTAGTAGCAAATTCTTATAGCAAAATTACTATTATTAGTAGTAAATTTTTATAGTAAAATTGCTATTGTTAGTAGTGAACTTTTATAGTAAAGTTACTCCTAGTAGCAGATTTCATAGTAAAATTACTCTTGCTAGTAAATTTTTATAGTAAAATTACTATTATCATTAATTATTCACACTTCTATAGTACACTGAGACAGGCTTCACTTTCCTCCTGATAACTCTATGAAAAGAATGAGAATAAATACCATTATCCTCAGATATCCAAAAATAAAACGGCTTGATCAAAGTCATGGAGCTACTAAAGAGCAGAGCCAGGATTCACACCCAAGCTCCAGTCTTGGGGCTGAGCCTGGCATTCTCCCCAGTATGACACACTATGATGGGCACAAAGTGAGACCAAGACCATTAGTGCACAGACTGGGTTAACACTGAGTGTCTGATGCAGACAGCTAAAACTAGTCAGGCATCCAGAGAGAGATGGAGTTGAAGGCTCTCGCCCCTGGCATTCACAAACCAGAAAGCAGAAATTTAGCTCTGTCTTTGACCACAAGCAAGAGCCAAATAGCTAACTCCCCCCGGCTGTTCCTTCAGTAAAGCCAAGAGAGAAGAAAAGGAGTGTTCTTTTTCTGACAGGAAGGTTTGAGGCCCTACCTTGCTTTGAAATAACCTGTTTTCACCCAGGCAGACTGCTGATGCTCTTGACTAATGAGATCAGCAGCCACAGAAGCAAGATGGTCAGCTCTGTGCTCTCAGCATGTGAAGACGCTAGCCTAGGGGCTGAACTGCTTTGAAATGAGGCTGGGGAAGAAGAAGGGAAAAAAAGAAACAAAACCTCTTCCTTCTCCCCCCAGCCCAAAGGAGATTCTTACACAGTGCCATCATGCAATCTTGAAAACCTCCTTAGAGCTGTAGATCACTCTCATTGGACCTATGTAAATTATCTCAGATGCACTGAGCTTCTGCCAATGCACAGCTTATAATAACAGAGCAGGAATGCAGTGTGAGCCTTTGCTCTCTCTCCACAGCCCCTGAAAAAAGAGACTCTTGACAGGGTAATTGAGGCCCTTGACATTCCAGGAAATAGTTTACTAATGTCATTCAGGCCAAAGTCATATCCAATCCCAGGGAGAGGCTGCACAACAAATACAGTAACCAGAGTCTTTAAAAAAGAAAGAATAAAAAACCAGAACAGAGACCCATCCTGTATCCTTTATACAAGATTGGGTTGGTTTTATATATATATATATATATATATCATCTGAATTTAATTGAACAGTGTCACTATTGATTAAACCTGATACAGAATGGATGAGTGGCTGTGGAGGAGTCGGTAGGCACATCCAGTGTAGTATCGCCCTCTTCACCCTTATTTTCTTAGGTACTGGATCCAAATCACATTCAGACCTTTATGGGAGTCCCTAACTTTTCAGTCCTGCTTTTCATTTTATCTGTAATCACTGCAGGGAAGAGACAGTGACTCTGTGCATGATAAACCATGAGTTGGGGACTTAGAGATAAACAAGAAGGTCCCACAGATAATGTCATTTCTTATAGGAAAGATTGGCCAAGAGGACAAAGGAACTGGGCAAAAACCCAGGAGCTTAAGCTCTGGGGTCAATTCATTTAGATCCCACTCAACAAGCATCTCTTAGGTTCTCATGGTATACCAGGCACTCTATGCAATGCTGGATGTACGTACATGAGTAAAAGTCAAGTAGTTGTTGTTAATAGAAATATTTGGGGTGAAGGGAGATTCACTGGGGAGATTGAAAAAGGCTCATCTTAGGAGGTGGCACTTAGGCTAAATCTTGAAGGGGAAGCTGACAAACAGAAGTGACATTGAACAAAGAATCACATAGACTGGGGGTACAAATACCACCTCTGACACTGGGCAAAGCACTTGACATCCCTCTGAGCCTCAGTTTTCTCATCTGTAAGATAGTTGCATGATTTATTATAGCACCTAGAAACCTGTGCATAATTTGTGGTCCTGAGATCATATTTTAAAAAACACTGCTTCAGTCAAAATTTGTTCCAAATGTTAAACTCACATTTTTAAAAACACCATAACTAGTATTTCTTATGCAGACTATTACAAATAAATAAGTCAACTTCTAATTATGCCCACATCATCTGTTGATCACAGAAGGTATTATCAAGCCTCTGTCAAAAGGATGACCAGATGAATATAGTTACAGACGTAATCAATCTGTGCTTGTCTTCAATCAATATTCCTCGTTGGTGTAGATGATTGAGTTAACTGTGATATAAAACTGATGATACTAACTTGCTTAAGGTTACAGGCCCGATTTGTGCTCCTCTGCTAACCTTTTTTCTTTAGTTAGTCAAGGTCTTACTCCAACACTGTTCCTGTCCGGGAATGCCCTAATTCAGAGAAAGCATGGCCCTCAAAGTTAGGTTAGGATGTTCAATACCCTACCCTTCTCTTATTTCTCTCAGTCAACTACACCTGAGAATAGCTTGACTTTTGACCCTGTGCACCAAACCTAAGCTGCCCTCAGTGTTTAGGCAAGTGAGAGAATTGCCAACACAGGAGAGGGACAATTTAATAATAGCAATTATCTATTGTGATATACAAATGAGATATTATATGCAAAGTGTTTCTATAAATGTCATTATTTTTTGGAGATGATTTGGTTCCACAGATGGGCAGGTACAGATTTCTAGCTTTTTATTCCACCTGCCTCCTTTTTTTTTTGAGATTAAAATCTACCATTTTCTACTGTGTATAGAGGTTATAGGAGAGAGAGTGAACAATCACAGATAGGTACAGAAAGACTGATCTTTTTTAACCACTGTGAAGGGGGAATGGTTTGGCATTGTTTCATGAAGGATGGAGAGATATGATTGCCAAGGACAACACTGGCTTAGCACTGAAACTCATTTGTAAAAGGTTTTGGAGAAGTATGGTGGAAGATTGTGATCAGAATCACCTCATTAGAAAAAAAAAGAAGCAGTAGAGGGGGAAACAGTCCAAAGAAAGCCTATGTAGAGACCTAGCAAGTTAAAGTGTTTTCCAATAGTGTTTAAAGATGAAAATGGGATGATCGCAAACAGAAAAATAGAAAAGACCTGTAAATATTTTCATAACAAACTCTTTCCCCTTTTGGGAAAGTGGAGCCATCACATTCAGACTCTAAAACTTTAGTCCTAGATAAAGTTAGAGACAAGAGGAAATGGCGCTGGAGGAATGGAAGATGAGAAAAGCATCTGGTGGAGCCTGAAACCAAGACCACTCACTGGGAAATGGATGAAGACATTTACAGCCAGCAGTATCAAAGGGATAAGTTGCCCTTCCTTGTAATAAATACTTTGTGCATATGTATTTCCTTCATGAACAGCCCTCTCTGGGTGCATTCTGGCCAATTGTGTTCCCTATTTTTTATGCCTCTGTTTGGTTGGCCCTTCTAATTGTTACCAGGTATATTTGTAGGAAACTATGCCCCAGGTAAATAAGAGGAGTTGTTTTTTTAAATTACTACTAACCTTGCTTTGCCATTTCACTAAATGCCTTTGTTTTGAACTAATTGTATCCTCTAATTGATTACTGAAAAGTAAATAACAACAGTTGGGGCACATGAGCTATAGTTTTAAAGTACCTTGAACCTAGGGAAGCCCTGTCACCAGAGAATGTGCCTTATGAGCTGGATGGTACCTGGAACACTATACTGTGGGAGATCCAGACTTTGTAACTTGGTCAGACAGAGCAAGACCAAAGAAAATGTGAAATATCAGTCACAACTATTGCAGCTATCCCATAAAAAGCCTCTCTCTTTTAAAAGAATATAATAAATGTGATAAGCTACTATTCTTTTTTTTCTGTATTTGTTAACATATGCTTTAAGTTATTTATATTTTAAGTACTTTTTGTGGTAGAAAAAAATAAACTATTGTTCTATATCTGATATTCATATTGTACATTGAATATTTTTTCTAGAAGGGATATTATTGCTCACATTTTGGGGAGATCCTACACATATCTGTTCAGGCTTCTCTACATCTTTCAGTAAATTGTATTATGGGAAATACATATTCTCCTGTGGAATGTCATTTGCAAAAGCCTAACTGCTGTTTCCTTTTAATAACATCATCATAGACACCTTTTTCATGTGTATATTATAATATAGACTAAATCAAAAAGAGATTCTATGTAAATGTTGAAGTACATTGGTTGCTTCTGCCTGCAGATGGTTTTGGCTTGATTGAACAATGTCCTGGAGCTTTGCAGAGCCTTCTAAATAAGATCCACAATAACTTGGAAGAATTTGACCTAACGTTCCATGTAGGAAAAAGCAAGTAGATGAAAAATGTCAACATAGTTAAATAGACAATCTATAAAATTCATCCATCTGCATATATGTAGCTATGTAAACATGTAAGCTAATAGATACAATATATAAATTTGTGTGTGTATAATTTTTGTGTATGTGTGCATATATATTACATACAGTTTACAGATAATATATGCTATGTAGTTACTACATATATCTTATAATAATATTACATATATATAAAATATCTATAAAATTATTTATAACAGATAAATAAAATCTGTACAATATTTACATATCATATATTTTGTGATGGTTGTTGTTCAATTGTTTTTAGTCATGTTTGACTCTTTGTTGGAACCATTTGGGGGTTTTTTGGCAAAGATATTGAAGTAATTTGCCATCTGGCTCATTTTACAAATGAGGGTGGAGTGACTTGCCCAGGGTCATACCACTAGTACATGTCTGAAGTCACATTTGAACTCAGGTCCTCTTTACTCTAGGTCTGGTGCTATGTCTAACGTGTCACCCAGCTGCCCTCCTATATATTATAGTATTGCATCTATTTTATATATAATGTCATATATTTCTTGTAAAAACATAGCAGATGAACAATGAATTGGGCCCAAAAGTAGACAGGAAGAGGAGAATGGCTGCATTGCTTTTGTGAAATGAAAGTTCTTTGAATGACCCCAACTTTCCTCCTGAAACAAAGATCTATTTATTTTTTTTTCTTTTTTGGAGGGGAAAAGGCAGGTCAATTGGGGTTAAGTGACTTGCCCAAGGTCACACGGCTAGTACGTGTTAAGTGTCTGAGGCTGGATTTGAACTCAGGTCCTCCTGACTCCAGGGCTGGTGCTCAATTCACTGCACCACCTAGCTGCCCCTAGACCTATCTTTTTAATAACCATATTCTTCTGGTGCTGGTAGATGACTACAAGTCAGTGGTACGTACATAATTCAAACCCAGAACCTCTGAGTCCAGTTTCAGAGCTATTTTCACTTCACCCCACTATTGATCAATTAATGGACCAACATTTATTACGTCAGGATGACATGCCGGCCACTGGGCTCAGATCCTGGGGGAAAGGAAGACAATACAGAAAGTGGTCTCACCCTCAAGTGTCTTCCCTTCTATCTGTCCTGACTTGCCCTTAGAGAGCTATGGTTTGTGATATCTCACAGTGTATCTAGTTGACTGGTGCAGTAAAATCCTCAAAACAAAATTCATGCTAATTCACTGACTTCAAAAGAAATAGATAAACCATACAGGATGTGGAAAGAGGAAGCAGGTGCATATTGAGGTAACGGGTGCACACTGCAAAAATCCGACCAAGAGTCACTAACAGAGGCACCAGAAAGACTGAGTTTGTTAATATTTCTTACTATTGGTGTCTGATGTTATTAGGTTCCTTGGTATTATCTGATAAGTACCTGTGTTCCTTTATGATTTTTACTTTCAAAACTAAAATGTAATACCCAATAATAGTAGTGAGAATTTACATAGAGTTTTTAGGTTTTCTGAAAGCTTTACATGACATTAATCTGTTTGAATTTCACTGGGTCCTCACAGAAGCCTTACATATGATTATTATCCCCATTTTACAGATGAAGAGGTTGAGGAAAAGAAAAGTTAAGTGACTTTCCCCAGGCCACAGCTATGAAGAGTCTGAGGCCACATTTGAACTCAGGTCCTCCTGACTTCATGTTTAGAGTTAAATACTTGACAGCATCTAACCATAACTACCCACCTCTTTGAAATGTCCCTCTTTTTTAATTTTTTTTTTTCCTTTTTTGGAAGGGGAAAGCAGGGCAATTGGGGTTAAGTGACTTGCCCAAGGTCACACAGCTAATAAGTGTTAAGTATCTGAAGCCTGATTTGAACTTAGGTCCTCCTGACTCCAGGGCTACTGCTCTATTCACTGCACCACCTAGCCGCCCCAAAATGTCCCTCTTGGTAGTAGTTTTGTGCACTACAACATGAGAGACTTGACAAGATCATAGTGGCATCCTGACAAAGGGGAGAGAACTCTGAGTTTAGATCAGACGGCTCAAAGTTCAAATTCTGACTCCATGGCTCAGTGTCTATGTGACCCTGGAAAGGTCACAAACTGTCTGGTGCCTTTGTTTCTTCATCTGTAAAATAAGGGACTAGCTGACCTCTAAGGTCCCTTTTAGTGCTAAATCTATCATTCTATGGTTTTATTAATGTAAATACCCATTAAAAATAGATCACCACCTGTTTTGCCTCTGCATTGTAAAGACCCCTGACTTGCAGTTGAAATCATATACGTGTCATTTCCCCCATTGAAAGAGGGGGTTCCTTGAGAACAGGGACTATTTCATTCATCTATTTGTATCTCTGGCAATTAACACAGATCTTTGCACATAGTAAGTACTTAATAAATGCTTTTTAATTCATTCATTTATCCTTCCTATGATCAATAAATTCCTTCCCACCACTAGCAATCCATCATTCCACAGCTAAATGGAGGTCTCTAGAGTGCTGATATTGAATAGATGAAGAAACTAAAGGTAATGGGAAGGAGATATCTGTGCATGGAAGTGAGCAACTTCCCAAAGCCCATGTCAATTTTCTCTGGAGATGAGTGGAAACAGAAAGCTTGATTCCACACTTGCCAAGTGGTACCCCCCTCAATGTTATAAGCTTTCCTCAACGAGTCAGTCACTCCCCATGTCTGAGAACCATCAAAGCATCAGAGATTACCAGACAAGAGGCACTAGCAAACGGAGACTGAAATGCAGTATTTTAAACAATTTGTAAGCAGAATTGAAGAGGATTCTTCTTCCAGGGATCTTATTACTACATTGTTCTGGCTGCTGCTTTTCATTGCTAGGTATCTAGATTCCATCTTAAAAAAAAGGCCTATTTTTCTCCTTTGTTCCTCTTTAATCTTCTAATAGCTAGGACTGAGCTACAGGGTCAGTGTAGATGAATAGCTGCCAAGTCCCAGGCCTGTGTTTGACATGGTTCAATTAGTCTTCCTCTTGCCCCTGCATGTAGAAAGTATAGTTTAGCTTCAATACACAGGTCAGATTTGTTTAGATGTGACCACTTTGCCTTGCCCCAAGGCAAGAAGGATGATCAAAGCTTCATATACTTCCTCTGGGCACTATTTTTGATCTGTTCTGGCACTGAAGACTTCTCACCTCTCCTGTTTACATAAACAGGTAGTGTCTTTATAAATCTTTTATCAACTGGAAATCCCATGCCCACTTGGCACCTTGGGACAGGGAATTTGCCTCCGGTGGGTAAATGCTTCACTCTCTAGAGCTTTTATCCTGGTAGCCAGGGAGAATTATCAGTAGAAAGCTTTGTCAGCTTGGGCAAGAGGAATGAGTTATCGATATCTTACAAAGATAAACCTGAACTAGGTCACTGAAAAACAACATATATCTCTCTTATAAAACTTCCACTGAGCAAAATATCAGTATTAAAAAATGAAAACAAAAAGCTTCCAATGTCATTTGCAAAGTTTCTTTGCAACAAGGGGCCCAAAGCTAAATCTGGGTAGAGTATACATTGGCCATAAAGTAGAAAAGTCAAGCAGAAGGATGGGGTCACTTTCTAGCATTCTCTTCATCTCCATTCCTATATAACAACTCAATCCTACCTCAGAGAGAAAGACTCAAGGACAAAAGGGAATATTTTAATCTTCGTATTTAAATCATTCCTTGGCACTTTTATTGAGCATATCAACATGATGGCTTCAACCTTCATTTCAGGGACTTCAAAAAGAATTGCTGGGATTTTTCAGTCCCGGCGGAAGTGCTCAACAAGGGATTTTTAACCGGGAGTCCGTGAACTTAGTTTAAAAAAATTTTTTGATAACTTCTTTTCAATAAAATTGTTGTTGTTTTTTTTGTGATCCTATGTATTTTATTTTATGTACTTAAAAACATAACCCTGAGAAGGGCTCCTCAGGCTTCCCTAGATTACCAACAAAATCCAGGACACACAAAAAAGTGACCACCCCACCCCTGCCCCATCTAAACAGAGGGATTTTTAAAAATTCCTTTTCCTTTGGCTTATATTGCACTAAAATGTATGACCAGCCTGTAATCTAATATGTTCCTACTGCTCTAAACATTGTCTAGTGGTGATATTTAAGGCACAGAATTGCTTGCAGTATTATGTGATTAAAAAAAGAACAATTACTATTGTGTAGTAGAATTTTATTCCCAAATGATACTTCACCCACTCAAGAATAGTCACGTTCCTTGGCATTTGTGGAGAAAAAGATAAGTTTGGTATCTAGATGTGGGGGCGCTTACAAGTTCTGGCGATGAGTTGGATTTTGGAATTCTACCACCTGCCACTTAAAAAAGGGAACATTTTCAAATACATAAAATGTCATGATGGCTCTCTGAATGGATTTCTTGCATCCCAGATCTTGAAAACTGTCAATCCCAAATCCTGTGAAAGTCATTTGTGACCGAAGAAAAATCATAACCAATGTGCCTTTCAACCTTTTCCTTCCACTAGTCATTTCTAATGGACAAAGACTTTATGCTCAATTTCAACAATAAATTGTTATGCAAAAGGAACTGGTTGACTATTTTTAGTAATACCTTTTATTTTTTAAGCAGTCGTTTCTAGATATAATCTCTGTTCAGACTGAACTTATAATAAATAAAAACAGTGACTACAACTAACCATGTATGCCCATTATCCCCATCAATCTGGGTTTTTTTTTTATAAATTTATTTATTTTTAGTTTTCAACATTCAATTCCATAAGTTTTCAATTTTCTCCAACTCCCTCCCCAAGATAGCATGCAATCTGATATAGGCTCTACATATACATTCTCCCCATCTATCTTTAAAAAAAAAAGATGAAGATCCACTTCAGCATTTGTTCACTAGCACCATTATTGATCTTTAGAATTTCTCACCATTCAGCTTTGTTTTATTATTCTTTTAATTTGCATTGTTGTTATCATTCTGTATATTGTTCTTCTGGTTCTACTTCTCTCTGTATCAGTTCTTGGAAATCTTCCCATATGTCTCTGAATTGCTTGTAATCATCATCTCTTACAGCACAGTAATATTTCATAACATTTATACTACACGATTTGTTCAACCATCTCCCAAACGTTGGTTCCTACCCACTTAGCTGAAATTAAATCCTATCTATGTGAAAAGGCTATAGATATTGACAACTCCTGAGAACTGTTGCTGGCCAATGTGTTAATAGAACAAGATTTTGTTACTGCAGCTGATCATTAATTCAGCTCTAATCCAGAAACAAATAAGAAAGTATAGTGCTTGCAGAAAGACCTTTTTAGACCTCAGAATAATGCAATGGTAGCACAGCGATGGAGAGTTTTCCTTTCACAAGATCAAAGGCATGTATCCTTTTGTTAGTGATAATGTCATTTGAAAAAAAGACTCCCCTTGAAAGAAACAGCATTAGAATAACCTAGTACAAATGGGCTTTTAAAAATATTTAATTTCTTTAAAATATGTTTCATTGATGCCTTTTGTTTTTTTGCATCACAAACAAACCATTCCTAGTAAAAAGAGAAATAATTAAGCAAAAACAACTGACCCAGAGACCACCTCTGACAATATGGGGTGCATATGTACACTGATGACTTGAAAGTTAATATTTATCTGATTGCAACATTTTCCCAATTGTAGCAAATTGCAACATTCCCACCCCTAGCCCCCTCACTCCCATTTCCCTACATGAGACCCATGAGCAGGGAAGGAGAAAGCAAACATGGAGCTCTCCCTGATCAATTACATTCTGGTTTTCCCACTCTAAGAGCTTCAAGGGTCTTTGAAACAGTCAGCCAGATAATCTCCCCCAAAGTCGCAGACAAGGCAGTATGTGCTAACAAACAGTGCATTTGTGCATACCTTCAAGAGACGGCTTTTTTTTTTTTTTTTTGGTATCTCTGACCTTGACATGGGCAGTGACTACAGAAGGAAAAATATTGGCTCCATAGTATCATAAATCTACCACAAAAGTGGACCTTGGAAGCCATTCTAATTCACCCCCCCCCCTCATTTTACAGATGAGTAAGGGTGAGGGATATGCCCAGTCACAGAGATAGAAAAATACAGTGGGAGATCATGTTTTCTGCTATTTTATCAATAATTAATAATAGCTAGCATTTTTATTTGTATAGTATTTACTATGTGTCTGATACTCTACTAAGTGCTTTACAAATATTTCATTTGATCCTTGTAGATGCTATCATTATCCCCATTTACAGATGAGGAAATTGAGGCAAAGAAAGCTTAAGTGACTTTCTTAGGATTACAGGCTAGTAAATGTCTAAGGCTGGATTCAAACTCAGGTCTTCCTGGCTCCAGGTCCAGAGATCTATCCACTGAACCACCTAGTTGACCATTATCAGTTGATTTATAGCATAGACTGTGAGCTCCTTTAGATCAAAGACTTATCTCTTGTTTTTCTTTTTGTCTCCAGTGCTTAGCAAAGTGACTTGTGCCTAGTAGGTGCTTAGTGACTGACTGACAGCTTAGCTGACACAGTTGACAGGGTCAACTTGAAAATGGTCTATGATCCATTCAAATGGAAAGAAAACTTGCCTTAGGTTTAGGAGACCTGACTCTGTATATATGACTCTATACTAGCAACATGACCATAGACCAGACACATCACCCTTCTGAGCATCAGTTGACTGCTTACAAGAAAGAAATGACATAACTTCCTTCACCATCCTCTCAGGGTTATTGTAGAGATCACATGAGATGAAAAAAACAAACAAACCATATTTTCTAGAATATGGAAAACCAGAATGTAATTGATCAGGGAGATAAGAGATGGAAAATGCTTCTCCAGCCTCAGTATACTGCATAAATATTTGTTTCTATTAGTAGTATTGGTCATATAAGAAGTCTTATGGAACTTTTGCGAACTGGTTCTCCTGGTTTCCCAAAGTATGATGCACTAACAACTTCTCATTCAGGTTTGTTGTTAGCTTGAATAGAGCTGAGTCAATTTTGTAAAGCAGTCTATGGCCACACATGATGCCTTGGGGTTACAAAAAAAGAAGCAGAAAGTCACTTGGGGATGATGGCTCTCAAAACATGCTTGAGAAGTTTGCGTTCTACTATATGGCATAAACACAGAAAAAATATGTACAAAGACAATGCAAAGTTCTACAGAAATAATTTCAAAAGACCAAGAGCATTAATAGATCAGGGAGATAGGAGCAAAAGCTTTCCAGAAGAGGGTAAGTACAGCTTCAGGATGCGACCCAGGCTCCCTGTATCAGCCAATCAGTCAGCTAGCATGTATTAAGTACCTGATATGTGCCAGACACTGGTCTAAGTGCTAGAGGTGCAAAGTCAGCAAAAGACAGTCCCTGTCCTCAAGGAGATCACAGTCTCATGGGAAAGACAGCATGCAAACAACAATGAAGCTATAAACAGCACAATTGGGAAAAATTTAAGAGAGGGAAGGCACTCAGATTAAGGAGAACTAGGAAAGGCTCCTTACAGAAGCAAAGACTTGAAGGAAAATGAGGAAGATAGGAGGAATTGACAAAGGGCAGAATTCCAGGTGAGGGGACCAGCTAGTGACAATGTGAGGAGGTGGGAGATGGAGCAAGGAAGCTGGTGTCACTAAGGAGGAAAAGTGTAAGGAGACTAGGAAGATAGGAAGGTACAAGGTTATGATGGGATGTTATATTTTGTCCTGAAGGCAACAGGGAGCCACTGCAATTGATTGAATGGGGGTAGTGAGGAAGACATGGTCAAATCTATATTTTAGGAAGATCAATTAGACAGCTGAGGAGAGGATGGATAGGAGCAGGAAGGAAGACCATCCTGCAAGAGTGGGGAGGATAATGTCAGAAGAGAGGAGAAATACATGGGGAAGGTCATGACAGTAGAAATGATCAACTGATGGGATGTGAAGAGAGGGGACTGAAGGAGAGAAGTTGAAGATGAGACCTAGGACATAAGCCCAGGTGACTGTCAACCATGACAGTATTAACTAAGTTTGCATCAAGATTCTGCTCAAATACCACCTTTAATAACAGACCCTTCCTGACCCAAATCCTATAGGCCCTCTATCTATTTTGTATATAACTGTATATGTAAGTTTTCTCTCCCCCAGGAGAAAGTAAGCTCCTTGAGGGCAGGGTGTGTTTTACTGTTGCCTGTGTATCCTCAATGTCTACCATGATACCTGCTTTACAGAAGGTACTTAGTGAATGTTGGTCAATTGATTTCTATAAGGACAAATATGGGTATGAGTGTTTTGATAAATTTGCCAATGACCCTAAGCAGGGGGTGATAGGTTACACATCAGATGAAAGAACAAAAATCAAAAAAGATTTGGGCAAGCTTAAATCCGGGGTCAAAGCTATTAAGAGAAAAATCTAACAGAGATAAGTATAAAATTTGACTTTAAAGTTTCAAAAGTTGATTTCACAAGAACAAGATGGGGGAAGCAGAGCTGAAATCATTTTAATTAAGCTCTTTGTATGTGCCAGGCACTAGATTAAACACACACAGTGTGCAGATTAAAGGGTGTGACCATCTTCCTGTCCTTTACCTGATGAGATCTCTTCGGATGTAAAGAAGAATGACAGGTCAGAGGTACTAAATTCAAATCCTGCCTGTGACAGTGAATGATTTTGCCCATGTTAATTAACTTCACTCTGAATCAAATTCCTCATCTGCAAAATGAGGAGATTGGGCTGGGAAACATTGATACACTCTCTCTTAGATCTTTTTCTATAATATGGTAAAACATTCATCCATTACTTGGAAGCTTACAAAGTAAGGATACAGCTAAGAAGGAAACCTTTGAATTTAATTTTATGGGAACTCCCTTGACCAAGGCAACTGAGAGTCTTGGAGAATTTCCTAGAGCTCTCACAAGTTAAGTGATTTGTCCAGAGTCGCATAACCAGTGGGTATCAATAATGGCACTACATTTTATGTCTTCCTGGTTCTGAAACCAGCATGTAATCCACCATGTAATGCTGATTCTCTCACATGCATTTATTAAAGACCTACTGTGTACTTACAAAGTACATTTTACTTATTTTGTTTCAGACAGACAATTTTGTGAAATAGGTGCTATCATCACCATCAAATTATTACTATATTTGTGATTGATCTTGTTCATCATATAAGGAAACAAGTTTAGAAAATGACTTGACTTGAGCACTGGTTATTGTTCAGTTACTTTTCAGTCATTTCTGACTCTTCCTGGGGTTTTCTTGGCAAATATTTTGGAGTGGTTTGCCATTTCCTTCTCCAGTTCATTTTACAGATGGGAAACTGAGGCAAACAGGGTTAAGGGGCTTGCCCAGGGTCACACAGCTAGTAAGTGTCTGAGGCCAGATGTGAACTCAGAAAGATGAATCTTCCTGACTCCAGGTCTGGTGCTCTGCGCTCTAGGGAACCACCTAGCTGCCCTGGACCCCAGTTCAAATCGTAATTTTGTTTATTGCTACCAGTGTGATCCTGGGTGAGTCCTTTCCTTTTCTCTTGTATTCAGTTTCTCCATGTCAAATGAGGAGTTTAGGAAAAGATGTTTGGATCCATTTTTTAATGATCTCCAAGATCCTTCTAGCTCTAAACTGATGCTGTTGACAGTGACAAGCCCATAGCCCCACATCTAGTGGAATTCCAAGGCAGGATTTGAGCATGGGTCTCCCCTGACTCCAAGTGCTGCTGTCTAGCAGCCCATCCTACTACCCTTTGTAATATACATATGTCACCTGACTTCTGTTACACTATTATCTTGGCCAGGTCAGATGGCTAGTTAGTCAATAAACATTTACATTAAGTTCTTTGTCTGTTCCTGATACATGCAAAGTGAGTAGATGAGTGCTTCCATCAAAGGAGCAGATGCCTACATCAAAAGAAACCATTGGTATACTGAAGCATAATTCAATTCACTCAGCATACGTGGATTGTAAAACCCTATCACAGCTTTCTTTACATCAGCTGTTAGGTAAATCAGTGTCCTAACAAGTCTTCAGGAGTCAGCAAACCTTCACATGCCATCACTGGGGTTGGTTATTTCTGCAGTTACACAATACCATTCACTTTATCTTAATTCCATGATATATTTGAAAGTACACAGGATGTTACCATCCCATCCTTGGCCCCAGAGTTGGCAGAAAGCCCTCTTCCCCCCATCAGTCATTCATGTGCTGAATGCGCCAAGGGGAAAAAAATAATAATCACTGACCCTTATATCACATTTTAAGATTTTCAAAGCACTTTACACACATTATCTCATTTAAACCTGAGAGTAGCCCCAGAGGGGTGGGTGTTACTATTCAGTCATTTCAGACACATCCAATTTTGTGGTTTTCTTGGCAGAGATAATGGAATGGTTTGCCATTTCCTTCTCCACCTAATTTTACAGATGAGGAAACTGAGACAGAGAGGGTTAAATGACTTGCCCAAGATCACACAGCTGGTAAGTGTATAGACTGGAATTGAACATGGGAGGATGAGTCTTCCTGACTCCAGGCCCAGCCCTCAGTCCACTTAATCATCTGGCTGTGTGTGTGTGTGTGTGTGTGTGTGTGTGGTTATACAGATATTATTAATACTCATTTTACAATCAGCCAGTCAACAAGAACTTATTAAGTTCTGACTCTGTACCAGTCACTATACTAAGTAAGCTCTTGAAATACAAAGAAAAAGCAAAAAAAGAAGTCCCTGTCCTCAAGGAGCTCCCAATCTAATGGAGGAGGAAACATAAAAATAACTAGGTATATATGTGATATAGACAGAGTAGATAGGAGGCAATCTCAGAGGGGAAGATTTAACTTTGGCTAAGGAGGAGGACCACCCTTAAGACAGGAGGAAGGAAGGAAGCGAAGAGGGGTGAGAGAGGAGATCAGCAAAGGTCAACTACAAAATGTAGAATAGGAACTGAATCTTAACAGAAGCCAGAGGTGGGGAAAGAGGGTGTTCCAGGAACAGAGGGAGGCCAGTTTGAAGGCACAGAGATGGGAGGGCCAATTGTGACAAGCAGTCTGGTAGGGCTGGATAATAAAGGGAAACTGAGGCTGTGCATTTGAATTTACCTTGAGGATCTCAGGAGTCTGAAGGAAGGTCACTGCAGGGAGAGTACTCTTCTCTGCAATTCCCCAACTGAGAACATTGCCTATTAGTAGTTATTTTTAAAAAATGCAAATTGTACAGTAAGAACACATTCTCCCTGTTACCTTAAATAAAATCCATCCTGATTATTTCAAGTAATTATGAAGGGTGTTATTTCTAGACTGAGATTTGAAAGGCTTTTTGGATTCAATTTTTAAAAATCAAAGCGATTTGAAAATTCGGTAATCTTGATGCAGAGATGTTATTGCTCATCAGAAGCACCTATGTTTTGAGTTTTTCTTTTTAAAGTGGGGGTACAGGATCCCCTTAGACTCTTCCCAACCTCTTCCCTCCCTCTTATGACTGATGTCTAGCATTTTTGGAGACAGCTGACCATTGACCTTTGACCTACTTTAATCAGGCCCTTGCCTTGGTCACCACGATTGTTGTTCAGTCATTTTCAGTTGTGTCTAACTCTTTGTGACCCTGTCTGGGGTTTTCTTAGCAAAGATAGTGGGGTAGTTTGCAATTTTCTTCTCCAGAGTCAGCCACCACCCCACTTAACTTTCCCCAACAAAGTCCCTTCCATGTACAGTCTAGAAAGAGAGTTTAGAGCTCAAATGGTGAAAAGCTTTAACCTCTAAGTATCAGAGACTGTATAGCAAAGCATCATCAGACCCGTGATTCAGGAATATCAGTTTTACACTTTTCTTGTTATAATATGCTCTTCCTTGCCTCACACTGCTGTCCTTTGATTTCATTGGTATAGGGATTTCTAGTGAGGAACTCCTTTGACAAATGCAAATGAACACTCCTTTAGGCAATTTATGGTTTCAGAAAATTGCCCGGGGACCCTGATAGATTAAAAGACTGGCCTGGAATCTCACAGCCAAAGTGTTTCAGAGGTGAGATTTGATTCCTAGTCTTTCTGAATCTGAAGACAACACTTCAACCTAAATTTTGTCCCAGTTTTAAAGCTCCTTAACTACCCTGAAACATTCCCTGATTGTTGCAGCTTTTGGATTTCTCTTCAGTGATTCCTATCATGCTGAGAGCCTAGACCACACGAAAGAGGTGCCACAGTGATATGGCAGATAGAAAGCTTGACAGAAATGGGAAGGCCTGATTCAAATCTTACCTTTGACAATGACTAGTTCTGAGATTTGGGGCAAATCACTTAACTTCTTTGACGTTCTGGCAGCTCTCATTTCAAGCACTAATTTATAAGTAAGCTGCAATCTACATAAGTGGAGAGCATTTCTATACCAGGGCATTCCCATACCAAGTCCTTCGTGATGATGATCATACACTTGCATGTGCAAGTAACAGATTTTGTACAAAACACATTTTTTACATGGGTGTGTTATTTGCCCTTCTAGATTACAAGTTCCTAGAGAATGGTGGTTATATCTTATACTTCTCAAAAACCTAACTAGGGCAGGGCAACCTGGGCTCTACAGGAAGCAGACCCCTGGGGAACATAGCTTCTGCCTATGTGATTAGTTCTCAAGCTCCTTCCCTGAATGTGTCACCCCTGAGGATGTCTCCCCTCTTCAAGGCCTACTTTATTCTATTATCTCACTGCTCACCTGCTGGCTTGCCACTTTCCACTGCCTTCTCTGAGTTTGGGGGAGTCAGGGGCTTTTGACTATTCTGGGTTCTAGGGTGAGTTGAAGTCAGTCTATCTTATGTATGCCTGGTACCCAGCTGGGGCTGTCTTCTGCTTCACTCCTGCAACTGAATTTATTCTGGGCACTAGAATTCATAAATATGACTATAGTTCCTTTTTAAATACATTTTATTTATTTTCATTAAATATTTCCCAGTTACATGCAAAAAAATTTTAACATTTTAAATTTTTTTAATTTAATATTTTTTCAAATTTTGAGTTCCAAATGCCCTTCCTCCCTTCCCCCCTCTCAAGGAGGTGAGCAGTTTGATATCGATAACACATGTGAAGTCATAAAAAACATATTCCCATATTAGCCATGTTGTAAAAGAAAACACAGACAAAAACAAACAACAAAAGAAAAAAAATGAAGTGAGAAAAGTCTATATGACCGTAATTTGTTCAAGTCTCTCCTGACACCTAGGGTGATGCTACCGCAGACTAAATAAGAGAATCACAGGAACTTGGAGTCAGACTGGACCTAACAGAATGTAAGGTGCTCTTTCCTCGGTGCCTGGCACACGATAAGTGCTCATTAAATAATTACCATTCCGTTAGTTGACCTCACTGGTCATCTCCATCTACTCCAACCAACAAAGAAATCAACATACCCAACAAAACTCTCCAGCCTTTGCTTGGGTTCCAAGGAAAGAGTATGTTATCTGCCAGGGAGCCTAGTCCATTTCTGGACAGATCTCACTATTAGGGCACCTTTCCTTTGAGATTTGCTAACAGTTACTAGTAACTGATAACTGAAACAGTAGCTTCTTGACAGGTCTTCCTCTTCCATTAGTGCTTCCCACAGCTTCCAAATTGATATTTTGAAATCTAAAATCCACGTCTGGTCAAGTCACTCTCTAGCTCAAGAAACTGTACTGTCTCCCTATTGCCTCCAAGGAGTGAGGCGGGGGCGGGGGGGCACAGGAGGAGGGGAACCTTCTGTATTTGATATTTAAAGTCCTTCTTCCCCCACAGCAATTTTGCCCAGAATTACTTTGTATTTCATTTGTTGTTGTTCAATAGTTTCAGGCATGTCCAACTCTTTGTGACCCCATTTGGGGTTTTGTTGGCAGAAATAAGTGAAGTGGTTTTGCCATTTTCTTCTCCAGTTATTTTACAGATGAGGAAACTGAGGCAAACAGGGTTAAGTGACCTGCCCAGGATCACACAGCTAGTAAGTGTCTGAGGCTAGATTTGAACTCCAGTCTTCCTGACTCTAGGCTTAGCACTGTGCCACATATACACACACACACATACATATGTACATACATATACATATATGCATGCATGTGTATGTATGTGTACATATATACACACATATACAATGTTTATTTATCTGTTCATTTATCTGCTAAGATGCTTTTTGGCAGGGGATTATAAGATCCTTGAGGGCAGGCACTGTATTGTTCTAATATGCCCATTCAATCTGTCTTGAATCCTCTTAATTGCAGTATTATCCATCCTACATCTATCCACCATTTTCCACAAAAACAGCCAGAGAGATTTTGTTGAATTTTTTGAAAAATTCTAGGTAAGCTATATCTAAAGCAATTCTCTAATCTAATTTAAAAAAAAAAGAAAAGAAAAGAAAACAAGGCTAGTCTGGTGTGACCAGCTTTTGTCAAACTGTGACGGCTCTGTGGGATCACTGCTTCCTTACCTAGACACTCACTATCTCTTTAATAAGGTGCACTAGAATTTTGCCAGAGATGAAAGTCAAGCTCCCACCTTTGATTGGCAAATAAACATCAAGATGACGCTTGTCCTTCTCCATTTCTGTGACTCCTGGCCCAACCACCACCTTCTTTCAGCAGGATCCCTGACAGTGGCTTCACAGTGGATCAATAAACATGTTTTAAGTATCTACTGTGCACAAAGCACTGTGCTAAGCATTAGGTGTACAAAAGAAAGCCCTACCCTCAAGGAGCTTACAATCTAACAACATGTGAACACATATATACAAAGGAAGCTATTGCAGGATAAATAGGATATAATTAACAGAGGGAAGGCACTGGGTAATCAAGAGGGGTTGGGGAAAGTTTCCTTTGGAAGGTGGGATTTCAGTCACATGTGCTGGCTCATTTCAGGATGCCAAGACATGGGTTATCTGGGCCAGATGGCTTGCACTTATCAAGGGCACATGGGTGGTCTCTTACTATCATCTTACTTACCCTAGGGAATCAATTCTCCATTTCTATTCTGACTTTTCCAGTAGTAAACTCATTCTCCTCATAAGAAAAAAGAGAAACTAAAGAAGATTTGGAGGAGCTCTGCTTTCTCTATTTATGTCACTAGCAATTATCCTTTCTTTGCTCTGCTTCTCCCCCTACCCATAGCTTTAAAAAAAGTCCATATATCCCCAAATATTCATGGCAACGATTTTTGTGGTAACTGGGTGGCACAGTGTGTAGACCTAGTTCAAATACAGTCTCAGATATTTACCTACTATGTGACCTTGGGTCAGTCACTTAACCTCTTCCTGACTCAATTTATTCATCTGTAAAACAGTGATAATTATAGCATCTACCTGCCAGGACTATTGTGAGGATCAGAGTTAATATTTATAAAGGACTTTGAAAACCTTAAAATGTTATATAAGTATTAGCTAGCAGTAGTAGTAGTAGTAGTAGTAGTAGTAGTAGTAGTAGTAGTAGTAGTAGTGATGGTGGTGGTGGTAATGGTAGTAGTAGTAGTAGTAATTACTACTAATAGTAGTAATAGTAGTAGTAAATAAAATGACCATGGATTGGAGACTGACCAGATAAACTGCAACATTTAAGTATGATGAGCTACCTTCTTCTCATAAAGGGGAAGGAAATTGCCCAGGGTCACCTAACTGCTAAGTGGAGGATTTGAGCCCAGATCATGAAAATATTATTGTGCTGTAGGAAATGATGAAGAGAGAGAGTCAGAGGAATATGAGAAACTGTGCATGAACTAATATAGAGAAAATTAAGCAGAACCAGGAGAACATCCCTTCCATCATTTGCCGGAGAGCTGAGGGGAGGGGGCATTATGATGTGGAGTGTTGGCAGTCATGTTTATCATGTTAGTTAATTTTTGTTGATAGTTCTTTGTTAGAAAGGAAGACTCATCATGTTAAGGGTGGAGGAGAAAATGAGAAAGAGACAGAGACAGACAGACAGAGAAAGGGGACAGAGAGAGAGAGAGAGAGAGAGAGAGAGAGAGAGAGAGAGAGGGAGGGAGCGTTATATCTAGAAATCTCTGAAGTAAAAGTATAAACATCAATAGAATTTATTATGTTTTTTTAAACTATGAGGAATGCTGAACATTTATAGCTTGAGACCAGTTTTCTATCTGGACACTGTACCTCATATTCAACATACTACATTCTTTTCCCTTGATGCTCCCATGCCTCACCCCCTCCCTCAAATGGCAGGTGGTATGATGCAAGGTAGAAAATGCTCAATTTGAGCTCAAAGGACTTGAGTTCAAATGTTGTTTCTGTTACTATCTGGAAACCTTGGGTAAGTCATTTTACTTTTCCATCCTTTCTCTTAAAAATGACAAGATTGTACTAGAATAGTAATTTTCAAAGTGTGTTCTGGATAATGCTAGGGGTTGCTGAGACCCTTTCAGTGGGTCTGTCAGCTCAAAACTGTTTTCATAATAATACCAATGTGTTTTAATTTCTAATACAGTAAATAGTGATATATATTTCCACAATAATACTAATATATTTTCATTTTTAATTCAGTGAATATTTGTGAATATGTATATATTATTTCCTTATATATTCTCCTTCTCTCTCCCTCCATATACCTACACATACATATGTGTGTGTATGTATCACACCAAGGAGATTTTTGTTTGGGATACACACACGTGTGTATACCACCTAAACAAAATCTACCTAAAGTAGGAAATGGATGATAGAATAGATGTCCTACACAAAAAAATCCACCTAATTTTTTGAACATAAAGAGATCTTAAGACTAAAAAGTTTGAGAATCACTGGCCTCGAAGGCCTTCCAGCTGGGAGAGTCTGTGCTCTTAAGACCCACCAATCTCCCATGATCCTTCGCGGTTGTTTTCATTACAATAAAATTGACATGCATTAGCATAGCCGAAACACATTCTCAGGCCCGGCTCCATCTGGAGGAGTCTGCCGAACTAGTGAAGAGTTGTCTGCACTTGGGTTTCCGCTCCTTTTGGGGCGGCCTCTGGCTCTTGACCTGGTTTCTACTCATTCTGCATTCCTGTGGTCATCTCCTTTCTTCCTGTTGGTGTAGGGTGAATCCCACACGCGGCCCCGGGACCCCAGCCCCTCCCTCCTCCATCCTGTCTCCCCGGTATCTTTGCAATAGGGAGTTAATAATTAGACATTATTCAAATAAAGCGAGCCAAGTTTTTCTGCCAGTGTCTCTTCTCAGCATCCTGGCAATTGAGCCAGCCCTTGCTCAAGCTCGTTCCATCCCAGGGAAGGCCTCAGAAGGTGTCGTCAGGGCTGAAGTCAAAGGCCTGACCTGTACCAGATTGTCATTGTCCAAGGCCTTCAGTGCACGATGGACCTTACAGTGTTCGGAACAGCGTGCAATGATTTCCAGGGCCTCGCACAGCAGACACTGGTGGAAAGACGCCTGCTCCTCCTCGGAGATCCCTGCTCAGCCCTGCGCTCTCTCCTCACTACGCCCCAGGCTTCACTCTCTGCCTGAGGATGTGATTAAACTCTGGTCCAGAGTCTGGGCTACTCTGTTGCATTGGGGCTGGGCCATCGAGAATCCTCGAGAGGGCACGAGGCAGAGGCTGCTTACCATAATCATAGCCTCCCTGCTTCAAACATTAATTTCCCAGCGTTCTTATTCCCTTATCAAGAAGTAATTCAAGTAGCCCAGCTCAGGTCCTAGGACAGCAGTTTGCTTTTACTCATGCTTTTCCACTCCCAACATGTTTGGTTTTTTTCTTCTTGGCTACCTAATCCCTCCCCTTCTGGAAGAGAACGGTATACAGGGGAGCAGTGAAGGAGGGAATCCTAAGGGTAGAGGAAAGGTGTCCACAAATAGACATTAGAAGAAATGGAAAATTGACAAGAAATGGGCTGATTTGCCTCAGTCTTGACTCTACGCATATCCCCAAAGCGCTGAGGTTAACTCTAAGGCTCTCCCATAACAATTCCAAGCCATATTTCCCCCTCTTTTCTTTCCTTTCCTCCTTTGTTCTTCTACACTCTTTCTCTTTTCACTTTTTCTCTTTATTAAGCACCTACTGTATACTAGGTACTGTGCTTAGTGTTGAGGATTCAAAGACAAAAAAGAAACAGTCCCACCCTCCAGGGCTTTACATCCAATTATAAAAAATAATTTCTTTCCCCTTTTCTCATCCTTTTTTCTCTTCTTTCCTTCCTCCCTCCCTCCCTTCCTAACTTTATTCCTTCCACTGTTTCTTTCTCTCTTTCCTCCCTGTATTTTTCCTCTATCCATTTTCCTTCATTTCTCTTTTCCACTCTTCTCTCTGTCCCTTGCTCTCCTTTCTCCCTTTCTCTCTTTTCCTCCTACTTTCTCCTTCCTGCTCTACTTCCTTCTTTCCTAGCTTTTTCTTTCTAACTTTCCTCCTATGTTTCCACCTTCCCTCCATCTCTTCATTTCCTAACTTCCTTCTTCCCTTTCTTCCTTTCTTTCTCTCTTTGCTCCCTATATTTTCCTGTCTTTCCTTCCATTTTCCTTTATTTTCCACTCTTCTCTCTGTCTCTTGTTCTCCTTCATCTTTTTCTCCTTTCTCCTTCCATCATTCCTTCCATCCTTCCTTCCTCTCTCCTTCCCTCTTTTACTGCCTACCTCTTCTCTCTTTTAATGTCAAGGTATTTGCCAAAGATGAATCTAGAATGACATTAGTAGGTTGTAAAGATGCCAGTCATAAAACTGAACTCAGCTGATGCTCCCCCCCCCAATATCCAAGTAACGTTGCTTTGGGGTCACTTCCAGGGTGATTTTTTTCTTTTGAATCTAAATCTTTCCTGAGGCAGGAAAGGCCTTGTTAATTTAATAGTCCTTTAATGGTGTTAAGTCAATATTAAGACTATAAAGTCATTTGGACTTTAACTGATACATATTAACAAAGAATTTCTGCAGTCGAGACTTTTTTTTTTAACAGACACCTGATTCCAATGTGTTTATTATGGAATTTAACTACAAATCTCTTTTACCTTTCTGTTCCTATGGGTAGAGTTGTTAGCTGTCTACTCACCCAAAGGATGTAGTAGGGAAGTCATTCTCATCAGAGCTGAGGAAACCAGGGAGTTCAGAGAATGACCAGCACATTTTAACTGGCCAGCACTAACTAGTGCCTACAGGGGATCTGAGCTTTCATTAGATCACTTCTTTTATGATTCTAGGTCGCCTAAAGATCTTGTTCCATGGGTGGCCTCAAAGTAAAAGCTGTAAAGTTAATAGCAATAAGGGTTTAATTAGTATGAGAACCTCTCGACTTTATAAGTGCGTTGGAGATTCAAGAATTGGAAGAAAGAGAATCACATAACAAAACTCAAATGGAGTTTGGATAACATCTCATCCAGCTCCCTCTTGTTCTGGGTAAGGCTGCCTAGGAGAGAAAGTGACTTACCCAATGTCACATATTTAATTAGTGTCAAGTAATAGTTGTTCAATCATGTCTGACTAGCTATGACCTCATCTGGAGTTTTCTTCTCCAGCTCATTTTACAGATGAGCAAACTGAGGCAAACAAGGTGAAGTGACTTGCCCAGGGTCACACTACTATTATGGGCCTGAGGCCAGATTTGAATTCATCAAGTGTTCCTGGCTTCAGTCCAGGGGCTCTATGCACTATGACACCACCTAGCTGCCCTTTGTGTCAAGTAGACACTAGTAATTGGGGGTCTACGTATGATGCACGCAGTGTCTTTCAGACGTGCAGATCCACTGACTGCTACCCCTGAGTGTAATTACCCCAGGCTGTTTTTGTGGGTCAGCATTAGCACCCATTCATCGTTTTTGAGCCTCCATCATGTGTTTCTTTTACCAACCATAGGGCAAAAGACACTTCATTATTCCTTATAACAAAATAAGTGATCTTTTTAAAAAAGATTATTGTCCTATATCCACAGGTTACCATACAGCCAAAATATGGTAGCATTGAGGTCTAGGGGTGCTGGGACCCCAAAATTCGAGGGAAAGCCAAGAATGAATTGGACTCAAGTCTTCTTTCAGTCAGAGATAAGGCTTATTAGAGCACTAGTCTGGGTGGAATAGATTTTAGGAATCTGTGCTATGGGTCAGATTTTAAGAATCTGAGCATTGGGCAGACTCATAAGAAATGGTGGGGCAAGATGAACCTTATATACAGAAAGTCTGTGGGAAGGATCTAGGAGTGGTCAAGTGGTTTGGGGTAACTAGAAGGTAATGGAGAAGGACCTGGAAGGGCCAGGTACCCTAGGTGAACATCAGGGATCTGGGTCAGGTAGAAGGGGTCTAGATGGAATTAAGGAGTGGCAGTCTAGGGTGGGGCCACAATGAAAGGTCAGTTGACTGGGATGAGTCTATGCTTCAGGCATATGCCAGAGACTTAGCCATGTAGGAAAGTTCAAGGAAAGTTTGGCGGGGGGAAAGGTTTCTAGAGCCCATACCCCATCATTCCTCCATTAAAAAATGGGACCCAAAGTCTCCCCAAAGGGGAGAAGGTCTTGGCTTCTGAAACTGCTTCTTGCTAACAAGGGACATAGAGCTGTCTCTGCCTCCCTGGGTCCTGTTCAAGGGGTACATAGACTGAGCAGTCATCCAGAAGTGGATGACTCAGATCCTGCAAGAGACAAACCTGGCTAGGAGGTTAAGCAAACAAGGACCAAACAGACACAAAAGGAATATAGAGAAAGGACAAATTCCCTGGAAGGAATTAAGGATGACTATGGCAAGGTCAAAATGAAAGTAATAGGGTATGTTTGATAGGGAAGGCTTTGCTGTCAGATATCCCCTTTCTTTCCAAACTGCTCCTTGGGCATGTAGAAAATGGAAAATATATTTGGAGTCAGTAAAAACATTTACTCTTTTATTTCTCCCTAGCTCTAGGGCTCTTGTGAGTGCTATTAATTCTGCCTTCTGGGTAGAGGTCCAAGAAGGCAAGGGTTTTGGCCCCTATGGCATGGAGGCTGACTACTGCATAACTAGCTCTCCTAACCACTTTTTCAATAAGGGTTGTTGGGCAGAGTGTATCACATATGTTAAGAGCTAGATTAGGAGTATCTAGGAGCAAGTCTTGATATTTGGTGAGCCCGCCACTAGCCAGCCACTGGAAACTAGCAGACTGTATATATGATATGAGCATATGTAGGTATGATCAGAGCACACATGTGTAGTCATGTGGAAAGAGTTTTGGCTCTAAAATCAAAGGACCTGAGTTCAAATCTCACCTCTTACATGTATTTTCTTATATCCTTGAACACCCACTCTGCTTTAGAGTTGCAGGAAGTATTTTCCTCTTAATGAAACAAGCCCCTCAGACAGCCATACTCAGGCAATTAGCTATAGAAGCTCAGAGGCATTTTTAAATCTATCTTCAAAATTGACCCTTCTCCCCTCAGCTTTGGACTTACTCAGTTCAAGGTTTTGTTTGTTTGTTTGTTTGTTTGGAGGGGGAAGGCAAGGCAATTGGGGTAAGTGGCTTTACCAAGGTCACACAGCTAGTAAGTGTGTCAAGTGTCTGAGTCTGGATTTGAACTCCTGACTCCAGAGCCAGTGCTCTATTCAGTTCAAGTTTTATTTGAATGATGGCCAGAAATATTCTTTTAATTCCTGTTATGTTCCTGGTGCAAGTAAAACACTTCTAGGAGTTCTACTTAACAAAACACCAAAGAAGCTAGGTTTCACTAGGGTGGGCAACAGCCTTCTCAAAAGGTTCTTCCATTGCCCATCATGCCCCATTTTCCATGCAAAGCATAGCATCTGAGCCACCTGGAAAGGACCAGAAATGGCCTCTGACCTTTACCCTACTTCCCACTAGCAACCCAAATCACTTTCCTGTCTACAGTAAAAGGAGAAATGCCCTTAGAATGCACTACCAAGATTTACCAAGGCAGTGAGCTTCTCAAGTGAAAAGCTCTTTGGTGACATATTGCTTGGAAATCCAAAAATATAAGGCTCATCTCTGAAGATAGTGGATCACCAAAGAATGATATTTCTTCTGACTTATATTGTCCTTAAAGTTGTAAGTAGATAACTATTTTATAAGGACAAGTGTTGGACCAGTGATTTTACAGGAATAGGGAACTTCCAAGGGAGAAAACTCCAACCTACCAATACAGGTTGGCACCTTCCCTGCAATTTATAATCTCAAAGAGTTGTCCAAACCACTGAGAAGTTAACTGGCTTGTCCAAGGCAACTCAAGGTGTCAGAGGCAAGATGTGAACCTGGTTCTTTCTAACTCCTGAGGCCAGACCTTAATCCATTCAACCATATTGCCTCTCATTACCATCCTACATGGTATATAACATAAACTATGAGACTTAAGCACACATTAACAGGGCTTAGTCTGTGGCCTGGGGAGGAGACAAACTATGTTGACAATCTAACTTCTAACATTTCATCCCAGTCCCTTCCCCACATTCCTTTCCCTTGTTCCCTTCCTCCCCTCCCAGAGTGAGACTGGTGACTTTGCACAGCCTTGCCTCACTTAAATCCAATTCACTTGCAAGTCCTGACATCACTTTCCTGATATCAAGGTCCTTTTCAAGAACTAAGGACAAATAACAACAATTATCCCTCCCTCCCAGGGTGAGGTTGGGTTCAAAGATGGGTTTTCCAGGCTTAGGACTTAAGGAAGCATCTGTTGCTCTTAGTGAGTGAAACTGAGAACTGAGATTAGTATCATGAGATAAATCATAATCCATCCCTCAGAAAGCAGGGGTTGGGGTTGAGTCTGGGCCTTAGGAGTTAAGATCAGGAGACCTCATGGAAAGACAGCAAAACTTCTCTCCTCTACCCCTAGATGCTGCTTAAGAGTCTTCCCTTTTTCATCCCTGATCTATCCTCACTGAGTAGAATCTGTCCATGGTAGAACAGACAGGCACATCAGCAAGGTTGTTCTGGGAACAGTTCCAGGGCAAACAGAAGATGTTCAGGTAGTTATCTCAAGAGCCATAGGTGGAACACTGCCTGGAATCCAGGTTAAGGTTTATAATGTACATATTACATGTTTCTTTTTTAGAGAGGGCTATTTTCCAAATATGCTAAGTTGATCCAAGTCAGAGAGAAAGGCTCAAAACCAAAAACAATGAGGAAAGAGAATTATTAGTTATTGTTTTTTTCCTGGTAGAGTTCTTTGTTCTTGAAATTGAGGTTTGAATATATGGCCATCGTGGTAAAGGGTCATTATGAAACCTCCCATAAACCTCTCCTCCGCAAAATAATTTTCCTTATTCAGTGAGTTATTTTTAAGTCTTCTATAAACTAGGTCCTTAAAAAAATGTACCTTTTAATCTCTTAAGGAAGAAAAAAATAGATGGAATGCTTATACTGTCCCATAATTCAGAAGCTAATGGATGGCTTTAGGAATATATTTACCTTCCAAGTTTGAAAGGAAACCTGGCTGATGCTTTTCATTCAGGACCCCTGGAACTTGATCACTGGAACTCCATAGGCAACATACCATTAGATTACAGGGAAGCTACTTAACCTCTCTATCTTTCTCCATGTGTAAATTCAGAAGATAAGTGGCCTACCTCACTGTATTATTTCAAAGATAGACTCCCTAAGAGATTGGAAAGCACTTTACAGTTATTAAGGGCTCAGTAATTACCAACTCCGTATTCACTCCCATGTCGGATCCCAAAAATACATCCTCTGACTTCTAGTCTAAGCAAAATAGTGCTATTTGGACAAGAATGCAGCAGCAGTTGAAGGTGGTCTCGAGGGCCTTGGGCTTTATTGAAGAAATCTGAAGGACCAGTTGTTAACATGTTGACGGGGAAAGCAAAAATGGGAATGACTTATTTCTTTTCTTCTTATCTGAACATTTCAATCCAAACCTACTCAACAATACTCTATCATTAAAAATACAATTTACTGAAGTAGAAAATGGAGTTGGGCTAAATGCTTTTTTTTTTTCATTTCTAGATGTTTGTATAATACTTTGAAACAACAGTTTCCTACAATCCAAGGTGAAAATTATGCTCAGCCCAAAGTGAGACCCAGTTTGAGTTGGCATCATCGGTATCAGTTAGATAAAATGAAGGCTCCCTTCAATTTGGAATTTTGCCATTTTTAAAAAATGACTAAGTTGGGGCGGCTAGATGGAGCAGTGAGTAGAGCGCAGGCCCTGGAGTCAGAAGGACCTGAGTTCGGATCCGGCCTCAGACACTTAACACACACACAAACAAAAACCTAGCCGCGTGACCTTGGGCAAGTTACTTAACCCCAACTGCCCTCCAAAAAAAAAAAATGACTAAGTTATCCAAACCATTTGAGCCAGAGACATTACTGTTAGCTCAGTGGAGAGCCCAGAATGATCCTAAAGAAAGACAAACAGGGGCACCTAGGTGATGCAGTGAGTAGAGCACTGGCCTGGGAGTCAGGAGAACCTGAGTTCAAGAGCAACCTTTGACACTTAATACTTAATCACACTTAATACGTGTGATATTGGGCAAGTCACTTAACCCCAATTGCCCTGCCTTCCCCCTCCAAAAAAGACCCAAAAAAAAGAAGTTTGAAAAGAGTATTTCTGAGATTCCTTACAGTTCTAAAATGATAATTTTGGTATATAATTGGTAAATAATTTGATAAATATGATAATATTGTGAAATGTATACTCTGGCTCATTTTCTCAAGGCAGGCAGATTACATTTCCCTCAGGGTTCCAAAGTATCCTGAAGGTCTTGGAGAAACTTTTTCTTTATTTCCATCAGTTGAAGTCCCTTCTAACTGTGTTGCCCCCATTATTAGGGGCCCAGTGACTACCACTCCATTTAACTCCTCATATCAATTAGCTTTTCTAAATGATGTTTTATTTTCTCCCAAATAACATGTTAAGACTATTTTTAACATTTGGTTTTTTTTAAGTTTTGGTTTCAGTATTCTCTTCCTCCCTTACTCCCCTCCCCCTCCCAGATGGTAAGCAATCTGACATATACATGTGAAATCATGTAAAAAATTTCAATATTAGTCACCTCATCAAATAGCTTTTTAAATTTTTTAATAGTTTTAAATGTTTTTCCCCAGTTACATGATAAGACAATTTTTAACATTTATTCTTACAAGATTTTGAGTTCCAAATGTTTTTTCCTCCCTCCCCTCCCCTCTTCTGAAAATGGTAGGCAGTTTGACATAGTTTGTACATGTGCTATCATGTAAAAACTATTTCCATATTAGTCATAGTTGTGAAAGAAGAAGCAGATTAAAAAAATACCAAAGCCACAGAAAGGATAAAGTGAAAAAACTCCTTCAATCGGCATTCAGAATCCATCGGTTTTTTATCTGGATATAGATAGCATTTTCCTTAGTGAGTCCTTTGTAGTTGTCTTGGATCATTGTGTTGCTGAGAAGAGTTGTCATTCATAGTTGGTGATCATACAATGTTGTTGTGTACAATGTTCTCCTGGTTCTAATTACTTCACTCAGAATCAGTTCATATAAGTCTTTTTAGTTTTTTTTTCTGAAATTCACCTGTTCATCATTTCTTATTGTACAATACTTTTCCATTACATACACAGCTTGTTCAGCCATTCCCCAATTGATCAATTATCCTCTCAATTTCTGATATTTTACCACCACAAAAAGGGCTGCTATAAATATTTTGGCACACATAGGTCCTTTTCCCTTTCATCAATTAAATAGGATACTAACCTTAAAAACTACAAACATTTTGTCCAGCACCAGCCACCGTGGAATACTCTTCCTGACACCACCTCAGTCTCTGGGGAGATGGAGAAAAGAAGGTTCAGCTGAACTCAGTTTCTGCAGGGTGTTGGTCCCACCAAATTCCCATCCAAACATGGCATCTCTTCTTTCTAAGTCCTTAGCTCAGCTTTCATGGCACAGAAGGACTTCCTGAAGATCCCTGCTTGCTCCTCAAGGTATCAGTGCTGTACTGGCTGCAGCGTTTAGGCAGGATTCCAACTTCTGGGTTCCCAGGCTTGCTCTCTTGACCTCTAGAAACTCCCAAGGTCAGAAACTCCATTTCCTTCACCAAACCCCCATGCAAAGGAATCACCAAGATTCCCCAAAGTCAAATGAAGCAAAGAGACCATCATTGAAGCTGGTAGGGTTTTTTGAATTCCTCCATAGTCAATCAAAATACCTCCTCTTCAACACACATTTAGCTGTCCAGGACCATGTTACATGTTCCACAGTCTGTCCCCCCAATGCACTTTATCATGGCTCTCCCCAATGCAGCCTTCTCAGGTTCTGCATGGAGCAAGATGTCCCAGGCATTTTGCTACATGCACCATACCTCCATTGCAATATGAAAAGTCAGAGGATGGTCATCTAAATCAAAGACGGGAAGGACAAAGGTCCATAAGAATAGAAGGTTAGATTTTTTTTCCTTAAGGTGGCACAAGGAATGATCAGATAAACTATTCAATGTTGAACCGTAATATTACACATAGACACATACATTGCATATGTATGAATATGAAATATAAAGGATTGTGAAATATAAAATAGAAAGGATAGATAAAATGTATATAATGAAAATATGAAGGATATGTAGAAATATAAAAGAGCACACTATTCAAGCAAGTATAAACTGGCAAGGCATTTGGCAAAGCTGATTTGGTAGAAAGGGACAAGAATGTCAGACTTTTCAGCCTTTAAAACAGTTAAACATGCTCAAAGTCACTGTTTTCCATCTTAAAAGGAAAAATAAAACCCATAGTCTCTACCCAGGAACTGGAGTATAGGTCACTCTCAGTTATCCTAGGGCAGTGCTAAAAAATGCTGAAAGTCTTGTGACTTGAATGTGTGGAATTCCAGGCCTTTCTGGTCTTACAGCATAGAGTCCCAGCAACCAAGGGACCTTTCGGGGCCATTTAGCTTAGGGACTCCCTTCCAAAGGTCATTAGGTCTCTGTTTACCTTTATAAACAAATGACTTTTTTGTCTCCTTCAAAGTAGCTGGAACAGATGAAGAAAATACTGGCCATCAAGATCAAAACTTGTCTTTTCTTTATAAAGGATCCAAAATCTACTCTAGAGCAAGAGAAGAATTACTTCTCAGAGGGGTGTTCATAAATGACCAGAAACATACTCCATCTTTTAACACAGTTAGATCCCTAGTGTGAATACAGAATCCCCTAATATGTGGCATTATTCAAATTCACACTGCATATTCCACTGGGCTAGAGCCAATGACCGTATTTTATATGATTATAACTTCAAATACTGCAAAATTGAATACATGTAGATATTTCAGGAAATTCATTATTCACACTAATTAGGACTTAGTAAAAGCCCTCACATCATCATTTTAATGCTACCCTCAAATTTTCCCAGTAGGAAGCAGTCCTTGTTAATCTTCATCCCCTCCTTTGAGTCTATTACATGTCTCTAGGTGACACCATACTGCACAGAGTGCTAGACCTAGTGTCAGGAAGATCCATCTTCCTGAGTTCAAATCTGACCTCAGACACTTAATTAGCTGTATGACCCTGATCAAGTCACTTAACCCTTTTGCCTCAGTTTCTTCATCTGTAAAATGAACTGGAGAAAGAAATAGCCAACCAGTCCATTGTCTTCACCAAGAAAACCCCAAATGGGGTCATAAAGAGTTGGACACAACTGGAAGATGACTGAACAATCCAAACTTTTTAAAAAGTATTTTTCTATAAACTATCCCATTACTGTTCTATGTCCTTAGTCCCCCTGTTCCCCTCAAAACACACATATACACACGCGTACATACACACACAAACATAAAAGTTCATATAAGGAAGGTTCTGAATAACCTTAGGAGTTGGGAAACTTGAGATAGAGTCTCACTTTCATAGGTGACTAGGATTCACCCAACCATGGATAAATCACTTATCTAATCACTTAGTCCAGAAATTTAAGAATTTTTCCCACCATTTTCCTTTTATTCATCAATTTCATTCTTTGACCCCACAAAACATATCCCTGTAGCTTTCCAGGCAACTTACTTGCAGGAAAAATTTTAATGTAATCCAATAAAGCACCAGGTTTTCTAAAACTGAATTTCAGAATTCCTGAATTTGGGTCATCTGGGGTCCCAAGCTACTCAGACATGAATCGGGTTAGGTTGTTTCCATAACCTTTGGCAATAACTAACCCCATGTTATTATAAATTAACTTCTTTATATTTCTTGGTGTTTTGACATTAGTCAGTTGGAGTTTTATGCATCTCTAAAAATTCAGTGCATCATTAGACAGAGGTAAAACAGAAATTTGACTGCCTGAGAACAAAGAGTCCTATTACTGAAAAATACAGGTCAACAAGATGTTTTTTTCAAAGAGCTCCTTATTGTTAATGTTAAGCTTACAGCACCAATACCCATCTTGGACCAGCCTTTTCTTCAACGCACTCCTTAGCCCAAGAGTGTTTTCTTTATCTTTGAATAAAAGCCTGACATTCTCCATCCATCCCAGGGTTTCCTACAGATTGTCTTCAGGCAGCTGTTGTCCAAAACCCAAAGTTAAAGAGGAAGGGAATGGGGGAGGGCTGTTCGTGATGATTCCCAGGACTTTCCTTGTAAGATCAGCTTTATCTCTGAGTCAGACAGTACTTCAGAAACGTTGAGTTCCCTCGATATCACTCAGCTAACAAAATTCTGAGGACTGTAACAAAATGAGGGCTTGGCCAGAGAAACCAGAGTTTCTATGAAACTAGTGCATGATTCACAGAATTCAATTTACTTGAATCCAGCAAATGCTTACTAAGCTTTCACTGGGTGCCAAGTCCCCTGCTAGGCACAGTGGAGACTTCTTGTTGTTCAGTCAAGTCCGACTCTTTGTGACACCCTTTTAGGGTTTTCTTGGCAAAGACACTGGAGCGGTTTGCCATTTCCTTCCCCAGCTTATTTTAATGATGAGGAAACAGAGGCAAACAGGGTTAAGTGACTTGCTCAGGATCACACAGCTACTAAATGTCTGAGGTCAAATTTGAACTCAGGTCTTCTTAACTCCAGGCCTGGCACTCTATCCACTATGGTCCCAACTAGCAGCCCCAAAGATATAAACAAGAGAGTCACTGCCCTTAAGGGGCTTACACTCTACTCAACTGCAAAACATCAAAGTTAGAAGGGACAAGCAAAGTTCCCAACTAGTCTAACTCAAACTCCTGGTCATGAGATCAGGACTGGAAGTTTAGAAGTCCAACCCTCCCATTTTCCAGCAAGCAAACTGAGGCCCAGAAAAGTTAAGATTTTTTTTTCAAAGATCAGAAAGTTAGTAAATGTCTTAGACAGAATTCAAATCCAGATCTTCCTAACTCTAAGCCCAATGCTTCATTTAGATTCAAACAAAGGAAAACAAGACAGCCCATTTCACTTTGGGGCCGTCCTAATTGTCAGGAAGGACTTTTTTTTCTCTTTTTTTTCTGACATCAAGCCTAAATTTTCTACTTTGCACTTCTTTTTATACTAGACAAGTTAAAATTCTATGTGATACATGCCTGCTTATTTACATATTGTCTCACCTGTTAGACTGTGATTTCCCTGAACACAGATCCACTGTTTTGGCCTGTGTACCCCCATCATTTAGCAAGGAAGCCCTTAAGAATAAATGTTTGAATGACTGACTGACAGAGTCAAGCGTAAAACTTCAATGGAGGTGGGGGGGGGGCGGGAAGAAGAATTAAAATGAGAAAAGGGACAATTTTGTCTTTATTTTTCAATTCCCCTCTATAGCCAAAACAATTCTTACCCCATAGCTTATCAGTTAGAATTGCCCTCCATCATGACCTAATTATCCAACCCTATTATTTCAGATTACCCAAGCTGGAGGGAAAGTTGCATGAACACAGACTGTTCTTCACATGTGTACATTCCAGTGGGAAGAAAAAAATAGTTCTAAAATGTGGCCTTGAAGGCATCCAAGGAGCCTCCACCATCTTCAGGTCTAGCCTCCTCCGACAGCAGGCAAGGAAGGTAATGAAGCAACCTAGCAGTGCCTTCCTTTGACTGATTTACCAACGGGCTTTGTTCAGGAGGAAGTTGGGAGCCCCTGACATTTACAGATGTCCAGGCCAACTAGAAAAAAGAGAATAGTCCCTGTAGCTTAAGGCTGTTTACCAGCTACTAGAAAAGGTCAGCTTTAAGGTATGGGAAAGCCACACAAATTCAGAACACAAATTCAGAACATATCAGGGTTGGGTTTTGCCTTTTGGAAGCAAGTTAAAATGCAAAACATGAAAGCAATTTATCACTGCATTCAAGGCACCAGGAGGACAGTCCCAGAGGCTTAGTTAAAAGGAAAAAAAGCTTTGTCCTTGGCTACCATGAGTATGTCAGAGGTGGTGGTTATTAGGATTGGACATCTTGAGCTGGGAGGATCCTCAGGGATCACTGAGTCTAGCCCCAGAGGAGAAGATGAGGCCAAGAATGAGGAAAGTACTTTGTCCAGGTCACTTAGGTTGTAAATGACAGTGTCAGGACCTGAATACAGGTCCTCTTGACTCCAAACTCATTGATGCCCATTTTTGTGGGAGTCATAGACTATGAGTTTGCTTTAACTCATGTCTCCTTTGCTCAATACAAACCTTTTAAAACCTCTTCTGAAGCAAATAGTATGGAGGAAGGGATGATTTCAGGAAGAAGAGAAAAAGTTCTTATGATTCTGGTCTCAGTTTAGATGGTTTGCTGAGGATATGCTACCCCAGGACCTTGGACCTGAAATAATGGCTGACACCTAGTGAAGGCAGGGTAGTATCAAGGAGAGAACATTACAGAGGAAGTCAGAAGACCTGAGTTCAAATCCTAGCTCTCCTGCTTCCTCCCTGTGTAACATCTCTGGGCGGGTCTCAGTCAGCTTCCTCATCTGTAAAGTGAGCAGGTTGGTCCAGACAATCCGTAATGTCCCTCTACATCTAAGCATAGACACTGTTTGGCAGTACAGATGGGAATACATCAAGCCTTTGATTGAGACTCTTCAGTGGCCCCCTATTACCTTCAGAATAAAATGTGAACCTTTCTATTCAGTATTTAAAGCCCTTCACAATCTGGCACCAGCCCATCTTTTCAAACTAAGTATGCATGATTATTCCTCAGATACTCTGCATCACAACCAAACTGTTCTCCTTTCTGCACCCCATATATGGCATTCCATCTTCTATCTATGCCCTTTCACTGCATCCCAGGATGCTTTTCATCCTTCCCAAGCTTCCTTCAAGGCTCAGTTCAGGTACTTCTTTCTATAGGAAGAGGGCTGGATTTGGAGTCATAGAAGCAGGGTGTGTGTATTAGCTCTGCTGCTCAAGCATTCCCCAGGTGACTAGACTTCTGTTTCCTCATCTGTAGGAGGATTAGGCTAGATGACTCCCAACATCCTTCCCACTTTAAAGTCTCCAGTGTGATAAGCCCCACAGATTTTAGTATTTTTCCTTCTTGAAACAGCTTCATATTTCTTTTGTATAGTCTTCAAGTTTACTTATTGGGTATAAGCTGTCCCTCCTTTCTTCCCTCTCTCCCTCCAATAGAATCTAAGCTTCTTAAGGTAGGGGGCTACTTCAGTTCTTGTCTTTTCATTGCCAGTGCCTAAGACACTGGCAGGCACACAGTAGGCAGTTAATGTGTGCATTCTGAATTTGCTGAGTTGACAGGAATGTGTATGTCTTGGTGCATGTGGTGCATGAAGTTAAGAAGATTATGTAGGAAAGCAAGAGATTTCATAGTTGTTTCTTCCAATAGGAGAGGAGTGAATGCCCCCAGGGTGATAAAGGGTGAAGACTATCTGACTGTGATGAGGGTTGTTGGAGAGGTCAGGGAGTGGCATGAGACACAAAGACAGAAATTCTCTGTAAGTAAAGGTCTATGCTGGGACCAGGAGATTATGCATGGAGGGCTTTTCCAGGAATTAGAATTATAGAATCTAGAATGAATCATAGAGCTCATCTAATCCAACCCTTTTCTTTAACCTCCAGAGAACTGATGTGACTTGCCCAAGTTCAAACATCTCATTAGCAGATGAACTGGGTGGGTCTCCTGACCCCTAAGCATATCTGGGTAGCCGTGAGAATTGTAATTGATAGATGCCCAGATATTGTTTGTAGAAGGGAAGATGTGTGAGGTCAGGTGTTTCTAGATTGAAAGCAGATATTAATTTTATAGTATCAAAAGAGAAAAACATCATTAGTTTGTTTTAAGTACATTTATTTTTAAATTCATTTATAATCTGTCCCTCTTACTACCCATCTCCAAAACAAAGAAAACCCAAACCCTCAAAATTAATATGAATAGTCCCACAAAACAAATTCCCACATTGACTATGTCCTGAAGTATATGTCTCTCTCTGCATTTTAAATTCATCACCTCTCTGGAAGAAGGTGAGTGGTAAGTTTCATCTTCAGTCTTTTGGACTCATTGCTTATTATTTGTGTTAATCAGAGGGCTTGAAGCCTTTCCAAATTTGTTACTGTTTTTCTCCTATGTTATTCTCATTATATAAATTGTTCTGTTCATGTCACTCTGCACCAGTTCATGGAAGTCTCTCGAGTTTCTTTGGAAATTGTCTTGTGGCACAATTACATAACATTATATTATTAAGCTAGAATTTGCTTAGCCATCCACTAGTAAGAGGACAGCCCTTTAGCTTCCAGTATGGGGGGCTACTACAAAAATAGTTGCTATAAATATTTTTGTACCTATGGTTCCATTTAGAGAAAAACTAAAATGAGATGGCCTGGGGAAATGATATGGGAATTATTACATGACCTGTGCTCTTCTCCCAGGTAGTCTTCTTGGTTGAGACTCTCCCATTTCATTTTTTCCTTTCTCCTTTTTCTACATTCCCTCTCATTGCTAACATTGACTTTTATGCATACTTATGCCTCTGTAATATGCCCATGAACTGGTCTCATTGGTAAGCATCCCCTCCACTAGAACAGATTTCAACCCATCCATGCCTTCACATCCTACATTACTCCTAGTTATCTTTTTCATAAATCCAGGGTGCTATAGAAGAAGTTTTTGTTTCAAGTGCTTTTGATATACATGTGTTCTACAGAGCACTAGGACATTTACTAGCTGTATCTGGCTCTTGCTCTGTAACTAGCCTGCCTACCTTTCACAGAACCTGAAATTAGAAAAGATGGATCTCAGTGGCCGTTGAGCCTGCCATATGCATGAAAGAATGTGTGAGTGGTTTTATGCAGGAGCAACTTTACATTTATCACTATTGAATTTTATTTTATTACTCTAGATTCAACATAGGATTCTGTCATCCCTTTGATTCCCGATTCTGTCATCCATCTACACTTCCTACTTTATGTCATCTGCAAATTTGATAAGTAGACCATCTATGCCTTTATCAAGTCATTCATAAAAGTGTTATCCCAGGGCCAAGCATGGATTCCCAGAGACCTCCACCGGAGACCTCCTAGCACATTGACATTATACCATTAATAACTAACTATTCTTTGAATCTGGTATTCCAACCAATTCTGACTACCTATAAATTTTTTATCCTCTGAGCCATATCTTTCCATATTTTCCACAAGAATAATATGAAGTATTTCAAAGCCATCCACAGAATTCCCTTAGTAATCCCATCAAATAAAGGAAATAAGGTCAGCTTGCCATAATCCATCCTTGATAAAGCAAGACTGTTGATTAGTCAATTAGTCATGGGTGACTCTTCATGACCCCACTTGGGGTTTTCTTGGCAAAGATACTGAAATGGTTTGTGTATTGTTTATGTATTTTTGCTTAATGGGAAGATGTTCCCATCTATTAATAGACCCTTGTGACCTGCTTGAGTCACATGGAAGCCCAAATCACATGAGCCTGTGATGGAAGGAGCTTTCTGAACAGGTGGAGCAGAGCCCAGAAGTTGGTCAGAGTAATTAGAGCTAAGGGAGAGAGGAAGCAGGCAGTGAGCTGTGAGTGTTTGTTTGTGGGAAGTCCCTAGCAGGGGAAGGTCTTAGGGATGGTGGTGCCTCCTACATTGCTGTGGTGCATAGATTTCTTTGCTGCTGTGATGGATTCAGCTTTCTGATGTTGGGATTTGGCTTTCTGGTGTTTGAATAAATGCTTTGGCTCTGTCTTCCATGTGGAGAGTCTGTTATATTTTGCAACTCAGAATTACACCAGCATATTCATATCCACCATAGGCACTGTGAACATCATGTTGGCACTACAGTTTGCCATTGCCTTCTCCAGTTCACTTTACAGATGGGAAACTGAAGCAAAAAGGGTTAAGTGACTTGCTGAGGGTCACACAGCTAGTAAGTGTTTGAGGCCAGATTTGAACTCAGGTCCTCCTGACTCCAGGCCCAGAACTCGATGCATTGTACCACCTAGCTGCCCTAGCAGCAAGACTAGCCCTTATAAACAATTTCTCTTTCTAGGTGTTCATCAGCCATTTCTTTAGATTCCTCATAGAATTTTCTCAGGAATTAAAGTCAAGTTCATTAGTTGATAGTTCACAAACTCTTTTCTCTTCTATTTTTTCCATTGGGACATTTAACCTTCTTGACTATTCTTCTTTCCCTTTTTTGCTTAATCATTTAATTATCACTTACAGAGGCTCAGCAATCACATCAGGACCCTAGCATATTGTTCATCTTTGCTAGGTGAACCGAATTTATCCAGGCTAACTCTAACTTTTCAGTCACCTTTTTGACACTATTGTACAAGTCATAACTAGAAATATACTACAGCCTGTTCTCCTCCACCACACATCTCTCCACAGGCTTTTGGGTCTCCCACAATTTGATTCTTCAAACATCATGGAGTTCCATGAATCATAGTCATTGGACATCAACAGAAGAATGAGTATTTTTCTAAAAGATGGCTTCTTACAACACAAGTTCATTGAAAATTGCATCATTTTCCAAATCCAATACAACCTTTTCTCTGCTTTCTATTCTGGTATTAGCTCATTGTTCATCTACAGTACACACCTAAGATATGTGTATTAATTGATTTCATGTATATAACTCAATGGGCTGCCCATCCAACTGCATGTCATAATCTGATAAAAATCCACTTGGTTTTTTCTAGGTGGGTTGTTAGACTCCTTTCATATTCTTGGATCTCACTGAGTAAGCCCTCTAGTTTTCTAGGGCTTTATGCAATGAGCACAACGCTGTCAGCAAATGTGTGTCTTAGGGACCTTACTTGTAAAACAAGTGAAGAACTTTGGTGAACAAAGATCTCCCTGTTTTAACCCAACTATTTATTATGTGAAAATATTTCTTTGCCATGTTAACTCTACATGTATATTACTATGTTGTGATGTATGTAGCAAGATATCAATAAAAATACAGTGAACTTAGAGTTCAAAGATCCAGGCTTCATTTGGACCTTTGCCACTAATAAGCTGTATATCTTTGACAAGACACCTAAATTTTCTGTACCTCAGGTATCTCATCTGTAACTTGAGAGAATTAACCTAGAATGTATAGCAGTTCTTAACCTGGGGTTAGTGAATATATAAATGCATGATATGTATGTATATGTGTGTATATGAAGATGTACATATACACATATATATATATCTGTATATGTATATACATATATCTCTATTTGTACATACAGGTTTATAAATAAAACCTAGATATTGTATATGTTATAAATACATGATCTATATCTCTAGGTACATATCTAAAGATATATAGGATATGTATATACATACATTCATTTGTATAAATCATGTATTTGTAATATGTATATATTATATATAAATACTTGTGTATGGATATATGATATATACATATATCACATGTGTGTACATAATATGTATATATAACATACATATTGGTTTCCTTTATAACTCCTGGAAATATCAATAATGATTTTAAATTTAGAGGAAAGAAGAAAAAATATACCACTAGCATCATACACCCCAATTCTGAATTAATGACCTCATGGTTACTTTAAGAAGTAACAAGAAATTCTAAGATCTCAAAAAATTTCTTTGAGAGTTAGCTGAAAATTACTTGAAAAAAAAATAAACATATTATCTAATGCTTCATTAAAGGGGTATATGTCATGAAATCAGACCCAAAAGGGGGTTATTAAACCCCCTCCTCAGAGGTGGAGAATCTCTGGCCAAGTGGGATTCAAAGCTGGTGAATCCCAGCTTGCTTCCCAGCAAAAAAAGATGAGCAACCCTATGAGATTGTTTGGAAACAAAATCAAACCTCATATAGTATAGAAAAAGCAGCATTTCCCGCCACTTCTGTGTTCTGTGTATGCATGGGCTACTTAATTTATGCCTTATAAATTAGAATGTTAGAATCTTAGAGGGCTTGGTCTTGTATTATTTTGAAGACATGCAACCATGCTTCTAATACACAGTTACTCTTTTGATGAGAATAAAGAGGAGTCTTCAAATTTTCATCATGACAGAAGGTTCTCAAAAGTCTCTTCTAGTAATAATCTATGTAACCTTAGGTTGTTGTTGTTGTTCAGTCATTTCTCAGTTGTGTCTGACTCTCTATGACCCCATTTGGGGTTTTCTTGGCAAAGATACCAGAGTGGTTTGCCATTTCCTTCTCCAGCTCATTTTACAGATGAGAAAACTGAGGCAAAAAGGGTAAGTGACTTGCCCAGGGTCACACAGCTAGTAAGAGTCTGAGGTCAGATTTGAATCTGTGAACATGAGTCTGCCTGACTCTTGACTCCACTGAACCACCCAGCCACCCTCTAACCTTAGGTAGGACCTGATCCTACTCCAGGATCTTTGTCAAGAGAACCCCAAATGAACCTGATTTCAGATATGGCCTCAGATACTTTGTGATCCTGGGAAAGTCAGTTTCCTCATCTACAAATGGGGATAATCATGACACTTCCCTCCCAGGGCTGTTGTAAGGATAAATGAGATAATATATATGAAGCACTTAGCACAGTGGCTGGCACATAGTAAATGCTATACAAATGTTAGCTATTATTACTCATTTCCACTCACATTTCAAGATATATTATGCCAGGAACAAATGTACATACATAGACACATACATACATATAGATAGATATAGATATATTCAGAATTTGAGAGAGATCATGGGCTTGAGCTGGCTTAAGACTATACCAAGATGTTCTGGACACTCTGTATTAGTCTGGTTAAATAGGCACCTTCTGTTTTCTATGGCTGTACTAGAGCCATATCTTGTCCACAAAAGGTGGACAGTTTCTTGAAATGTGACTAAATTGGGCGGCTAGGTGGCACAGTGAATAGAGCACTGGCCCTAGAGTCAGGAGGATCTGAGTTCAAATACGGCCTCAGACACTTAACACTTACTAGCCCTGTGACCTTGAGCAAGTCACTTAAACCCAATTGCCCCGCCCTTCCCCCTCCAAAAAGGAAAAAAAAGATATGTGACTAAATTAATAATAATACTTCGGAACCACTGTATTCTCACTCATTGAATTGTCTTTCTACTTGTTTGCCTCTTGGGGGATGTACCCTTTGGTCACATGCTCTCCCAAAGGGGTCTGGGCCGTGTTAGGGAAAGTGTGTAAGTGAGTGAGTAAGTACACCTTTCTCCAGGAGTTACACAGCAGGTTTGTTCCTGGCTAAGGTCACCCTCTCTTCCACCCTTGATAGGAAATAATTGTTTGAAGCTGACTGCTCTGATTTCAAAGTCAGTGCCTCTTTTTTTTTTTTTTAATAGCCCTTTACTATCTTTTCCTACTTTAGCCCCAGGAAGTATAAGGAATTCTCCAAGGTAACCCAGATAATAAATAGCAGAACTTTCATCTGAACACAATTCCTCTGACCCCACATCTGTGACTCTTCATCCACCACCCCAGAGTCTCCCTGGGGTTAAACTTTTGAACCTCCAATATTCACGTCTCTCATAATTGTGTAGCAACTGGTCAAGCCATTCATGTCTCAGGGCCTCTGCCTTCCCACCATTTCTCCAATGGCCACTGTGGAGTCTGACAAACAAAGATAAATCAGTAACTGATCTCAGATCCTCTGGGATTCCATTCACCTCCTTTCAAGTTGGACCCTAGGAAGGGATACAATAAAGGAAATTGAGAATGTCTAAGCTAAAAGATCAGGGCCACAATAGAAAGGTGATTAGAAGGGGAAGTCATTCCATTTTCAATTACCCTCCTGGCTTTGTCCTTTGCTCTCTGGGAAAGACTCAAAGTTGTAATGTAGGAAAAAATCAAACAGGTCTTTGAGACCCGCAAGTTGACATTTCTGTCACTGGTTAAGAAAACCCAAACAATACACATCACAGATGGCCCATAGTATGATCCATAGAGGAAAGAGGGCTGAATCCGGAGTCAAAATCCCCAAGTTTAAATCACAATAATGTAGGTTCTGCTACCTTATACCCATGTGACTTAGGCAAATCGCTTGTCTGACTTTTCATTTCCTCAACTGTAAAATGGAGCTAGATGGGGATAGTCTTTGGGGTCACTCTCAGGTCAAAATCTATCATCCCAAATGGTTTTTCATGAGTTTAATTCACAAATTCATTGCAAGTTGAGATCCAGAGTCTTAGAAGAATGTACCAATCAACAGACATTTACACATGAGATCTAGAGCTAAAAAGAACTCTAGAGACCACCTAGCCCAACCCCTCCATTTTACTGATCAGGAAACTAAGACCCAGAGTAAAAAAACAATGTGCTCAAGATGACCAAGTGAGTATACGGTAGAGCCCAGATATCAGCCCAGCACCTCTTGCTCCAAATCCGCTGAGCTGTACATCCCATCTGTATCCATTTTGCTCAGCAGCCCTGGGAAGTGCGTTTGTGCATGTGGACACTAAGATGCAGAAAGACTGAATGTTTTGCCTACTAGTCACACAACTGATCAACTATCAGATGAGGAGCCTTAGCCCAAAGAGCGCCACCCTCAGAATCAATTTCTCTTAGCTGGCAAAAGTGACATGTAAGAAAAAGCCTTCTTTGTCTGTTTTAATAGACATTGTCATCTTCTTACTAATAATCTAATAATTACTAATATTAATAATAATTACACTTATGTAATTCCTACTATGTACCAGGAACTGTGATAAGCAGTTTACACATATTCCATTTGACCCTCACAAGGGAGGTAGGCGCTATTATCGTCCCATTTCACAGATGAAGAAACTGATAGATAAAAACTGGTCAGCTAGCAAGCATCTGAGGCTGGATTTAACCGCAGGTCTTCCTGACTCCAGGCTCATGGTTGAACTACCTAAATGCTTCTTAATATTCAAAAGGGTCACTTAATTCCAATTCCTAATTGGTTTCTGCCTTTTGTCTCTACCCTCTCTGATCTATCCTCTCCAGTTGCCAAATTCATATCCCCAAAACACAACCTTAACCATATTACTCTTATAGTAAAAGAACTTTTATGAATCCCTATTCTAGGATTAAATACAAAATCTTTAGATAGGAATTTAAAGTCACATACAATCTGGCTTCAACCTACCTCTCTACAATCTCCCTCTCTTTTCTTTTCTTTTCTTTCTTTCCTTTTTTTTTTTTTGAGGCAATAGGGGTTGACTTGTCCAGGGTCACACAGCTAGCAAGTGTCAAGTGTCTGAAACTGGATTTGAACTCAGGTTCTCCTGACTCCAGGGCCAGTGCTCTATACAATGTGCCACCTAGCTGTCCATATAGTCTTCTTATATTACTCTTCAAAATGCAAACTTCAGTCTAGTCAAACTTGCCTCCCTGCTTTTTTCTGTACCTGTGACTCTACCTCTTTCCTCAATTTGCCCAAGTGGACCCTCATGTTTGGAACATTCTCCCTTTTTACTTCTGCCTCAGAGAATCTCTAGTTTAACTCAAGTCCCACCTCCTCTATGAAGCCTTTCTTGATCCCCACCCCAATTGTGTGAATACACCTTGAATTTTCTTGAATACACCTTGTATTTTCTCCCTTGTGAACATGTGGTTTACCCTCAGTAGAATGTAAGGTCCCTGAAAATAGCGGCTTTTTCATTTTTATCTTTGTACTTAACACAGAGCCTGGCATTTAGTAGGTACTTAACAATGTTTCTTTAGATGAATTAGACATCCTGTAACAGAAGAATTAATTAATTCTAGTTGGGATAATGACGAAAAGCTGTACATCTGAAGTGTTTGAGTTGGGTCCTGAAGGATGGGTAGGGTCTTTACATGAGGGCAGAAGGGAAAACTATTCCAAGAAATGAGAAGAGGTTGGACAGATGTGTAGGGGGAGGAGGATATGAGATATATTTGAAAAATGGTCAATATTTCCATTTGGCTATGATATTGGGCACATAACAGAAAACACATAGCTGGAAAGGTAGGTCAGTATATAAGCATCAGGACAAATTTCAGTAGACAATAAGAAATTTTGGAAGGCCTTTGGTCAAGGCAGTAAAATGATCAAACCTGTTATAAGTGCTGTGGGTATGAATCCATCCAAAACATTGTCTATAAGCCCCATCAGTGTATTTGCATTTATTAATCAGACAAAGATTATAATTTTTTCCAAGACAAACATTCAATGAAATGGCATAGTAAGAAAAGTAACAATAGAATTTTCCCATAATTGGGGGCAAACTCTCCCACCAATGCCATCAATAAAGAAAGTGGACACCTAGGGAACATAGGTAGAAAGGTACACAACATGTAAGGAGCCCACATGACTGAAACACACACATCAGGACTTCTGGTGATAACATCATATTGGAGATCTGCTCCCTACCAATCTCTCATGGCATAGAAACTCTGCTAGGCACATAGTCTCTGTTGAATGTGTGGCGTGGAAATATTTTCCATTGCCAAGTGATGCTTTGCTGGTGTCGTAGGCACTGCTAGGCATTACTCCACTGGGCACCTGTTTGTGGAACTTGTCTCTACATGACCCATCTTCTGGCTTCAGCTGGAATCTTCACTGAGGTCTTCCTTCTCTCCATAAGAGAAAGACTAACCTCTACCATCTTTTTTTATACGTTATAGCCCAAAGATTGAAGCTTAAGTTCTCTTAGTAAGTAAGGCAGACTCTTCACACATCTTCTATAAAATAGGAAAAACCTAGGGATATTTTATTGCCGTTGGGAAAGTATGTTCATTCATCAAGCTTATAGTGTGCAGGGCTTTAAAAATCCTCCACGAGAGAGCAAAGAACAACTAAACAAGTAAAGCCCACACACATTTATTCTATCTTTTGAAGTCTCTATATCTAAGGCTGAATCTTAGTTCTTTATCCTAGACAGCTATCTAATTTAGGGTTGGAAACTCCCAAGGCTCTTGGTTTTCCATGTAAATGAAAGCATGAAGTTAGGAGGGGGAAAAAGGTACAGTAAGTAAAAGTTTTAAATGCCTTAGGTGGAACAGGAAGGGAAGGAAGGAAAGAAGGAAGGAAGGAAGGAAGGAAGGAAGGAAGGAAGGAAGGAAGGAAGGAAGGAAGGAAGGGGAAAAGAGAGGAGGGAAGGGAAGGGGAGGGAAAAGAGAAGGAGGAAAGGAAGTAAAAAGGGAGAAAGGGAGGGAAGGAGCAAGGGAGAGAGGAAGGAAAGAAAGAGCATTAAGTGCTAACAATGAGCCAGGCACCATGCTAAATTCTTTACAAATATCTCAGAATAGTAAGCAGAGACATCCCCTTCCACCCCAATCCTTGATCCAAATTCCTGCCTTTATTTTGTATATGTAACCAGCAACACGCTTCCAGGCTTTAAGCACTCTATATCTAGTGGTAAAGGGTAGGAAGGAGTGGCCTGGGAAAAGGATAGTGGTAGGAAGAACATTGAAGAAACCAGTTACAACAGTCCAGGCAAAGTATAAGTCTGAATGATCTAAGACAATTCCAAAGGACTCATGTTGAACAGTACAATCCACCTCCAGAGTGAGAACCAAGAAACTGAGTGCAGATTGAAGCATATTTATTCCACTGTTTTTCTCCTTTTTTCCACAACATGGTTAATGTGGGAATATGTTTTGTGTGACTTGATATGTACAATAAGGCAACTCAATGGGTGGGGGAAGAGTGAAGGGAGGGAGAGAATTTGGGACTGAAGAAAACAAATGTTTTAAACAGTTACTATACTAATATTTGCATGCTGTTAGTGAGTAAAGTTTGATTGTTAGCATTATAGAAAATCTATAATGAGTTGGAAGGTGGCTTTGAGTACCAAGAGGAGAGGATGGATTTGGGGACCATTAAGACAACGCCAGAAATGTCATTCTGTCTGTCTCAAGATATTGTTTTTTGGGTTGGAGAGCTTTTAATGGTTGTGAAATGAAGGGAAAAAAGATTCATTGTAAAATCTCTGTGCCACTGTCTCCTATAACCCAATGAGAAGCCGTAGCAATCTGGGAGAATGGGGGTCAGGTGTTGTGGCCTCAAGACTCAGCAGATCCATCTTCTCTGAGGCTGCCCCAGAGCTCTGCTTTGCTAGGAGAGAAGCCTAGGAATTACAGAGGCCCCCATTCCTCACGCATCACCCTGGAGCAGAGATGTTGGCAGGGAAACACCTCAGGGTGGAGAAAGGCATATGTATATATCTACAAGGAGCTAGGTCTCCTCAGTCTCCGATGGCCAGGCATTGGATGTATCTCCACAAGGCTGTCCCCCAAGGTTTCTCCTGATGTCTTTTCATTTCTCATCCCCAACTCTCCCTTCAGTCTCAGCCAATGAGCCTCAGGTAAGGTATTCTTGGGCTATTTCATTTTGCTCTTGGCTAGCTCCTTTGACTTGACTTGAGGTCTCTATAAATGAATCTCTCAGAGAGGCGGCTGTGGTGCTGTGGATAGGGAAAAGGTTTCAGAATCAGGAGATCTGGTTTCAAGTCCTACATCTGAGGCCTGCTGCCTATGTTGGAGTTAAGACCTCTCAGTGTTGGGGGCAGCTAGGTGGTGCAGTGAGTAGAGCACTGGCCCTGGAGTCAGAAGGACCTGAGTTCAGATCCGGCCTCAGACACTTAACACACACAAATAAAAACCTAGTTGTGTGACCTTGGGCAAGTTACTTAACCCCAATTGCCCTCCAAAAGGCAAAAAAAAAAGACCTCTCAGTGCCTCTGCCAACTTCCTTTGACTTTAATATACAGAGGAGCTGCTGATATGAATCCATGGAGGGAGTCTCAATGTTTGGGACGCTTTAAGCCAATAAAATGATTAACCTGGGCCTTAGAGGTACCCTAGTCTAGTTTCTAATGTCATGAACAAACTCTTCCTCCTCATTCCTTGGACATGTTCATCACCTCCCTCCTTCTCCAAACTACCTTGGATTAAAATGATTTACTGACATGTTCAATCTCCCTAGTCAACTGTAAACTCCTCAAGGACACGGAATGGTTTTGATGTTTTGTCTTGGAACCCTTCCCCTCATCCAGTGCCTTGCAGAGTGCTCTGGAAAGAGTCAGATCCTGGAGACATGACGCTAAAGAAGGAGAAGATGTCAGGGGTATTTTAGTCCAACTGTCTAACGTTAGCTGTGAGGAAACAGACCCAGAAAAGTGAAAGGATTTCCCAGTATTTCAACAGGAATGAAAATGCTCCCACTGTATCCAAGGCCATAGCCAGTGGTCCTGACCTATGTTTTTCACTGGACCATGATGACTGTGGAAGAAAGTGAGGCTGGTGACTCTGTACAGCCCTGCCCCACTTAAATCCAATTTGCTTGAAAGTCAAGACATCACCTTCCTGATGTCCTCTTCAAGAAATGGAAGATGACCAAAAACAAGTAATATAGATAAGATTTAAAGTCACGTCCCACATTCTGAATAAATGGGTTTTTAAATTATTTTATTTAATATTTGTTGAGTTGAATTGAATGTCCCCTATTCCCTAAGAGGATAACAAAGGCCACGGCTGCCAGAATTAGGATACTTGGAGCTGACCCAAAGGTCAGATCAAGGTTACTCTTAAGGGGAAAAAATGACCCTATAGTCTGAGATATATGGCACTTTAGGCTTTCAGAAGATTTCTAAGTCACTAGTCAAAATCTCATTTAGATAAAGACAGAAAGCAATTAGCGTCTAATGAAAGTTAAATGTCTGTTTTAAAAATTATGAGTTTTTAATTTCAGCTTCATTTGAAATAAGCATTTGTACAAATCAGAAAACTTATCACCTTTGGGATCTACATTGAGATATCAGCAAAAAAGTGTGAGGCTAGAAGACCCTGAATTCCTGGTTTAGGTCATGGTTTCTGTGCCCAAACTTTTTCATAGGAGGACCTGATGGGAAGGTTAAGTGGGGTGTAATAGAACTTGGGGATCTGAGTATGATGCTCAGTTCTGTCCTTTGCTACTGGAGGGCCTTTATCCTCTCCAAGCCTCTGTTTCTTAATCAGTTAAGTGAGGGGGTTGGACAAGATGGCCTCCAAGATCCTTTCAGGTTCTAAATATATTCTCCTACCACCAGGATTCAAATCTTGAGGCTGCCACTTTGTGCTTCTGTGATCTTGGACACAGTCATTCTAACTTCTGCAGACCTGAGTTTTTCTTCCTCTAAAAATCCAGGGTCTTAGCCTAGAGGGTTTCCAAAGTCCCTTTCCAAGATCTTTAAAAAGTCAAGGAAAACAAGGCTGGGAATCATGGGTAAAAGAGTGACATGATCAGATCTGGGTTTGGTGGCTATGGGCAATGGAGAGGGCAGAACCTGGACACAGGGAAACCAATTAGATCTGTAGATAAACATGGTGGGAGCTAAGAAAGGCTGGATGAGTGGAGACGAGGAGACAGATTTGAGAGATATTGTAAAGGATGAACTGACCAGACTTTGGATTCTTCCCATCGCTCTTAAAGTGGAGCCTTTCTGTGTGGCTGATGGACATTCTCCCTGATCAACCTGTCACTTCAAACTCCTGGCAGACAATTGGGAGGAAACGCCATTCAAGTTGAAAGGCAAGAGCAGCAGTCTTGCACATCTTGTAAAATCCCGATCTTTTCTCTGGCACAGGATTCTCTTGAGCTGTTGGGCACCGCAACCATTTAAAACAGCGTCAACCATCTGAAGATCTGCTAACGGAGGCAGTAAAGATGCCTCTATCAGTATCTTCGAACATGACGGTTAACTAATACGTGATGTTTTCTCTGCAGATTTCCATGGAAGCACACCTATATTCAGGTCAGGGCTCACCCTGCTCTTCCCCTCCCCCCCAGACAAAAAAGTAATCTCTAGCTAAGAATCACATTTCCCTACCAGGTACGTCAGAGAGAAAATGGAGAATGAGAAATTTTATAACATGGGGCACAGCTCAGGTCCCCTCTGACCAAGGTTTCAGACATGGGACCACCATAGTGAATGCCCAAATCTATGAGAAGCTGGGAATGGTAGGTTTTAGGGCTGAGGGCCCTCAGGGCTCTGTAAGAATGTGAGTTCCCAGAGACTGCATTTTGGACTTTCTTTGTATTCCCCAGTACTTGGCACAGGGCTGGCATATACATTTAATGGATGCCTGTGGACCAGTTGGCTGATTCATCTTAGAGATAGTCTAACCACCCTCTCCTTTTGTACAGGAGGTAACTGAGGCCCAGGCAGGGAGTGGGGATAACCCAAAGTCACACAAGGAGCATGTGGCAGTGACAATTCAAACCCAATTCCTCTGACTCCAGATTCTAAAAACATTCAACAATGCGTTAAGGGACTAGAAGGAAACAGGCACTTTGAGAAACAATCTAAAGACCCAGGACCCTAACATCCACTGCACCTTTAGGCCCACCAGGCTCTTCTATCCACCCTCCTGTGTGTGTGCTCTCTCCTTATCCAGAGTATGAGTTCCACAGAGGAGAAGCTCTCCCACTTTTCCATTTGTGTGCCCAGTGCTTGGAGCAGAGTGAATGAGTAATAAATGCTTCTTCATTCACTCATGCAGACTGGGCACTGGGCCCTGGGGATGCAAATACAAAAATGGAACCATCTCTGTCCTCAAGGAACTTCTGTTCTAGTGGGGGAAGAAGAGGAAGAAACTGTACATACACAGAGAAGTAAAAGCAAAGTGATGGAAGGGAGAAGGCTAATGGTTGAAGGGGGCAGGTCAGGAAGGAGCTTACCTTTGAGCTACACCTTGAGAAGGGAGACCCAAGAGAACACCCAACACCTGGGAGGACTGGTTTGGGAAAGAAGGTGATGCTGGAGCTGTGCCTGAGAGAGGTTGAGAAAAAGACATGTTCTAGGCACAGGGAACACCCTGAGTGAAGGATGGATAGATTAGATAGAGATGGAAGGATGAATGAAAGGATGGGTGGGTGGATATATATATATATATATATGTATGTATGTATAAGTGTGCTTAAATACAATTTTTCCTAACCCTACATACTTGATTTTAGTCGTTTAAAAGCATTGTTCTGAGAAGGGGTCCATAGGCTCCATCAGACTGTTACAAAGGTCTATGACACACAAAAACAGATTAAGAAACCCTGTCCTAGTTTGAGAGATTATTTCTGAAGATACGAGAGAACAGAGAATCTGGACAGCTCAGAAAAATCTCATATGTTACTGGACCCACAAAAGTCAACTAAAAGAATTCTTAAAAATTCAGCTAAGAAAGGAATCATTCACTATTGACCCTTTTCCTCAAAATATTTATGAGACTAATAGACAGAGAGACAGACAGAGACAGAGAGACAGAGAGAGAATCCTTGATGAAGATACAAGAAAAGACACACTTTCATGAAGTCTATGGCATAGTTGACCACATCTTTATATGGAATATCCCCCGATGTATTTATATGGAGGGGGAGAGGAGGAGGGGGTGAATACCTTGCTGAATGTGGTAGGGTCACTAATAACCTGGGACCCTTTGAGAGGTGCATGTGTGTGTGTGTGTTCACATGCGCATGTGTGTCAAAAACAACAGCCTTCTCCACCTTCAGGTAAAAGCAGCTTCCTCCTTATCAGTCTCCCTTTCTCTCTGATTCAAAAAGAAAAGGTCCACAGGTATGATCCACACATATATGTATGTATTCGCACTCTGGAAAATTACTTAAAAATAGCAAACACGTTCTCCTTCATTGGCTGTTACCCACCCCTCCACCCACACCACCCCCTCAGCTTGGGCTGAGGGGGGAAAAATCTCCCCATCAGGCTTTGGCTTCCTCCTTCTCTCAGTCCTGCTCTGAGCAAATGTAGGCAAACAAATTCATGGTAGATGCTCATCTACTCTTTTAATAACAGCTTCAAATAACACAAGGACAAAAGTAAACAGTTAAGCTTCCAAAATACCAGCTACCTCAGATGGCAGCTGAAAAGAGAAGGCAGAAAGCTTTTCTCCCCACATATCACCCAGCCCCCAGATAGGAGGAAAAGTATGGAGGACAAGCTAATGAAAGTGACTCCCTACTTCAGGGGTGGAGGGGATCAACACCTTCTACAGAGTTGTGCTCTTGAGAAAAAGGGAAAAATCCAGGAGGGCTGTGGACTGGTCTCTAGTGCCTATCATAATGTCTGATATATAGTACATAGTTAATAACTGCTTATTGACTTAACAACTTCACTTGTCAAATCCAAGAAATCTAACCCATTGTGTACTGATGATTCCCCCACTCCTGTCTGTACCCATTCTGTGGGTCTGCCTCTGCTCCTCTATTCTGGAGTGGTTTGCCAATTCCTTCTCCAACTTATTTGACAGATGAGGAAATTGAGGCAAGCAGGGTTAATCGACTTGCCCAGAATCACACAGCTGATCAGTGTCTGAGGCTGAATTTGAACTCAGGAAGAGTCTTCCTGACTCCAGGCAGGGCACTCTACCCACTGAGCCACCTAGTTGCCCTCCATCAACATTTCAGGACCAATCTAATCACTTCCCTTTCCCTCTGCTCATAGTCATCACTGTGCACCATAATTGGATGTCGCAGGACTCTGTCCTGACTGTCTCCATCAGCCTCTCATGATGTAAGATTTCTTTAAGATCAAGGCCACAGGACTTTCAGAAATTCTGGGTAATACTTCCATACTAGCAAGCAGACTCTCCCCAAAGACAAGGACTACACCCACCTGCCTAAAAAGTGAGAATATAAGATCCCAGTAAATGTTTAGTGTTTACTGCTGGTCAATAACATTAATTAAGCACCTTCTATTATGTTCCTGACACTGCTCTAAGCATTGAGAATACAAATTAAGGCAACATCAAGAATATGACTATATTTGTAGGTAACTAAAGTAAAGTGAAAGACTATGTCATGGGAAGTAGGTTCCATTGAGGAACTGGGAAGCTAGAATGTTTGAAGAACAGTCAACATGCTTATGGAAGTCCCTTCCCCTAATAGGACAGGAGTTGGGGAAATGAGAAAAATTGTGAAGCAGACACTGAACTCATTGAAAGAGGAAGGGAGGTGACCTGGAGGTCTGTAGACAAGCGCTACCAGGATTTTGATTGGGTGGTAGATGAGAATATCATAGACCTGAGAGGAGGAGAGGATATTGAGTGATAGCGGAAGAAGGAAAACCTGGAAGTAGCAATGGTGAGCAAGGAATATTCTAACCCTCCTCACTACAACCAGTGAGTCAGTATATGAGTGAAGAAGATACAACCAGGGCTAGAAATGGTAGCCAAGGAAGGTGTATCCTCAAGAGGGAACCAGGTTTCAGTAAACACAAGAAGAAACAGGAGCAGATTTAAGACAAAAGCTAATCTGTTACCTGTGGAGCAAGCATATCAGAGAGCACAGTGGAAGGAGTGGGACATCAGAGGAGCTGAATGGAGAGACATAAGAAGTATTTAAGGGAGCAGGATGTGGAGTATGGAGATTGAGGTTTGAATGATGACAGTCAGGGGTTCAGAATCAGTGGGATGCTGAGAGTATCATGGGATGTTAGAATGTTAGTCACTGGAAAATAAGTAAAGAACCAGACAGTTTCTAAGGGACCTCTCTTCTCTAAATCTGTTATCTTCCTATAGTTAACCTATAATTGTCTGTAAAAAGCTTTAAATATCAAATGAAAGACTATAGTTCATCATGGGAATAATAAATGAAGGGGTTGAATGGAGAATGACATGGTCAGCCAACATTTTAGAAATAATAATAGCTAACATAATAATAATAATAGCTGGCAGTTACATAGTGCTTAAGGTTTGCAAACATTATCTCCTTTTTTAAGTCTTCACAACAACTCTGAGAGGTAAATACCATTATTATCCCTTTTTAATAGATTAGAAAACTGAGAGAGACAGAGGCCAAGTGACTTGCCCGGAGTCAGGAAGCCAGTGAGTTTCTAAGGTAAATCAGTTGGGTAACTGGTGGAAAACGGATTAAGCCTGAGGAGGGGAGAGGAATAAAAAGGAAATTACAACAATGCAGGTGAAAGGCAATGAAGGCTTGAACCAAGGTGGCGGTTTGGGTGAATGGAGAGAAGAAGTGCTATATGCGAGAGATGTTGTGAAGGTACAAATACAATATTTGGCAACTGACTGGACATATGAAGTGAGGAACATGTCAAGGTTGTAAAGCTGGGGGAAGGGAGGACAGCGATGCTGTCAATCATAGGCAAGTGTGGAAAAGGAGAGGTTTGGGGGAAAATGAATCATCCAATGACGTGAACTCAGAGCTCTGCATCATCATGGCTGCTCTTTGAACTCTTTCCACCCTGTGAACACCCTCCCTAGAATGTGGTGCCTAGAACCAAACACAGCACTCTCCATGTGATCTGACCAAGCTGGGTAGAGGAGGACTGTGAACTCCTCAGACCAGGACACAAAACCTCCCTTAATGCTGTCTGGGATTACCTTCATTCTCTTGAATCAGAGGATTATACTCGGCTTACTCCAGATGGCCAGATCTTTTACAGATGACACACTATCCAACCACACCTTTCCCTTCTTGTACTTGTGAATTCTCCTAACACCACATCCAATTCTCTTTCTATAAAAAGTGGGTGACCTTCAATGCAGGGCAGCCACAGGGCAGAGAGAGTGGGGAAAGACCCCAAGGAAGCAGGAGAGGAGGGAGAAAGGAAAGAGAGGTGGGTCAGTGGGAAAGCTAAGCCTCAACTCCTTCACACTTTTGCTAAGAGTTCCTTACAGTCACTTTACACATGCCATTGAAAATTATTTCAGTTTTCCCCTTGGGATGCTCCCTACCATATGTTGCCAGTGCCTGGCATCTTGTGAAATCAGAAATCATTTAAGTTGAAATGCTGGTTGCATGAAATAAGTGAATCCCTTTCACTCAGACCTTACCTAGGGAACACAACACATAACACATGCTGGATTGGCTCAAAGCAAAATTGGAAAAGAGAGTAAGCTGGATTTCACCTACTTTACTCCATTCTTCTCATCTCTTTCCTGCTTTTAGGAGGTCAAGAGTAGTGGGTATCCAGCATCACTGGCCCTTCCTCAGAGCTGCACGCTGACTAACTGCTGCTGATTTCCTTTTGCTAAGAGGCTCTATATCCTTACTCATAAAATAAGGGCATTGCAGTAGAACTTCTCTAAGACCTCCTTGATCAGCAAATTTATGTCTAAGTCATACTAAGGCGTTAGTAACCTGTTATGTTACCAGACTAAGGTAAGAGATCCATGCTCAACACACAAGAAGAATTCCATCAGGAGTGAACTATCAGGCATTATGGTGGTGGGAGTTGGGGAGATTTGGGGGGTGGCCGTCTTTGCTCTTCTAATAATCTATCCAAGAAACAATTACCTGGAGGGCAGCAGGAGGCCCCCCAGTACGTGCTTTTGGGTGTCGGCAAAGGTGAATTTAAAAGTCTGTTTTGGCAGTTCCTAGAGTAACCCATTTGTCTAGGGAGGTCTGGTCAACAGGGGAGGGTACAGCCTTCTTTGCCATCTTAGAAGTTTCAGGAGGGTGGGGTGTTTGCTTTGAGGCCAGGGTTGGCACAGGCAACTTCCTGACTGAAATTCTTTGCCAGACTGGGTTTATTTTTCTTACATAATTTCCCCCTTCCCCCCAATCCTTTGGTGAAAGCTCTGGGTTTTTGGCTCATGCTTCAGGGGCTATATCTGTTAATTTCCTTGTCCTGAAGATGTAAAGATGGACTTTTTTGAGGGGGAGAAGAAAGGAGAGGGGCAAAACTTATAAGCCCATCCTCTTCCTTGATAGGACCATAAAACCACAAATTTTTTTTGGTGGGGGGAGAGGGAAGGGAAAGGAGAGTTTGCAGATGCAGGCACTATTCATAAAAGAAGGCTTTTATTATTTTTTTATTTTTGTTTGTTTTTTTTTTTACTTTGGACACTCTTTAACTTTCATAATTAGACCGGACATATTTATTCAGAGGAAGGAAGACCCATAATTTTCACCCCATATAGGTGTGACTAACTTTTCAAATTCACTAATATTTCTGTGTTTCTATTGCCAACACTTCAGCCTTCTGTATCTCTTCCTAAAGCCAGCAGCAATCCTTGAAAACTTCAAAAATATGACCCAGGATTTTTAGGTGGGTCTGCAGATGGAAGAAGACTCTAGAGAAACTTTCTTCCTTCCTTTATTTTTCTTTCTTTTTTGTATATTTATTCTCCCTAGATATACGTAGCAGCCTGACAGTAGTTTCAGTCAGAAAGACCTGAATTCAGGTCCTGCTCACCCACACCCACCCCCACACACCTGCTGACCATACAACCTTGAGCAAGTCTCAACCTCTCAGTATGCCCAGACAACTCTCTAAGACTCTAAGTGGTTGAAAAAAAATGCAGATCTGGTAGAGGTTCTTCACTGCAGCTCCCTACACCATTGAAATTACAGGTTTCATCAAAAATAAAACTCCTTCCCCTCCCCTTCTCTCTCCTCTCTCTTCTCTCTAGTTTCTGTCTGTCTCTCTGTCTCTGTCTCTCTCTGTCTCTCTGTCTCTCTCTCTGTCTCTCTGTCTCTCTGTCTCTCTCTCTCTCTCTCTCTCTATATATATATATATATATGTATGTATGTATACACACATACATATATACTCTGTATATGTATATCATACTTTTTCTATGTGTGTGTATACATATATATATACATATGTATATATATACATACACACAATACACATTATACAGGTTGCAGAGCCATCAGATCCTAGCCTTAAGACTGAAATTGACCTTACAATCCAAGTCCTTCATTTCACCAAAGAAGTGTAATGACTCACCCAAAGTCACCATAAGTGAGAGAGCTGTGATTTGAACCTGAATCCTCTGACACCTTATCCAATGAGGTAAGGTTTTTCCCTTTTCCCTATCATGCCACTTTAAAAAACAGTATATTAATAAATCCTACAACTTGCTTTCAAAACTATCCTTCTTGTCTATGCTTCCTCTGAACTACCTCTGGTCTGTTCTATGTATGTTAAAAAAATTGAATGGTTGAGTTTTCATTTTGTTTTATTTTGTTATCAATATTGCTACATACCCCATCCCCTCCTACTCCAAACCCCCTCCCAGTTAAAAAAAACCAACGAGAAAAAAAAACAAGCCTAAAAAATGTGGGTGGGGGGAGATTCACATAACAAATCAAAATCAAGTAAGACAAACCCCCACATGGCCTCATTCAAAAATGTATGTCTGTTTCTTTACCATGAGTCCATCTCTTATCAGGAAATAAGTCATGTTTCATCTTAGGAGACATAATTGGTCATTACTTTAATCTTAAGTCTTCTTAGGTCTTTCAAAATCAAATTTCTTCACAATATTGTCCTTGTACAAATTATTCTCCTGGTTCTGCTCACCTCATTCTTCATCAATTCATACTACCAAAGATTATCTTTAATCATCTCCTTCACCATTTCTCATAGCCCAACAAAATTCTACTACAGTCACATGTCACAATTTGTTCAGCTATTCCCAGTTGATGGGCATCTCTTTAAGATTATATTTCTTTTCTATTTGTTTCTTTTTTTTATTTCTTTTTGATTCCTCCTTCTGGATCAAGAAGGTTGTTTTCTGCCTGTTTCCCTCCCTTCTATTACCCTCTTTTTTTTTTAGTACACCCTCAATTCCTTCTTGTTTCCCTATTGAGTTTTATATATTACTATATCAAACTTTTTAAGTGTGTGTGTGTGTGTGTGTGTGTGTGTGTGTGTGTGTGTGGTGCATATTCAACCACTCTTTGTCCATTTCAGAAAAAGATGAAGTTCATCTGATGTTTATTCTCCCTAACCCTTCCTTCATGTATGTATGTTATTCTCCTATACTCTAATTATGAAAAATAGCAAATTTCACAACTTCCCTTCTCCCTCTTTTCTACGTTAGTGTATTCTTTCCCCCTTCCTTCAATTTACCCTCTTAAAACTCTTAGAATAGAACAGAACTCCCTCAATATCCTCTGAAGATATTAAAGTTCTGAAAAAGATTCTTGTTTCTTTTTCTGTATTAAAATATTAGCACTATGGCATAATCCCCATCCAATTTTCAAATAAGTTGGCCTTTCTAGGTTTCTCTTGACTCTTGTGTTTGCATTTCAAAATTCCTACTCAACTCTGGTACAGAATTTCACCAGAAATGCTTAAAGTCCTCTATTTCATTAAAATCCATTTATTTCCACTAAGGATTATACTCTTTGCAGGATGAGATGTTCTTGAATGAAAACTTACATGTTTTGCCTTTTTGAATGTTGTTTTCCAAGATGACCTCTTACATTAAGCAGATATTATGGTCCAGATTGGTTCCTTGAGACTTGACATGCTTCTTTTTGGGTGCTTACAGTATTTTTTTTTCTTCAATATGGGGGGGGGGGGAGGTCCTAGATTTGATCTATGACATTTCTAGAAATTATCCTGTTGGAATGTCTTTCAGGAGATAATACATGGATTCGTTCTATCTTTAGTTTATCTTTCATTCTAGTAGATATAGGAAGTTTTTGTTTTTCTTGAATTATTAAATCTTGAATTATTGAATTATTAAATTATTAAATCTTGAATTTCTTGAAATATAGTGTCCATTTTACTATACTTTTAAGGAAATTCAATGATTATTAAATAATCTCCCCTTGTCTTGTTTTCTAGGTAATTTTTTATATTTAATATGTTATATTCTCTTCTATTTTTTCAATCTTCTGATTTCTTTAAAAATAATATTTCTTGCTACCTAATGGAATTGTTGATTTTCATTGAGTCTAGTCTGGTTGTCAGGGAGTCTGATACTTATATAAGATTTACAAGTTTCTGTTCTATATTATTTCTTTTTCTGGTTTTTTTACTGAAGTGTTTTTATTTCACTATTACCTCCTTCATTTCTCCAGTATTCATTTATTCCTTGTGGAAAAATCAGTTTTATCCTTTGGGTATCTGTTTACATTATTGTGGAATGAATCTTTCTATTGCAGAGTGAGAGGTGAATTTTCAGATTTTTCAATTATTTTTACACTAGTTGTGGTCTTCTTTAGCTTACTCATTTCTCCCACTTTAGTTCCTGAATTGGGGCTTCATGCCAAGAATAGGATGTGCCCCTTTCTATACTTTTGGATGGAGTGGTCTACCCTATCTGGTCACAATCTGGGTTACTTGGTCTCCTACACTGACCTCCTCCTAACCTGGAGATTGTCTCTCCTGAATCTTTGAGGTTTGGAACTCTGGATATTCAGGGCACATGTGTGACTTCTCAAGACAGGAATCTCAGAGCTCTGAGGTATTTCCATCTGAGCCATGCTATCACTGATTGCTGCCATTTCCAGGGATTTCCAGAGCCCCAGTGCAAATTTTCAACCACTGTAGGACTTTCTCTGGGGAGTTCTGTGGAATTGCTGCCTACAAATGGCTTAAGAGTGTCTCTGACATGTTTCTTGTCCAGATTGGAGATTATGAACTTGACTAGCCCTGACCCTGGTTTTGCTGGTGACCTTGTTGCTAATTTCCATGGTCTATTGTAGGTATGGGTTGGAAGAAATTACTTATTGTAGCTTTCCCTTAGATTATTTGGCCATCATTCTGGTGGATGTGTACTTCAGGTTTTTGCTGGAGTCAGAATGGGGAAGCTGGGCAACCTATTTCAATTCAGGCTGCCATTTTGGCCAAAAGTCCTCTCCAGTGATTCTTCTACTACACACTTTTGTCCTTTCTAAACATTTTGGAAGTGATTGGGAAGTACTCTGGATCTAATGAAAATTGGACTACAGTGAGGATATTCTGTCACTAAGATAGTCTGATATTTACATTGTACTTTAAATTTTGCAAGGCATCCTATGTACATTATTTTATATGAGCTTCACAACAACCCCATGTGTCAGATTTTATAGGTATCCCTATTTTCGAGACAAAGAGATTGGTGCCCATAATCATACAACTAATTAATATTAAAGACTAGATTTAAAACTATGTTACTGACTCAAAGTCCAACATTGTGGACTAATTCTAAGAAATCTGTAAGCCCTAGTTGACAATCTGATCCAATCTAAGTCAGTTCAAAAAGTGTTAAGCACTAGAAAGTGCTTAACACAGTGCCTGGAACCTAGTAGGTACTTAACCAATGTTGATTGATTGATGTGCCAGGTTCAGTACTAGAACTGAGGATTGAAAGACAGAACCTATATTTTTCTGGTTAACAAACTTGTTTCTAAGTTCCCTGGAGGTCAGAGTCACCTTCAAGAAGATGTGAGTTGCTGAAGTACAACATTACACATATCAGATTGGCAAACATGACAAAACAGGAAAATACAAATGTTGGAGAAGTTGTGGGAAAACTGGAACACTAACACATTATTGCTGGAGTTGTGAATTGATCCAACCATTCTGGAGAACAATTTCAAACTATGGCCAAAGGGCTATAAAACTGTGCATACCCTTTGATCCAACAATGCCACTCCTAATATACCAAAGAGATTATAAAATAAAATATAAAATAAAATCAATCCCAAAGAGATTATAAAAAAGGGGAAAGCACCCATATGTACAAAGATGCTTATAGCAGTTCTTTTTGTGGTGGCAAAGAAATGGAAATTGAGAGGATGCCCATTAATTGGAGAATAGATGAACAAGTTGTTGTATATGAATAGAATGGAATACTATTGCTCAATAAGAAATGGTGAGCAGGTGGACTTCAGAAAACCTGGAAAGACTTGCATGAACTGATGCTAAGTGAAATGAGCAGAACCAGGAGAACTCTGTACATCGTAACAGCAACATGGTGAGATGACTGACTTTGTTAGATTTAGCTCTTCTGAGCAATGCAATGATCTAAGACAACTCCAAAAGACTCATGATGGAAACTGCTATCCACATTCAGAGAAAGAACTATGGAGTCTGAATGCAGATCAAAGCATACCATTTTCTGTTTCTTTTGTTGTTTTTTGTTTTTTCTTTCTCATAGATTTTCTCTTTTGTTCTGATTCTCCTTTCACAATGTGACTAATGTGGAAATATGTTTAACATGATCATATACATGCATACATATATATGTGTGTGTGTATATATATATATATATATATATAGCCTATATCAGATTGCATACGCATCTTGGGGAGAGGGAAGTGGATGGAGAAGGGATAAAATTAGAACCCAAAATCTTATAAAAGTGAGTGTTGAAAAGTAAAAATAGATAAATAAATAACTTTTTTTTAAGAAGACATGAGTTGTCTACTTACATCTACAATAGGGTCATTAAAGGCTCATCCAAGAGCAAATGAAGACTTGATGAAGCCAAGAACAACCCTCGCCTCCCCAAAGTCTTCAGGACTCAGCAGAGATTTTCCTCTTGGCTAATGTTGGTTGCTCTGATCAGAGAAGCTTTATCCCATGGAAACTCTGACTCTTGGCAGATACTGTCCTGAACCCAACTGGTCAGGAAGGCATAGTTTCAGGTATTTTGCCAAAATACCACCCAGCTCTTCAGATTAGGCTCCATCTTGATGTCTAAATTCTACAAGGTGAGTAAGAATGAATGGAAAGAAGAAAAAAATGAACCAGTCAACTATGACTTGAAGGTATGCCACAATAAAACTTTAATGTGATAACTGCTTAAGGCAGTAGAAAACTGGGCAAACAGAATTACTGGGAAGAAGGAAGTTCAGAAGAGGACGTGGACAAGCAGGGCAGTTTTATTACTTCTGTGTTAAATTTAATATACACCTTTTAAAAACGACATAATAAAAGTTCTCAGCTTCATATGCAACCCTCTGGTTTTTTTGTATACTGAAATAATTGAAATGTTCGTTTTTGTTTGTCAAGTTACTAATAAAAAGAGAATGAAAAATTAAATTAAAAACTAAATGACTTTTGAAATATGAAAGTTTAAAAAAAGAAATATGAAAGTACTTTGAAGAAAAAAATCACTAAACAAACTTAAGGAATAGATTAGATCTGTGATTTCATTGTTATAGGGAACTCCCAGATGAGGACATTCCCTCTACCAAGGCAGGTTAGCACCTTTAAGATGTAAAGCCCTCTTATTTGATAAAAGTATGTTCAAAAATAATTATTTCTTGTCTACATCAGAGTCTTATAGAACCTCTTTTCTATGTTAAGTTTTCCACCATCCTTCCAAAAGATCCAAAGTTCCTTCTTATATTAATTATTTCAAT
>WOXC01007251.1:0-25000 GCA_011680675.1 Gymnobelideus leadbeateri | reverse complement strand
TAGCACCACATAAATGACAGCTATTGTTGTTGCTGCTACTGCTATCTCTGTTATTGTTAAACAGGACCAGGAATGTGGCTAGCAATGCCTCCTAGTGGGAGAAAAAAGAAAGTCTTTCATTGTCTGTCACATACCTGCCTTTCTTATGCAAAATTTGAGAGACTGTATTTTCAATGAATAATTATAAACCAGTCACAATGATTCAGACTTTGACAAGGTTTTGACAACTTCAATGAGCAAAGTTTGAAGAGAATCTGTCCCTCACGTACTGCATTTTTATATTGTGTTAGAAATCCAGTATTCAACAACATTATTTCATGCAGAGAAATATATTTTGAGATAGAATAGTGATGGCATATTGTTGAGATAATAATAATGATAACCATAATATCTACATTCACATTATCTTTTAACTTTGTAAAGTACTCTATTAATATTATCTTTCTCTCTAATTCCACATTTATGCAATATTTCCTTATAAGCTAAGGATATGTAAATTTAGATCTATGTCTATTAATACCTGAAAGATCAATGATCTTATAAGTGTAGGGGACTCTTGGTAGGGAAACTCCTTCCACTGACAAGATATGCCACCTGTTTATGACTTAGACCCAGAGCTTAAGTGCCTTGTCTATACCAACATGGCTAATAGGAATTAGAAACAGTATTTTAACCCAGATCTTCCTAACTACAGGTCCATTATATTTTGCTGCCTCTAAATCTATAGTTCAAAACAATTGGTGAGGAATAATATGATGCTCAAGTCTGTGTGAGTACTTACTTTTTTATAGGCACAATCTTGAGGAGGCAGAGTTTTCATTCAAGCCAGTAACTGATCACTTGTTGAGATTTTTTGCATTGTCTACTGAGCAGGAATCTTGTCCCTTGCATTCTATGAAATACCCAGACTGATCAGTCTTGCTGTTAGCAACCCAATGACCATGAAGAAAAATGATGAAAAACACCCATTCTAAAACAAAGAGGATAAAACCCTACCACCCTCCACTTGCCAGGGGAGAGTACCACTCATTGGAGTAAAAGGATCTCAGAATTAAAGAGCATCATAGCTGGAAAGGGTCATCTAAAATAAGCTATATTCCTTCTTTAAGCTGGCTATTGAGTGATCATTGAGCCTTTGCTTGGATACTTCCAATGAAGGACAATCCAATACCTCCAGAGGCAGTAAGTATATTCTAACTGTAGAATAGCATTAATTAGTAGCACTTTGCCTTCAGGGAACAAGGCTAATCCCTTTTCTGTGTGACAGCCCTTCAAATAAATGAACACAGCTATTATAATCTCATGAATCTTTTCTATACTAATTCTCTTCAGTTTATCACAGAATCACAAAATTTGAGAGTGACAGGATGGCTAGGTGGCGCAGTGAGTAGAGCACTGGCCTTGGAGTCGGAAGGACCTGAGTTCGGATCCGGCCTCAGACACTTAACGCACACACAAACAAAAACCTAGCCGTGTGACCTCGGGCAAGTTACTTAACCCCAATTGCCCTCTAAAAAAAAAAGAAAGAAAAAAAAGAGAGTGACCACAGTGGTCATCTAGTCCAACCTAGATTTGAGGAGGAGTCTCCCTCAAATCTATAAGACATGTAGTTGACCAGCCTCTGTTTGAAGACTTCCAATGGAGGTGAGGGGTAAGGGAGAAACCTTCACCCCGTGAAGGCAGCCCCTTTTATTTTTTAATAACTTTCATTGTTAGTCAATTCAACAAGCATGTATTAAGCACCTACAGTATGTGCATGCTAAACACAGAGGATGGAAAAAAAAAGGCAGAACAATGACTGCTCTTGAATAGCTTCCAGTCTGATGGAGGAGATGACATACAAACAACTACATGCAAACAAAACATATACAGGATAAATTGGAGATAATCTCAATGGAAGGCACAAAGATTAAGGAGTATTGGGGAAATTTTATTTGTTAAGATTTCCCTGCCCCTCTCCCCCACCCCCTGCAAAAAAAAAATAGATTTACCTCTTTGAAGTTTCCAGCCATGGCTCCTGGATCTGCTACTTAACACCAAAAATAACAAGCCTCTCCTCTCTCCTCCACATGGCACACTTCTATCCTATTCTCTGCTCCCTCCTTCCCTCAGTCTTCTCCTGTCCAATCTAAACATTACAAATGCCTTTAACAGAACCCCATGACCTGGGAGACAATGAGCTACAATGGAAAGAACATTGGCTTTTGAGTCAGAGGACCTGAATCCAAATGCTGCCTCTGATGCTTATTACCTATACAGATTTGAGCAAATCATTTATCTTTCCCTGGCCTCAGTTTCCTCATAAAATGAAAGGGTTGTACTAACTGACCTATGAGGCCCCTTTCAGCTCTAGATAGATGACCGCATGAACATAAGGCCTTCTACCATCCTGATTGCCCTCTGTCTTACCAGCATCCTCCTTAAACCGTGGTGCCCAGAACTAAATACGATCATCACAGTACATCAACCACCTCCCGATTCCCAGAAGCTACACCTCTCTCTTAATACAACCCACAATCAAAGTAGCAGTTTTGGCTGCTGCCTCACAAGGCTGACTCATGTTGAGCTTGCAGTCATGTATCATGTATGTGGGGAGTTGGTTTTCAATAGTTAAGTATAAAACTTGACTGATTAGCCATTGAACTTAGTCTTACTAGACTCAATCCAATGCTCAAGTCTACCCTGTTCCATTTGGACCCTGTTAAGTCTTCTGCAAATTTGATGGGCATGCCTTCTATGCCTTTATCCAAGTCTTTGGTGAAAATGTTAAGGAGCATAGGACCAAGCACAGATCCTTGGGTTTTTCTACCAGATACTTCCTGCCACATTGATAACGAGCCATAAGCAGCTGCTCTCTGGGTCTGGCAACCCAACTAGTTCTGAATTCATTTGTCTTCTCCATGAGAACTAGATGAGATAATTGAGCAAAAACTTTTATAAAATGTAGGCAAACCATAGCATTCCCCTAATCTAGGAGTTTAGTAGTCCTGTCTAAAAAATAATAATAATAATAATTAACATTTCTGTAACACTATGTACTAGGCTCTGTGCTAGATACTTTACAAATATTATTTCATGTGATCCTCACAACAACCCTCAGGAAGGTGATTGATATGCTATATTATGCCCTTGTCAGATCACATCACATGTTCAGTTCTGGGCACATGGCTTAAAAGGAATGTTGACAAGCCAGAGGATAATCAAGATGGTAAAAGGCCTTATGTTCATGAGATCATCTATCTAAAGCTGAAACCTTATTATTAACCTCATTTTACAGATGAAGAAACCAAGGCAATTGATTTTTCCCTACTTCTGTCTCCTGGTACTTCTCCTATTTCCACAGTTTTTCAAATGACAATGGCCATTTCTTTCATTGCTAGAGGTTGCATTAATCTGGACCAGATGATTTGAATTCAGGAGAGGCAGCTAGATGCTTTCTTTTCTCACCATCCCTCCCCTTAATTATCTTGGGTATCAACTCCCTGTTCAGCATTTTTGTTCTGTCATTTCCAGTGAAAAGGTCATTCCCTTTGGCAGAGAAAACAGAACTAAAATAAGGATTGAGTATCTCTTGGCCCTTATATTCCTCCTTTCTACCTCTAGCAAAGGTCTTATCAATTAGAAAAGAATTAGTCAATGCACCCAAAGATCTAGGTGAGAAAATGAATTAATTATTGACCTGTCATATCAGAGAACATGTAAAATATCTGACATCTGGTTATATTCTGAGAGCATTTTTTCTATTTTATTCTAAACACTTTTTTGTACCAACACCCATTATGGATAATTAGATAAAATTGAAAATTGCATATTTTGAGTAGACAAGAAAGCAAAATCATGAATAAGCAAGACTCTGAGGATGAACCAACTTATTTTGAGTACTAAGTTACAAAGACAATAGAATAATAAATATGATGAAAAGCAATTTCTAATTTGCAATCACTCCCAGTGAGCCTAAAGCACAGTGTGTGTCTTGTTTCCAAGTGATTCCTGGAAAATTGCAAAGGCTTTTAAAAATAAAACTAATCAAATTTATAAACTAGACTCTAAATTTTTAAAGTAGAAATGGAACAAATGAAGTAATCCCATCCCACCCCCATACTAACTTAAAAAAAAAGAATAGGGGGAGCTGAAAATTCTTGTCAAGTATCTTACAGGGGAAATGATCAGGTTCCATACTGTTTTAAGTTAGAGTTGCCTTTTAGATTATTGAGAAAGAATGTTTGCTATGACCAGTGAGTTCTTGATAAAATTCCATCTGTCTCTGCCCTTCTTCATTTTGTACTCCAAGGCTAAACGTGCCTATTATTCCAATTATCTTTCAATTTCCTCCTTTAGCATTCCAAGCCCCTATGATGAATGGTGACACCTTTTGGGGGTATATTTCTAAAAGATGTAGGTTTCCATGGAACTCAGCGACTTTGGCCTCTTTCGCATCAATAATTGGAATACAGATTCGTTTTACTATGTTGATGGGGAATGGTTAGATTGAACCTTAGATTCAAACAGATGCCATTCTGTCATTTTTGAGATTTTACTCCAGTATTTCTCACCCTTTTGTTGATGAAACTTGTTCTTCTATTCAAAGGGCCAATCTTGGAGCAATGGGTGGAAATTATAGAGAGGCAGATTTTACTTCCTAACAACTAGAGATACCCCAAAGTGAGATGGGCTGCATTCCAATTTAGGGGATCCCCCTCATTAGATGGCTTCAAGAAGAGGCTAGATGATCCTATGTCAAGAATTGAGGGGATTTCTATTCAGGCACAGTTGGACTAAAATGCCTTCCAGTTCTGTGATTCTAGGATCAGAACCATTGCTCTTAATTCCAATCCTAGTGTGGTTTGCTCCATCCCCATTTCTCTTGGTTTGAGAGAGGCTCAAACCAGACAAAAGAGTCTCCACACAACCTCTGCTTAATCAGTATGGGTTGTGCTTGGTCAGAGTGGTGAGGAATAGTGCTCAGGAGAAGAATAAGAGGGTCAAAACCTTAAGATGCTAAGGCAGACCTGATTTTGCCTTGACCCCAAAGAGAGCAGCCAAAGTAGCTGAGAAGAACATCCAAGAATTTCACATCAGCTCATCTTAGGACATCCCCAAATAAAAGCATCAACCCTACAGCCCCAGAGGAATAAGCCCTGACTATACATCACCTGTATGTGTACACTAGCATATGTTTTCCCTAGTTTCCAATATATGTCCCCTCTACCATTGGGATTGCAGGGAAGGGAAGGAGAAGGGAAACTGGTCTTATCACTTATCTTGCCATGCTGTTTAATTAAGGGCTTTTTCCTTCAAATTCCTGTATCTTCTGGATAACTCATAAAGTAACCCTATGGTGGAGCTCATGAATTATGGTTTCAATGGGGACCCACAATCTGTGGTTTTAGTAGATGCAAACACATTCATAACATGCCTCAAACCTGAGGTAGCAGTGAAGGGGTATGCTGTGAGGAGGACCCTGTGTGGTAATGCAGGTACCATATCAACCGAGAAGTCAACAAGGACTTAGCTTCCATCCATTTTCCATGCATAATAGATAGATAGATAGATAGATAGACAGACAGACAGACAGATAGATAGATAGATAGATAGATAGATAGATAGATAGATAGATTTATATGCCTAAGAAAGACACAGCACAGATGCCACATTATGCAAATCCATCCTAAGTCTCATAACTAACTAGAGAGGTAGGCATTGGTAATATATATATATATTACCAATGCCTACCTCTCTAGTTAGTATATATATATACATTTTATTCTTAAGCAACACATTTTTTTAACCATACAGCAAGAGACACAAAGGAATTGCCACTGGCAACAACAGGCCAATGGTAGAACCAGATAAGAAGGCAGGATTTATTATTCTTAGATCCATAATCTGACCACTAATCCACCCTTTGCAACAAAGTCATGTCTTTCATGAGTGAAACATGGGGAATTTTTTGAAACTTCCCAATATAGTCAGAGGAAAAGGATTGACAATGAATAGGGTTTCAGATAGCCAAGCAGATAATGTGTAATAAATTGAAAAGTGTCAGGAGGATGGGAATTGGGATGTAGAGGGGGCAGGGAGGGGAGGGGAGGAGAAGGGCCATGGATAGGCCAAACTCCTTTGCTCTGTGGTCAATTTATGACTCCATAGATATATTGCCTGTGTTCTAAAAGGACATTTGTTGAATAGGAGAGAAATAAATCAAGTCAGAGTGGGGGAGGGTGGGGGAAAAAAGGGAAGAAAGAAACCTCAGCATGACTTACTTACATAATGTCTTGGCAATCTTCAGGTAATACTGTGAGATTTGCCCATATTTTTCCCTTTGATTTCAATGGGTCTCCTTTTGTGCTCAGTGTAAGTATTTTTTCCCTTCCCTTGAATTTTCAATTTAAGAAAGGTCAATAAATGATAAGAAGTGCATATGGAATTCAGATTTCTTCATTTACATTTCATAGGATGATAGATTTAAATCTGTAAAGGAATTTGGAGGATATATATAGTTCTATCCCTTTGCTTTTCAAATGAGGAAACTGAGCCCCAGAAATGTGATATGACATGTCCAGGGTCACACAGTAAGTGACAGAGCCAGGTTTTAAGCTCTGACTCCCAATCCAGCCCCTGTTCTCCTGCCCCCCTCTTCCTCCTGCCCTTGAATCATTTGTTAATACATGGGTGGTATAAAGATGTAATGAACCGAAAGGATCAACACTTCATCTTTTAAGTGTAAGGACTGTTTTACGAGATCCTGAGTTTCTTCACCTGTAAAATGAGTACAGGGAGGGAGGGAGTTATGCTAAATGCTATTTATGACTTCTAGCTCTAACGTTCTGTGAATCCGCATCTATGACAATGACTACTTTGTTTAATATCGATTTGGGTTTTCCTTCACAGGAGATTATAGCATTGTTGTTCAGTCACGTCCGACTTGTCATGACCCCATTTGGGGTTTTCTTGGCAAAGACACTGGAGTGGCTTGCCATCTCCTTCTAATTTTGCAGATGACAAAACTGAAGCAAAAAGTGACTTGCAGTTTCTGAGGTTGGATTAGAACTCATGAAGATGAGTCTTCCTGACTCCAGACTCAACGGTCTGTACACTATGGCGCCACCTAGCTACCCATCACAGGAGATAACAGCCAATTAATGTAGTGACTGTGTTGATTTTAGAATTTAAAGAACAAGCCATCTTTCCTCTCTGGGCCTCAGTTTTTCTCATTTATAAAATGAGGGGACTGGACTGGATGGCCTCAAATTTTGCTCCCTGTTAAATCACTCTACAATTCCAGTTGAGCATTCTAGAATATTCTAAAGAATTTGTAATTTAAAAAAAATATAACTGATAACATTAAAAACTTGCTAGCATTTTGTCAGTTACAGCAGAGGCTGCTTTCCCCAGCAATCTATCAACCTGAAATTTCTTTAAATAGCATTTCTAGACATTTCAAGTGTCAGGAGACGTGATTTTCATAAGGACAACGCTGATGACCTCTGGGATCCTGAAATACCCTCTGAATTATCCAGTAAATATCAGATTATCCTGCCTGTAGTTTTAGTGTTAAACTTAGTTTACCAGTCTCTGATTCTTTGAAAATTGCTAATTAGGGCGGAGCCAAGATGGCAGAGTAGAAACAGCGCGTCCAAGGCACTCTCCCCCCAGATTACCTCCAAACTATGTAAAAGGGGACTCTGAACAACTTCTGGAGCCCCAGCACCCAAAGAACAACACAGAGAAGCTAACCTCCCACTGAGGACAGCCCAGCAGCCCTGCAGGAAGGACCAGCACAGCGCTCTGGGAGCCGGCAGAACGCAGAGCGTGTGCAGGGGAGCCGAGCACAGGTCTGCCTAAGTCGCGGTTTTAGCCCCAGGGCAGTGGGGCCAGCAGCCGGCTGGAGTGACCCCAGAACACCAGCAGCTGTGGCGATTCCAGAATTATTAACATAGACATGCCTAGGACAAAGTGAGAGGTTAGTGCCCTATGGACTGTGGGACCAGTATTTGGGGAATGCGTTGGCTTCCTCCCCTGGGGGCTAGAAGCCACTGAGGAGACACGCCATTTTGTAGTTTTCAGAGGCAGCTCCAGCTCCTGGCCTGCGAACTGTAGGGACATCCAGTCTTGGGGGGTAATGGCTCTTGCTTTAACCTCCCTGGATCTGGATTGTGATCTGGGGTGGAGGTTGTGGGTGGGTTTCCAGCTTGCCAGAAATGGAATTTGTCCCCCAACACATTCGGGATGAAAGTTCACCTGTCCAGCGGCCCAGTCATACTGTGGCAACAAGCCCAAAAGTCAAGTAATTAAGTGGCAACATGCCAAGGCAAAGGAAACAAATTAAACAGAAAAATGCAACCTTAGACTCCTATTTTGGGGGCAAAGAGGATCGAAGCATAGAACAGGGGGAGGACTGTGAGGTCAGAAATCCTGCTCCAAAAGCCCCAAAGGAAAATATGAGCAGGTTACAGGCCGTAGAGGACCTTAAGAAGGACTTTAAAAATCAAATAAGAGAAGTGTAGGAAAAATTGGGAAGAGAAATGAAAAGGATGCAGGAAAAGTATGAAATGAGGGTCAACAGCCTCACTGAGGAAAACAACACCTTAAAAAATAGACTAACTCAAATGGCAAAGGAGGCCCAAAAGGGCAATGAAGAGAAGAATGCCTTAAAAAGTCAAATTTGCCGGATGGAAAAAGAATCTCAAAAATTCACTGAAGAGATTCATTCCCTCAGAGTTAGACTGGAGCAAATGGAAGCTAATGACTTTATGAGAAATCAAGATGCTGTTAAGCAGATCCAAACAACTGAAAGATTAGAAGGCAATGTGAAATATCTCATGGGAACAACCACTGACCTGGAAAATAGATCCAGGAGAGACAATTTAAAAATTATCGGACTACCTGAAAGCCATGATCAAAGAAAGAACCTGGATATCACCCTTCAAGAAATTCTCAAGGAAAATTGTCCTGATGTTTTAGATCCAGAGGGCAAAATAGAGGTTGAAAGAATCCACAGATTACCTCCTGAGAAAGATCCCAAAAAGAAAACTCCCAGGAATATTATAGCCAGGTTCCAGAATCCCCAGATCAAGGAGAAAATACTACAAGCAGCCATGAAGAAACAATTTCAATATTGTGGAAACACAATCAGATTAGCACAGGACCTGGCAGCTTCTACACTGAGGGATTGAAGAGCATGGAATATGATATTCCAGAGGGCAAAAGAGCTGGGACTGAACCCAAGGGTCACCTACCCAGCAAAACTGAGTATTTTGTTCCAGGGGAAAATATGGTCATTCAGTGGAATAGAGGACTTTCAAGCATTCTTGAGGAAAAAACCAGAGTTGAATAGAAAATTTGACATCCAGACACAAGAAGCAAGAGATGCCTGAGAAGGTAATCAGGGAAAAGAAATCAAAAGGAACTTATCAAAGTTGAACTATTTACATTCCTATATGGAAAAACAATAATTGTGACTGATGAAACTTTTCTCAGTATGAAAATAGTTGAAGAAGGGCATATGAATACATATGTGAATGTGTGTATATATGTTTACAGTTATATATGGATAGAAGGTGTAGGTTGAATTTGTTGGGAAGGGAGGATATTCAAGGGGTGAAATTATGAGGTGAGAGAGGAAAGTGGAAAGAGGAGATGGGGAGAGACAGGGTAGGGTAAACTATCTCATATGGAAGAAGCAAGGGGAAGTGGCTACAAGGGAGGGGAAGAATAGGAAGGCAAAAAGGCAAAACCACATTCTCATTGAATTTGGTTCAGGGAGAGAATGACATACATACTAAATGGGATATCTCAACCTGCAGCAGAATAGGGGGAAAGGGGATGAGAGGAGGGATGATGGATGGGAGGGCATTCTTGGGGGGAGGGGAGGTTGGAAGTACCCACTATAGAAGAGGGACAGGATCAAGTAGGGAATGGACCAGGTGGGGGGTGGGATGGGTGGGAGGGAATTATAAGTAGCCTTGTACAATATATCTACTATGGTAAAGTTTTGCATAGCTAGACATGTACAACATATACTGAATTACTTATCTTCCCAGAGGGAATGGGTGACAAGGGAGGAAGGGAATGGATCTGAAATTTGAGGTCTTAAAATTAAATGTTTCAAATATATATAAATACTATTTTTAATACTCTTTTGCTTGTAATGGGGAGATAAGATGTGCAGGCATTGGGGCACAGAGATTCACTTTCCTCTAATGGAAAAGTTGAAGGGGGTATAGGAGAAGATATGGGAGAGAGCAGATTGGAGGAAGCGATATCTTGTGGGACTGCTATTCTGGGAGGGTGGGTAGGGGAAAAATGGGGGAAAAATTGTAACTCAAAATCTGGCGGAAATGAATGATGTAAAACAGAAGTTAATAAAGCATTTGTTTAAAAAAAAAGAAAATTGCTAATTAGGGCATAATAGAGAGGGCACTTCTCTGTTAAGAAGATTTAGTTAACCAAGTGCTTCCCATAGAAGAAGTATTGATGTCTTACATAAGAAGCTAAGGTATTAATTAAAGTAGATTTTTTTTTTATCTTAAAATGGAATAGTAGGAGTGTAGTAGATAAAGGTAAACTATATATCTGTGGTATGGCACATGGCCTAACCATCCTCACCCAACCTCAGAGAAAAGCATTCATTGCATTTTTCAGCATTTTTTAAAATTTTAGTAATGCATTTTATTTTTATATCATAATCAGTTTCCAATATGAAACTCCACCATGGACCAAAGAAAACATCTAAGAAAATCGAACCAACAAAACAACCATAACTACTGCCATATGCAATATTCCAGTCAGTCAGTAAACAGGCATTGTGTTAAGCATAGAGGATACAAAGAAAGGCAAAAGACAGTCTATGCTCTCATGTAGCTGAGTCTAATGGAGGATACAACACAAAAACAAGTACATATAAACAAGCTATATACAAGACAAATAACATATAACCATCAGAGAGGAGGCATTAGAACTAAGAGAAAGGCTTTTAGCTGGGATTTGAAGGAAGTGAGGGAAAATGAGGTGGGGATGAGGAGGAAGAGCATTCCAGACATGGGCACAGCCAAAGAAAATGTCTGGAGTCAGGAGATGGAAAGTCTTATCCAAGAAAGAGCAAGGAGGCTGGTGTCACCAGATCAGAGTGTATAGGGGGAGTGGGGAGGAGTAAGAAGTTTATAAATGTAGGGGAAAATAGGTTAGAAATAGTTTAGAATGCCAGCCAGAGGATTTTTTATTTGATGTTGGAGATGATAGTCATTATTGAATTGGGTAGGCGGTGACCTACCCTTTAGGAAGATCCCTTTGACAGTTGGGCAGGTAGATGGTGCAGTAGATAGAGTATGCAGACTAAAGTCAGGAAGGGTCATCTTCCTAAGTTCAAATCCAACCTCAGACATTTAGAAACTGTGTGACCCTGGACAAGGCACTTTACCCTGTTTGCCTTGGTTTCCTCATCTGTAAAATGAGCTGGAGAAGGAAATAGCAAACCACTCCAGTGTCTGCCAAGAAAACCCCAAATGGAGTCAGAGACTCAGACACAGCTGAAAAATGACTGAACAGCAAAAGAAGGATGGACTAGAGTGGGAAAAGACCCACCACCAGGCTATCACAATAGTCCAGCCATGACATGATGAAGGCCTGCACCAAGATGTGGCAGTGTCAGAGAAGAGAAGAGGATGGAAGTGATAGAAGTTACAGAATTCACCAACAGACTTTTGCAGCATATTGAATGTGAGGGTTGAAAGAAAATGAGGAATTGAGGATGATCCCTAGGTTGTGAACCTGGGTGACTGAGAGGATGGTGGTAACCTTCTCAGTAACAGGAACGTTAGAGGAGAGAATTAGAGGGGCAGGAGATAAATGGATTCAGTTTCAGACAAGTTGAGTTTAAGATGTCTGTGGGAGTTCCAGTCCAAGATGTCTAAAAAGTAGCTAGAGATGAGAAACTGGAGGTGAACAGAGAGATCAGGGTTGGAGGGGAATATTTGAGACTCTTCAACATGGAGATGATGATTGAATCTATGGGAGTTGATGAAATCATGAAAGAATAGGGAGGAGAGAAGGCAGCCCAGGACAAAGCCCTGTGGGATGCCCCTCGTCAGCACACATGACCTAGATGAAGATCCAGCAAGGGAGAATCAAAAGGAATGGTCAGACATGCAGGAGGAGAATCAGGAGACAGTAACATCCTGAAAACTTAGAGGAAAAAGAATATTAAGGAGAAGAGGGTGATCAATATTCTGTCACTCAGTCAATAAGCATTTATTAATCCCCTACTATATGCCAGGCACTGTGCTAAGCATGGGATCAACAGCATCAGAGGCTGCAGAGAGGTCAAGAAGGGCACACAAGGCCTGAGAACAGGCCATTGGATTTGGCCATTAAGAGATCCTTAGTAACTTTGGAGAGAGCAGTTTCTGTGAAATGCCGAGGTTGGAAACAAGACTGTGGAGTTATTAAGAGTCTCTCCATCCATAGTCCCCCCTAAAGGAGAACCATAAAATCCTAGTATGGATCTGAAGAAGACCCAAGAGATCACCTAGTACAACCTGAGGCAAGTGTGACTCAGCTGTTCTCAGGAATCAAGACGAGTCCTTGCTATTCAACTGAGCCCAGCTGCTTTTCAGTGTTGTTTCATTTGCATTATTGCATCCACTGAGAGCCCTCTTCTTCTGGTTCTGTTTCATCTACCCTGCCTCAGTTCATACATGTCCTCTCATGTTTTTCTGACTTCTTCAAAATCATTCTTTAACATTCCTATATTTGTTGTAACAGTCGACTACATTCCCATTCCACATTTTGTCCAGCCCCTCCTTAATCCATGAGCACCCACTTTGTTCGCAGGTTTTTTGCTACTACTAAAAATGTTCTAGTGTATCTTTTAATGCATATAGGACCATTCTTTCTGTCATTGGCTTCCTAGGGGTAGAATTGCTGGATTAAAGGAGGTGGTGAGTTTAGTGACATTTCTCACATAATTCCAAAGAGTGTTCCAGAATGATGGAGATGTTACCATGTCTCTCTCTTTCCACAGCCCCTCCAACAATGTCTGTTTTCATTATGTTACCATCTAAGAACTCATTTTTCAGAAGGGAGGAGGGCCTCCACAGAACAATATGCCAAAGCTCACATCCCCAATGGGTCTTACATTTAATCAAATTTCATCCTCACGGAGCAATGAACTTTAGAAATTCCCTCCAACTATAAATATTATTCCCAGGCAGAGTAAGTCACTGACATGGACCAGCTGCTCTCAAAGGGATCGAATTGCTGAATAAAGAAAGGTCTTGTGTCTTCCCTCAGAGGCAGCTGGGTAGAGTGGAATATGACCAGCCCTAGATATCAGGAGACATGGGTTCCAATCCCACTTGACTTCTCAGAGACTCAGTTTTCTCCTCTCTAAAATAAAGCCCATAAAGAAGATTTAAGAGTTTGTAATGACTTTACAAGTCATCTATAGATCATTCATTTTATGAAGGAGGAAACTGAGGCCCAGAGAAGTTAAGTGTGCTGTGCAAAGGCCTCAAGACAAAGCCAGAATTTGGTATTCTCTGGCTCCAGACCAGAGCTTCTTCTGACACACCAAGTCACATACTAACTACCTCACCTGATTGTTGTGAGTCAGGCATTTTGCAAACTTTATAGGGCAATGAGATGTGAATGAATATATTCCCTGATCAAATGTTTGCCTCTGTGGGAACCCTTTCTCTATTGCACTACTATCTGGTATTTGCTCAGCTAGCTTTGCTCCCTCTTTCTTTCAATACCACATAATTACCTGACACTAAGATCAGACTTCCTTGAAGGAAAGTAATATTAGAACCATATTTTATGGGAGAGCAGACTCCATAAACTCTATTTTCTCTCTCCCTGCATTTCTTTTCCTTCTATGTCCTGTCATCATGACTTCTATAATGAAATAATTAAATTGGATTACTTGAAAAGCAATAAAAAGCAAGTAGCTAAATAAGCTTCCTGCCCTCACCAACTGTGTGGTGAGCAGACCAGCTCAATCTTTCAATGGCTCCTAATAATGAATGATTTGCAGGTAGTGAAGATACAAGCCAACATCATCCATTGGATGAAAAAGATTTAACACAACAGTCACCAGGGACTCTTCTTTCCACAAAAATTAGCTGTGTTTGTTAACCCAGAGAAATCTAACACATACTTTTTAAAAATATATATATTTGAAATTACAAAAAAAGAAATTATACCACCCATATACTTTTATCAGAACTAGTTAATAATAACTAACATTTATATTGCGCTTTGAAGATTTACAAAGTACTCTACTTATGGAATGAGATAGTAAGGTTTTTCTCCAGTCAAAATAGAGAACCAAAGTAAGGGGGTTTGCTGCTAACAGATATGCATGACTAGGATAAGAATGAGAGTCAGGTGACTGGAAAATAATTACCTTGCCTCCTTCTCTTCACTTATGTTCTAGTTCAAATTCATTTGCATGATCAGAAAGAATGCTGGGAATTTCTTTTTTTTTTCTTTTTTTTTTTTTTTTAAAGCAATTGGGGTTAAGTAACTTGCTCAAGGTTACACGGCTAGTCATTTTTGATTTATGCGTGGGTGCTCATTTTCTGAGGCCGGATCTGATCTCAGGTCATCCAAACTCCGAGGCCGGCACTCTTACTCACTGCGCCACCTAGCCTCCCCTTTAGGGCAATTGGGGTTAAGTAACTTGCCCAAGGTTACACGGCTAGGTTTTTGTTTGTGCGGATTAAGTGTCTGAGGCCGGCTCCGAACTCAGGTCCCTCCGATTCCAGGGCCGGCGCTCTATTCACTGCGCCACCTAGCCGCCCCTATGCTGGGAATTTCTAATGCTAAATCAGATAGTTATGTGATACAAAGGACTATACCTCATCCCTAGACACTGGGAAAGGAAGGAAGGAAAGACAAAGGGAGGGAGAAAGAAAGGAAGAAAAAGAAAGGAATGAAGGAAGGAGGAGAGGTAGAAAGAAAGAAAGAAAGAAAGAAAGAAAGAAAGAAAGAAAGAAAGAAAGAAAGAAAGGAAGGAAGGAAGAAAGAAAGAAATAGAAAGGAAAGGAAGGAAGGAAGAAGAAAAAAGAAAAAAAAACCAATTTACTCTTGGCCTAGGGATATGCTCCTCTCAATTTTGTGAGTTGGGTTCAGTGAGAGGTTTTCTAGTCACTATACTCAAGCATACTGAAACCAAGATGGTTGACAGGTAGAAGGGAGAAATAACAAGTTGGACTACAAAGTCAGGGGACTAATGAAGCTAGTGGAAAGTAGAGAAACCCAAGGGAGCTAGGGTTAGCTAGAGGGATGGGGAAGAGCATACAAAGGTGTTTAAGCCAGAGAACATGGGTTACCCATTCACATGTATGCTCTAGACAAACATATTCCCTATATATGTGTCCCCACGTTTGATCCCTATATGTTTCCACTCTTCCCACTGATGAGTTGTGTATTTATGGGAGAGTATGATCCAGGTTTATGGAGAGAATTTTCTAGTATCATTTTTCTTACACTGATATTTCAGTGAATTCCTTTGTTTCAAACTGACTGGACCCTCCAGCAAAAGGAAACATATCAGTTGGGGCTGGTGAGCTATGAGTCTTACTGAATGCGTACCGACAGATACCTTGATATTAAGGTGGCTTTCTGTGGGTCACATGTGACAGAAGACTGACCTAGGCACTACACATATACTACTTCATTTTTCTGTCCAATACGCTGTGATATTAGGTTTTGTTGTTCAGTCATTTTTCTTTTCTTTTTTATGCATATTATTTATTTTGCCTTATTCTATGTTTTAATTAAATTTTGTGTTTATTTTTAGTTTGCATCATTCATTTCCACAAGATTTTGAGTTACAAATACTTTCCCTGTCTCTCCCCTACCCACCAGCCCAAAACAGTGATCTCACTGTATAGCCCCCTCCTCCAATTTGCTCTCTCCTATATCCTCCCCCACCCCTCCTCTGACTTTCCAGCAGGACAAGATGGATCTCCATACCCCAGTACCTGTACACCTTATTTCCCAGTTGCATGAAAAAGAAATAATAATTTTTTTAAACATTTGATTTTAAAACTTTGAGTTCCAGATTCTTTCCCTTCCTCCCTCATCTCCCACCCCTACTGGGAAAACAAGCAATTCAATATAGGTTGTACATGTATAGCCATGCAAAACATTTCATAGTAGATATATTGTGAAAGACAGACTATATTTCCCTTCCCTCCCTTTCCCTTCCCTCCTTTCCCTCCTGTCCCACCTCCCACTCGTTCTATTCTCTACTTTGACCCTATCCCTTTTCAAAAGTGTATGCTTCCAACTTCCCCCCCCAACCTGCCCTCCCTTTCATCATCCTCCCTCTCATCCCCTTCCTCCCACTCTCCTGTAGGGCAAAATACCCTATTTAGTGTATATGTCATTCCCTCCCTAAGCCAAATTCAATGAGAGTAAGGATGACCCATTCCCTTTTGCCTTCCTGTTCTTCCCCTCCACTGTAACAGTTTTCCCTTGCCTCTTCTATATGAGATAATTTACCCCATTCTGTCTCTCCCCATCTCCTCTCATTATATTCCTCTCTCACCTCTCAATTTTACCTTTTAGGTATCATCCCTTCCTATTCAATTGGTCTTGCACCCTCTGTCTATGTATACCTGTGTATAACTATGAATACCTATAATACATATACACATATGTATTCATATGCCCATATACCCTCCTATATAGACATATGTATGTATGTATATATACATCTATATTCCCTTCAACTATTTTCATACTGAGAAAAGTTTCATTAGTTACAATTATCATTTTTCCATGTAGGAATGTAAATAGTTCAACTTTAATAAGTTCCTTATGATTTCTTTTCCATGTTTACCTTCTCATGCTTCTCTTGTTTCTTGTATCTGAATGTCAAATTTTCTATTCAACTCTGGTTTTTTCATCAAGAATGCTTGAAAGTTCTCTATTTCATTGAATGACCATATTTTCCCCTGAAACATGATACTCAGTTTTTCTGGGTAGGTGATTCTTGGTTTTAATCCCAGCTGCTTTGACCTCTGGAATATCATATTCTAAGCCCTTCAATCCCTCAGTATAGAAGCTGCCAATCCTGTATTATCCTGATTGTGTTTCCACAATATTCAATTTGTTTCTTCCTGACTACTTGTAATATTTTCTCTGTGATCTGGGAACTCTGGAACCTGGCTATAATATTCCTTGGAGTTTTCTTTTGGGGATCTTTCTCAAAAGGTGATCGGTGGATTCTTCCAACCTCTATTTTGCTCTCTGGTTCTGAAACATCAGGGCAATTTTCTTTGAGAATTTCTTGAAGGATGATTTCTAGGTTCTTTTTTTTTATCATCACTTTCAGGCAGTCCAATAATTTTTAAATTATCTCTCTTGGATCTATTTTCCAGGTCAGTGGTTTTTCCAATGAGATATTTCACATTGCCTTCTATTTTTTTCATTTGTTTGGATCTGTTTAATAGTATCATGATTTTTCATAAAGTCACTAGCTTCCATTTGCTCCAATCTAATTCTGAAGGAATTATTCTCTTCAGTGAGCTTTTGAGATTCTTTTTTCCATCGGGCAAATTCAGCTTTTTAAGGCATTCTTCTCCTCATTGCCTTTTTGAACCTCTTTTCCCATTTAAGTTAGTTTATTTTTTAAGGTGTTATTTTCTTCAATCAGGTTGTTGACTCTCTTTTCATGATTTTCTTGTATCATTCTCATTTCTCTTCCCAATTTTTCCTCCACTTCTCTTATTTGGTTTTCAAAATTTTTCCTAAGCTCCTCTATGGACTGTAACCAATTCATATTTTTCTTGGAAGCTTTCGGTGCAGGAATTCTGACTTTGTTTTATTCCTCCTGATCCATGCTTTGACCCTTTTTTCCCTAAAAATGAATCCAAAGTCAGATTGCTGTGCTTGCTTTGCTTCCTTTGCTTGCTCACATTGCCACTCAATTACTTGACTTTTGAGCTGTTTGCCACAATAAAACTCTGATTCCAGAGAGGAGAGCTTTGTCCCAATCGCTGGGGATTTTGCAGCTGCTTGAGCAATTAGTAGTGTGCCCTCTCTGAAGCCTCCACTGGCTCTGGCACCTGGTCACCCACCCCAAGACCTCCATCCTAGACAGCAATCCAGATCCAAGCAGGTTAAAGCAAGAGTGATTACCCCTCAGAATGGTTGCTTGGTCCCCCTACAATCTGAAGGCCAGGAGCTCTGAAGCAGCCATGCAGCGCCAACCATGCTTCAGAATTATCAACCCATAAATACTTAGCTTCTCCTTCCAGGGGCAGAGACTGGACAGTACTCCCAGATCTCCTTTCCCAGAATCCACTGAGCTCTCACTTTGCCTTTGGCATTTATGGGTTGATAATTCTGGAAACCACCACAGCTGCTGGTGATCCACTCTCCCAACGTCCCTCTAGACATGGCTGGTCAAGGCACCCTGAGGCTAAAACCTTGACTCATGCAGGTCTGGGCTTGGCTTGCAGTATGCTGTGCTGGACCCTTTTTACCAGCCTGATGAGCTGTCTTCAGTGGGAGATTTGTTTCTCTCTGTCACTGTGTGGGTTCTGTAGCTCTAAAGTTTGTTTAGAGTCATTTTTATAGGTATTTGAGGTAGTTATGGGGGGAGCACAGGGAGCTTTCCTGCTTCTACACCACCATCATGGCTCCTCTCCTGTTCAGTCATTTTTCAGTTGTGTTTGACCTCATTTGGATTTTCTTGGTAAAGATACTAGAGTGTTTGTAATTTCCTTTTTCAACTCATTTTATAGATGAGAAAGCTGATGCAAACAGGGTTAAATGACTTGCCCAAGGTCACACAACTAGTAAATGTTTGAGGCTGGATTTGAACTCAGGAAAATGAGTCCTCCTGACTCCAGGCCCAGTACTCTAGGCACTGTATCATGCAACCATCCCATGATATCAATACTACAGGTATATTACTTCCATTTTACAGATGAGAAAACTAAGACTCAAACAAGTTTATTGATTGGCCCATGCTCACAAAACTCGTGTTAGAAGCTGCCCAGGAATCCCAGACTCTGAAGAATGCACAGTACTGTCTTGTCTCCCATTTGACTCTTCCTAGCACTTCACAGATTTTTTAACTCTGCTTAATTAATAACAACTATTTTGACAACAGACTTGAATATTGTCAGATAATTGTCTGTTGGATAATTTGTCTGTTTGACGGGTCAGCTTCTATTAAAAATAATGAAATGTGAACAAAATTCCAATTACAACTTATCTATAGTAATGACTCATTTTTGCCTAACATTTTATGTTTAAGAAGCATTTTCCTCCCAATAATCTTATGAAGTAGAGATGCAAACTTAGATTCCAGAGTCAGGAGAACTGGGTTCAGATGCCAGCTCTAATGAACATAAGCTGTGTAACCACTTACCTTTCTAAGTCTAAACTAACATCAGGGACAGATATTTTCACATGAATAAATGTGCAGAAAAATAAAGCTGACTTGAGTAGCAAAATGGCCATCACATTTCATAATATTTTGGATAGAAAAATAGGGTCCAGTTAAAAGACATAAATTTAATGTCAGAGGACTTGGGAAGTTCCAATCTCAGCTCCATAATTTTACTGCCCCTTACCTTGGGCGTTTACTTTTTGACATTGACATTTAATCTTCCTAAGTTTCAGTTTCCCCATTTATAAAGTGTTTAAACACATAAATAGAATGCTACTTGGCACATAGTACGTCTTAATTAAAGACAATTACCTACAATGAGGGAATTGAACCAGAGAATTTCTGAGGTCCCTTATAAGTTCTAAATTCCATGACTCTATGAAGTCATTATTAAATGTATTATATCCTTTTATTCTACTTGATTGACATTGATGTATTTTCACAATAACACTAGCCCCACTCCCTAGCCATAGTAGAACTTACACTTTTGATGAAAATTTCCCTAAACACCAACCATGTCTAATAGGAAATGATATAATCCATATCAGCATTTTGCCACTTCCTAGAGAAGAGAGGCCTCAGCAGTATCAGTTTTCTGAACTCAGCAGTGGTCATTGCATGGATCCAGAGTTGTTCTCTTTACAATACTCTACTCATTGTGTATGTTGTCTTGTTCATTCTGTAAACAGCATTTCATCAGTTCATACAAGTCCCACATTTCTCATTATTATGTAATTTATCTGCCTAAATTCTCTGCTATTAATTTCTGTGACTCTTAGTTCTCTCTTCTTCTAACTCACTATGAGCTCACTGGGAGTCTGAAAAGTCAGATAACCAAGCTTATTTGACCTTGATATAAAACAGGCTCCAGCTGAGGGCCTAAGAATGGGATTATGAATAATGTGCATGAGTTTAAATGCCTGGATTTTGTGCATCCATTTGGGCTACCCAGAAATCTTTCTGGTTCATTGCCTGGATCTCAATTACCATGTAAATATCTGAGGTTGCTGGAAAAATGACCCCAAGTTAAGTGTGATGTTGTTATATTACTTGTTCCTAATCTTCCATCGAATAGCTGCTTCAAATAGTCAGAATAACTAAAAAAAAAAAAACTAATCAATTATCTATTGGGAACACAGAAAGACTGGAATGAACAGCTTCATTTTATTTTTCCTATTATAATATGGTATCCCTTTTGGCCTTGGCCTCAAGTTCCTTCTTTTTCTCCTCTACTAAATTGTACTTGGACTTTTCATAGCATTAAAAACATAAAAGAAAACAAGAATTACATTGTACCTGGAATATAATAGGTCCTCAGTCAATGTTTTCTCTATCCATTTTTGTTGTTCAATCACTTCATTTGCGTCTGACTCTCCATGATCCCATTTGGGGTTTTCTTGTCGGAGATTCTGGAGTAGTTTTCCATTTCCTTCTCTAGCTCATTTTACAGATGAGGAAACCAAGACAAAGTTAAGGGACTTGCCCAGGGTCACACAGCTTGTAAGTGTCTGAAACTAGATTTGAACTCAGGTCTGCCTGACTCCAGGCCCAAAACCTAGCCACTGAGTGGCTGCTACATAGCAAAGATACAAATCTTAGCTTTTAGGGCAGGCTTGCCCCCTCTTTCTCAGAGTCACAGGAATTTTTGTTGGGAACAACTGCCAAACCTACCCTTACTTCCCCTCTCCCTTTTGGATACCTTTCAAAAAGCAACCCAAGTAATCTGCACAGCTTGGCCAAGTAGCCCTGGAGAAAGATAGGAGACAGAAATATAAATGGAGAGAAAATTAGAGTTTCCTGCACCCAAAGATACATTGGGAAGTGCTGATCTGAATGGGAAACACATGACCCCTTCACTGAGGAAGAGAGTATGCACATGAAGTTGACTCATCTTGTGTAGACCTCAAATGGAAAACAGATATTTTGAGTGTTCTGACAACCACCTGAGGAGACCTGTTATATGGAAGGTGGAGAGTTGGGAAATGGCCATAAAATACAAGATTATCCCAGAATCCCAGAGCATGAAAGTGCTACAACGGTGGCAGCCAGAGAAATAGAATAAATCTGTGTTCCACCCCCAGAGAAGAGGCAGCTGGTACCCTCTTCAAGAGGGGAAATGTGAAAAACCATTGACAAATGATGGTGGCAAGAGGGCTATGATATCCATAAGAATGATAGCACAGTGATGACAAAGCAACTAGAGGAGAGTTTCTAGTGGAAGGATTTTCTAGTGAAGAAAAAGAGACAAGGGTCTGGGATCCCCTACATTTTCCAAGTGTGTCACACTGGACAGCATGGAAGACCAGGACATTGCATAGTTCTCTGGAGAAAGACAACTGGAGGCTCTTGACCTCCATGAAGTCCTACATCAGTCATCTTAATGCCTTTTACTGTCAAGTAAAACCATTTCATGGTTTGAAACCTTTTAAGCTGAACACTTGTAAGAGGAGCTGATGGCCACCTCTGAGGGAGGGCCAGACATTTAAGTCTCAGAGTCCACTTGAGTGGGAGTAACAAGTCAAATATGTGAGAGTTCCTCAAGGTATACCCGGACCGGGGGGGGGCCTGATAAATATTATCACCATAATAATTAATCAGGATATAAGTATAATAATAATGATAAATATTTAAGGGGAGAGGTATATGCATAACATACTTTTAAGTGTAATGGACATTAATAACATTTTCTCTCTCACTTTAAGCCTAGATAACCAACAACAACAAAAAATAAACCAATACCTAATTTATCATGTTTGCCAATTTCTGAGATGTGAATGCTCACGTTGAAAATTTAACAATGGGTTGGAGCTAACTTCAGTAACTCCCTTTGTATTGCAAGAACATCTCTGGCACAAGGATTATAGTTAATTAAAAGGAAAGAATTTGGATTTTCTTTCACAATCCCAACTTAGTTCCACAATCCCAAATGGAAGAAAAGGTAGTGTTATCCCTTCCTCACAATCTAACCTTTGTTACCAGGACTCACTTAAGAAGTACATTGGGGTGGAATCAGGGGGGCAGAGGAGACTCAGAAACTGCCCAGTAGCCAGTTAAGGCTTGGCTCCTGCTACTCTTTTAAATCTAGACTCCTCTTTGTTAGGGATTCTAGTCTCAAGCTACTTCACCAAAGACCATATTTTTGCCAATTCTACATTAGCTGTGAGAGACAGTGAGAGAGTGGATGGAAAGAGGGTCTCAAAACCAGGAAGAACCATCCACTTTTGACACATTTACTGTGTGACTCTGGGCAAGTCACTTAACTTAGTGCTCTAGACAGCTCTCTAAAACCATAAATTGCAGACAGGGTGTCATCCTTCATTGGTAGAGGGAGTTTTCTCACCTGGGAATTCCCTATCCCAGGGAAATACTGGGTCTGTCTCTATCTCTCTTATTATCTGTATCTATATAAAGAAGAGGGGCACAAATCAATTTCATAGATGAATGAGGAATTCTGTTCAGAAAATAATTCCAAGGAAGCCACCTTGACAAAAATCTTTACTGTTCAAAGAAGCATAGCTCTCTTGGAATGAATACTCCTTTTCATGTTTGCAAAACAAGTATTTTTCGCTTTCTAAATGACTGGTATTCTTAATGAACATTCAATAACTGTGAATGTTAATAAAGATAAGAATTATAGATGAGAAATCATAGCAACTTTCTGGAACATCTCCAACTTCAAATGTTATTAATTTTTAAATTAATTAAGTGAAATGAGACTTGGCAAATTCCCATCCAGGCTGACAAATTGTTCACATTTCTCTTAATTTGTTCCTGAGAGTTGCCATGGAGATGGTGAATTCACAACATACCAGGCATTGAATGCATTGTTACAGCCTTGAACTTCCTACTATAGATTTGATTAAAGTTCTCCTGGCTTGCTCATTTTGAAGACTTGAGAACACACCATTGTTTCTTTGGGAAAACATGGTCAGTTGTCAATCTATGGAATAGAAAGGCAGGAAGATTTTGCCCTTGGATATCGACAGCACCCTACTGCTGTGATAAAATGACAAAGAGAAACATACTTGTGTTCTTCAATTATTTCACCATATTGACCTTCATAGGCTCCAGAAAATCTAGCCAACAAATCCCTGAACTTGACATCCCATTTCCCACCTCCACATCTTTGCATAGGTTATCTCACATGACTAAAACTAAAATGAACTCCCTCTTCAGTCCTACCTCTCAGAAACTTTCAATTGCTTCAAGGGTCCATTTAGTTGCTACTTCCCACCAGAAACCTTCCCTGATCTTAATGCTTTCTCTCTGCTCCAATTATCCTGCCTTTACTGATCTGTTTCCATGTTATAGCCCCTAATAGAATATAATCTTCTTGAGAACTGGGCCACTTTTGTTTCTGTCCCCAGTGCCTTGTACATTAATAGGGACTTAGCAAATTCCAATGCAATTGACTGCAGGTGTAATAAGAAGACTTGGGTTCAGTTCCTACTTCTGACACTGCCTGGAGAAAGTTACCTCATTTCTCTAGATTCAGTTTCTTTGTCACCTGTAAAATGAGAGGGTTGGGGAAGATGGCTTGTGATGCTCCTTTCAGTTCTTGATCTGCGATCCTATGGCTTTATGAATTGGTTTGAATAAGATTTTAATGAGTACTAGATGATGCTAAATACTTACAATTCAGTTATCACCATTAACCACCTACTGTGCACCAGGCACAGTACTAAACTCTGGAGATACAAAAATAATAATAATAATCCTTATTCACAAGTAACTCACACTCTAATGCGTAAGACAACAAGTATATACAGGATGAATATAAAGAGGCAGCTAGCTAGGTGGTATAGTGGATTAAGTGTTGGACCTGGAGTCAGGAAGACCTGAGTTCAAATCCAGTCTCGGGCAATCACCAGCTATGAGACCCTGGGCAGTCACTTAACCTGGCTGCCTCAGTTTCCTCATTTGTAGAATGGGAGTTAGAAGAACACCTACGTCTCAAGGTTGTTATGAGAATCAAATGAGATAATGTTTGTAAAGCACTATACATGGGGGAACTATTAATAAAGAATCAGATTTATGGTTGACCAATGGAGAGATGCACGGTAGATGTGAGCGGACTGATTGCCTGCTCACACATGAACAGTAACCTAAGTAGAGCATCCCAAAATTGTAGGATCAGAAAGAGAGGTAGGAGATAGGGCAAGAAGCAGGGATATTGCTAGACATCACCTGACTTCTGCCAGTGTCTTCCCGAAATGCTAAAAGAACTGAAGAAAGGCTTCCACCACTTCGGGTGAAGAAAAGGATTTGTTGGAGAATCTAGACAAGAATCTCACAAAATGAGAAGGTGCAGACCTTGAGGGTACTACTCCCATTGGTGAGCTCTCATAGGAACATAGGATCATAGATTGAAGGCTAGTAGTCTCAGAGACTATTGGTGCATCTGAGTAAGTTATCAAGGATCTGTGACAGTCAAGGTGGCTTCCTAGGTGCCACACCATGCCTCAGAGATGGATAGGTGGTTTCCTGCTGTAGCAAAGCTTAGATGGTAGTTTTTCCCATCCATATGGTATTTTATACCTCATTACTTCACTCAGCATTCAGCACAGATTTGGGAGGCAGATTGTC